>JAWNOK010000054.1:0-498569 GCA_035046005.1 Drosophila acutilabella
TGATTGGGGAAGTGGACGATAGTTTTTGGGTTCAATGGGGCTCGTGCTTCGGAAACAACAACCGAGTATCGGCTACGGTTGATGGCTCCGGATTCGCGGTGTTCGGGATTTCAGTTCAGTAGGTGGAGTACAGGCTACCACTACTGAACCTCAAACTCGTGCTCCCACGGGACAGAAATGCCAACGATGAATCACGACCTCTACGCGATAGGAGAGTACAGGCTGCTCCCATCGAATAGTAGACACGTGTATCAAACGTTGCTTTTGCACAGGCACGTGGACGACGGCTGCTGTAGGCTGCGCAATGCATACGATGATTCACGACTTCTATGCGATAGGAGAGTACAGGCTGCTCCTATCGAGTAGTAGACACGTGTATCAAACGTTGCTGTTGCACTGGCACGGGGACGACTGCTGCTGTAGGCGGCGCAATGCATACGATGATTCACGACTTCTATGCGATAGGAGAGTACACTGCTCATCGAATGGTAAGCGGACTATCAAACGTTGGTGCCGGACGAGCTGCGGAAGGCTGCTCCTATCGAGTAGTAGACACGTGTATCAAACGTTGCTGTTGCGCGGGGGGGCATACGATGATTCACGACTTCTATGCGATAGGAGAGTACAGGCTACTCCCATCGAATAGTAGGCGCGAGTATCAAGCGTGGCTGTTGCACTGCTGAGATGATCGGTGCTAGAAGGTAGCAATGCATGCGATGAATCGCGGCTTCTATCCGATAGGGGAGTACAGGCTACTCCTATGCGGTAGAATTCGCGATCACCAACACTAGTGTACACCACCAAGACGCTACCAGATCGTGGTCTTAGTAGCCGCCGGAGTGGAGTTGCCAATGTACGCTGCACGGGAACGGGGAACCAATAGAGGACTGACTGCTAGGGTAAACAGAACGCATACGATGATTCACGACTTTCACTCAATAGAAGAGTACAGGCTGCCCCTATTGAGTGGAAATCCGGATCACCAACACGAGCACGTCCCACGAGAGGCTACCAGATTGGGGTCTTGGTAGTCGCCGACGCGGAGTTGCTCACGTATGCACTGCGTGGAAACCAACCGAGGGAAAACAAGTGCTAGAGTGAACACGATGCATACGATGAATCGCGGCTTCTACGCGATAGGAGAGTACAGGCTGCTCTTATGGCGTAGAAGTCCGGATCCTAACACAAGTACACGCCACCACGAGAGGCTACCAGATTTCGGTCTTGGTAGTCGCCGGCGTGGAGTCACTCACGTATGCACTGCACTGAACACCCTGTTTACTGTTGCGCGTCACTGTTGTTTTTATTTTTATTAATTTGCTTGCCGTCGTTAGTTTATATGCCTTCTTATGTTTCTTTTATTTGTTTAATCTCCATTTATTTATGTATATCATTTAAACCTACGCCTATCCGCACACTTATAGTTCTATGTTAATTATTTTTCTATTATTTTAAGCTCACCACGTGGATTATTGTGGTGGGCTCCCTAGCTTTCGTTTTTCCAAGTTGTTGTTGTTGTTGTTTCCTGATCGTGTGGGGGGTCTCCGTTGTCCTTGTCGTTCTGTAGTCCTGTAAATGCTTCGTCTGTAGTTTTCCACGTGTCACTTGCGTGTATTCGCGACTTTGTCACTGTGCATCCACTCGTTCGTAAGCCCGTTGAAAAACTAACTCCAGTGCCAATTAATTCAAGCGTCGATTGCCAAAATTCTCCTCTGCCGACGTCGCTTCTTTTCGCTGCTCTGCCCTTGACACACATATTTTGTGCACAGATGCAGCGGTGCTTTTCCCGGCGTTGATCGCATTTGCCTACAATTCGATGCTAGGCAGCGCTGCTTACGCCTCTGCTCCTCTTTGTCGCGTGCCAAACTCATAAGTCGACGCAGGCGGCCGCTTGCCGTCTCTTGTTCTCTGCCGCTATCGCCTCTGCTGCACTGCTCTGACGTAGCGGCTTGCGCTGTGTGCTTGTAATCCGTTTTCGTTGCTGTGACGTCAGCCATGCACATGTATGTGTGCGCTGTGCAGTGGCCGCTCTCGCTCTCTCTCTGCCCAGCCTCTGTCGATCCATGCATTGCACTGCGCATGTGTCGTCGCTCTTTGTTTTCGATTCTTTATCTCCGATCGCGCTGTGTGTATGTATGCGACAAGTATACATTGTTCTTTGTCTAGCTGCCGTATTGACTGGCTGCTTCCAGTGAGAACATTTATCGCCGCTTACTTTCGTACACTGCCTGCTGGCAGTTATGGGACTGTGCCCGTTTTACATCAAACCGTGCGCACTGGCAGTTTTCGGCCAGTGCGCTAAAAATTATTGTGCGCTCATTTTATGGGGCGTCACACCCCCCTTTCTTCCGGGATATGAGGCGTGACGGTGACCTGGGCCGAGCAGTTGATGGCCACGTTGAACCACAGGTCCCCTACGGTTCTCCTGAACCGCACCCGTTTCCCTTGGTGGCACCGGAGTCTGGCCGTGAGCGCTTCCACCAAGTCCAGTGGAAGGAGCCGGTCCTCCGTGAACACCCTCCAGTCCTCGGGCGCTACGACCATGGGTATGGGCTCCTCCACTCGCTCCATCGGCCATGCAGCTGCCGTCTCGGTCGCTTGCTGCTGTTGGTCACTGGCCGACGTGCTGGCTTGTTCCACCGCGGGCTCGCTCGTCCCTTGTGGTGCGACCTCCATAAAGAGCGCGTTGTGCACTAGCCCGACCGGCCCTGCAGCTGCAGTCTCAGTCGCTTGCTGCAGTTGGGTATTGGCCGACGGGCTAGGCAGGTCCTCCACCGACGTCCATCCTTCGGGCGTATCCGCCATAGATTGCGCGTTGCGCACTAGCTCCATCGGCCCTGCAGCTGCCGTCTCGGTCGCTTGCTGCAGTGGGGCATTGGCCGATGAGCTAGGCAAATCCTCCGACCCAGCTATAGTCCCGCGTGGGGGTGTGGCCTCGTCAGAGCTGATGGGCTCAAACCGGGGGTAGCTCCGGGGATCCGGGGTCCTGGGTGCCTCGTCGTCCGTCCCCTCGACAGCCGAGTCTTCGTGCCGGACCCACGACAGATAGGCGGGCGGCTCCTCGACGTCGCCGACGAGCGACCGAATATGCTCGGCGCGGGCTGCCGTCATCGGGTGGCTCTCAGTGGCGGCCACAGCTTCCGGGTCTCCCGGGTTGAGCCACGACCCATAAGCCGGTGGTGGGTCGGGCCACTCGAAAGTCTCCTCACCCGGGATGTCGAGGATGTCGTGGTCCTCCGACTCGTCCTCGTCGCTCTCGGTGTCCTCGGCAGAACCACTTGTCTCCGCCCCATCGCTGCTTAACGGGCTGTACCCCTCGGCCTCCATGTCGTCGTCGTCGTCATCATTGTCGTCGCCGTCGCCGTCGTCGTCGCCCTCATCCTCGACGCCGTAGTCTTCGTCGTTGTCGTCGCCATCATCATCGTCGACGCCGTCATCTTCGTCGTCGTCGCCATCCACGTCCTCAATGGAGGCTTCGTCGACCATTGCGGCAAGGGTCCCCTCGTTTGAGGTCTCCATCCGAGCTCGAGGTGGCGTGATGGCTCGGTGAGCGAGGTTGGCGAACCTCCCGTCGAAGAGCGGCGGTTCCGGCTCAGGCTCCTCCATCTCCACGTCTTCGCCGGCCTCTGCTGTTATGGGTCGTGGTGGCCCTGGAACTGCCAACAGCTCACCGGTCTCGAGGCCCTGCAACAATCCGCCTTCCAGCTCCTCTCGTAGCAGGCCCACTGTAGCTGGACTCAACTCCAGGCTCAATGTCGACGGGGGTCGTGGTGGCGTGACCAGGTCGATTACCTGCTGCCGTAGGCTTCGTGGCGGTGTACCCGTCACGCCGAGGCAAACGTCCATCACCGGATGGACGGGTGCGGCGACCTGTTCGGCCTGCGCTCTCGGGTGACGGGCGCTTGGCGAACTAGCCAAGGTCGGCTTCGGGCGGCTTCTATTCGGTGTGGGCGTCATATTAATCTGTAAACGGAGATGATTATAGTTACGTGTTTTCTGGCCTGTTAGTATTGCTGCCTTAGTGTGCGGATAGGATTTGGGCTGACGAACGATCTTGGTTAGTTTAACTGGGTTCTTAATCGCGTTGGACATCTTCCGATCGATCAGATGATTCCCCATGGTACGATTTAAGGTCTGTTATGCTCGCTACTCGACGTTCTTTGGTCGCGACGTTCTGTATGCGTACGATTGTTGGTGATACAAATTTCACGACCCGGTATGGCCCATCGTAACGAGGTGCGAGCTTAGCCGCAAATCCATCAGCAGCTTTTGACAAGTGATGTTGTCGTAGCAGCACCAGATCCTTCAGCGCCGGTCTCCATTCCCGCCGGCGTAGGTTGTAATGACGACTTTGATCCTGAGCAGCTTGTTGGAGGTTCTCCTTTGCCATCTTAAAGATCTCTCGCAAGTGTTTCGCCTTGTCCTCCGGCGTTCTTCCTTCGCAAGTGGGTCCGGGGTTAACCTCGTTGTATAGTGATCCTGGTAGCCTAGGCTCGCGCCCTTGAACCAAGTACGCCGGGCTATATCCACTGCTATCCGATGGGCTCGAGTTGATTGCTAAACTTAGCTCCGGTAGCAGAGCATCCCAGTTGCTCTGCTCTCCATCCAGATATTGCGCAATCATCGTCTTGACGGTCCGGTTTGCTCTCTCCGTGGGATTCTGCTGGGGCGTATAAGGTGCGGTGTGCTGCAAATCCATTCCCATTCGTTTGCAGAAGGCCTTGAACTCTCGGCTGGTGAACTGCGTTCCATTGTCGCATACAAACGTCTGAGGTATGCCGAATCGAGCCAAGATGCGCTCCCTGAAAGATCGCTCCAGATGTGCTGTCGTAGCCTTCCTCAAAGGGACAAGTTCCACCCATTTGCTGAAGTGGTCGAAAAAGACCAGAAGCATCGTATGTCCTTGTTTTGACCTGGGCAGTGGTCCAACAAAATCCGCGCAAAGTACCTCGAAGGGCTCCTGTACATCCCTCGTGCGCATCTGTCCTGGTGGTTTCAGCTGACTGACCTTGAACTTCTGACATGTTTCGCAATTTCTCACGTACTTGGCCACGTCTCGAAACAACCCTGGCCAAAAGTACCTCTGCAAGACTCTTTTGGTAGTCTTCCGAATTCCTTGGTGTCCGGCGGAAGGTTGATCGTGGCATTCTTGCAAGACCCTTTTCCGCTGGTCTTTCCCTACGCAGAGTTTCCAGGGCACGTATTCCTCATCGTCGGGGCTTCGGTACGATCGGCGGTAAAGCTTACCTTCCTCTTGCACGTAGTCAGGGTACTTCTCTGGTTCCTTTTGTATGGCTTCCACCATACGTGTCAACCATTTGCACTGCAAGTGTTCCTCGGCTAGTTGTTGTAGTGTCTCCAGCGGTTGCCTAGACAGAGCATCGGCCACGACGTTCTGACTCGCTCGGCGATAGTGCACTACGAAGCGGTATTGTTGGAGTTCGAGTGCCCATCGCGCAATCCGTCCCGTGGGGTTGTCGATCGAATTAAGCCACTTTAGCGCCAGATGATCCGTGATAACGTCGAACTCGTAACCCTCCAGGTAACAGCGAAGCTTACGAATCGCCCAAACGATAGCGAGACACTCCTTCTCGGTAGTGGAGTAGTTTTCCTCGGCCGATGATAACCGTCGACTGGCATACGCGATGACTCTTTCGGTCCCTTCAATCCGCTGTGTAAGCACCGCGCCCAGTCCATAATCGCTGGCATCCGTCTGTAGGGTAAAGCGTTCCGTAAAGTCCGGACATGCAAGCACTGGTGCCTTGGTGAGTCGAGCCTTCAGTTCTTCAAACGCCTCCTGCTGGTTGGCGTCCCATGTCCACTTCTGACCTTTGCGCAGCAACCTGGATATCGGCTGCACAATGCTGGTAAAGTTGGGCACGAAGCGTCGATACCATGAGGCGATACCTAGACATCGCCGAAGCTCCTTCACATTAGTCGGTGGTAGCAATTCCTTGATTGCTTCGATCTTTGCCGGGTCGGTGTGGATTCCCTCTTCGCTGACGACGTGCCCCAAGTATACAAGACTCTTCTGGAAGAAGCAGCACTTGTCCCGGTTGAGCCTGAGCTTTGCGTCACGTAGTCTTCTGAACACCTCTCGTAGGTTTTCGGCATGTTGTTCCAGCGTGGCTCCGATGACGATGATGTCATCCAGATATGCAAACGCATATGGTTCCATCTCGGGACCAATAACGCCATCCAACGCGCGCTGAAATGTTGCGGGGGCGGAATGCAACCCGAATGGCATCACCTTCCAGTGGTAGAGACCCCGGCCGGGTACTGTGAACGCCGTGCACTCCCTGCTATCCTCTGCGATAGGTATTTGCCAATACCCGTTCTTTAGATCCAACGTTGTAATGTACTTCGCGTTCCGAAGCTTCTCTAGGATGTGGTTGATCCTTGGTAGTGGATACGCATCTGGAATAGACTGCGCATTAAGTTGCCGGTAATCGATGCACATCCGCACCTCTCCGGTCTTCTTTCCCACCAGTACTATGGGAGCACTGTGTGGACTTCTCGAAGGCTCAATCCGTCCGTCCCGAAGCAACTCGTCTACCTGGTCATCGATGATCTTTTGCATTGCGGGATTTTTCGGATAATACCGCTGCTTGATGGGACGGTTGTCCCTAAGTACTATACGATGTTCTGCGATGTGGGTCCCCGGTGTTCGTCTGGTTGTGCCGTTTGTTTGGTTGTTGGTTGTTTTGGTTTGTGGTTCTCCTGGCTACCTCACAGATTGGAGGTAGTACTGGGCTCGCCTGTATACCGTTGGGCACGGTATGTATACTCCGGGACTAGGTATAGTTGTCGCTTCCGTGGTAGGTGGTAGTTGGAGTTGGACCTGGCCGCACTCTAAACGCATCTCTGCCCCGCACATAAAATCCATACCTAAGATGACTTCGTCGATGATCGTCGGCAGCACCAGCATTGGTAAGGTCAGGTGTCGCTGTCCCAGCTGCACCCGAACCATGAGCGCTTCCGTCACTTCTCGTCTTGTTCCATCCGCCAAACATATTCTGCTCCGGACAGTGCGTCTATTCGATGAAGTAGCGATGCGTTGGCCCCCTTTGCGCCACAAACCCCGGGCCCCTGGGACAATCGTAGCCCCCAAGGCCGGCCCCCCTCCGAACGGTAGACTCCCCCCGATTTGGGGGGGGGGGGGCCCCCCCCGGGGGGCCGCCCCGCCCCGGCCCCCCCACCCGCGGAACCGAGGGTCTCTGAACTACTGCTTGGCTTGGTAGTCCTCTCCGGACGACGATGCTCCATGCTGCTCTTAGAGCGCGCGGCTTCTCGTGCTTTCACGTCCTCAAAAGTCGTGATCAACTTGGTCAACTGGGCCAACGTAGAGAACTCGTGTCGCCTCGTGTATAGCTGGTACTCAGGAAGCAGGTTCTCGTAAATCCGACTCAGTTCCTGATCCTCTGTGTACGCAGCACGGCGCATCATGACCCGGATGCTGAGAAGGTACGAGGTGAATGGCTCACCAGAACGTTGCATCCTATCCCGTATCTCGTCTTCTAGCCTTTGGAAATAGCGTGGTGGCAAGAAGAATTCCAAGAAATCTCTTCTGAACTCGTGCCAAGTCCCTGTGTACATCTTTGTGACTCGGAACCAGTCGGCCGCCGGTCCCGTCAACAACCCAGCGATTGCTGGCATCAATTGCTGTTGCGTATCGATTTGGTAGATAGCGATCATATCCTCCAAATGTTCGATAAAACGCAATGGGTCGGCCGCTCCTCCGTCAAAGAAGACGCCCCATTTTCGCAGTCGATCCACGAAACCGAGTTGCAAACTACGATCGCTTTGTGAACCGGAGCTGCGAGAATGATCGTCGCGAATCCTTGTCGACTCACTGTTGCTCAGTGTCGACACAGGGATCCGTAACGTCGGCTGATGTGTGTGCTCCTGTACAATGCTTGCGGTGCCAGCGTGACTCGTCCCTGGTAAAACCAAGCATTCTCCTGGTACTGGAGACACACCACGGGATCTGGGTTTATTCTCCGGCGTTGGTGTTGTCCCGAGCGTAAGCTCTAGTTCGGCAAGCCTCTGCACGGCTTCCTTGGGTAGCTCCGGTTGGCTTGCGAAAGCAGCGAGACGACTCCGCAATTCTTCCACGGTGCCTTCTGGATCTCGACCGAACTCCTTCAGTATTGCTTGCAGCTCACTCTTACGGCGATAGGATATCCATTGCACACCCATGACTGTAGACTTCTTCGTTGTTAATAATCCTCGTTGTATTCCTTTGTAATATTCCTGTTAATACCCCTTGTGGTATTCTGTGTAATAATCCTTGTATTCCTCGTTGTATTCCTTTGTAATATTCCTGTTTTAATCCTTGTAATAATCCTTGCCGGTTACGTTCTTGTGTTTGCTCTGATGTTTCAATGTTGTTTGCTGATGTTGCCTCCTCGAGTGCTTGCTGACGACTGTCCCCTTAGGACCCTGTTGCTTCGCTTATGTAGGCTTCTGCTTAGGCTGCGTCGACGTCGGCAGCGACGCGACGCAGGGTACTCGTGGCCGCTGGATCTCCTGCTCGTGGCTCGTAATTGCGTAGCCGTGAAACAAAAAAAGCTTCGGAGACATTAAATATTCCGCTGCGATGAATGAACAACCAATTCCCCCTCTCTTTCTAACTTCGTCTCCCCAAGAATAGCTGATGACGTTTTAAGTCATAAAGGATGGAGTGTCTCAAATTTTCTACCAAAGTCCCTGCTCGGGCGCCATCTGTAAGGAAGTTTCTCAGGCCGGGGTATGTCTCAGTCCGGCCAGGGCTAACTACAGAAAATTTATTATGTTGAGACGTCTGGTGAAAAGACGCAGTGGCGCGATGATGGACTGGCCACTGATGATTGGGGAAGTGGACGATAGTTTTTGGGTTCAATGGGGCTCGTGCTTCGGAAACAACAACCGAGTATCGGCTACGGTTGATGGCTCCGGATTCGCGGTGTTCGGGATTTCAGTTCAGTAGGTGGAGTACAGGCTACCACTACTGAACCTCAAACTCGTGCTCCCACGGGACAGAAATGCCAACGATGAATCACGACCTCTACGCGATAGGAGAGTACAGGCTGCTCCCATCGAATAGTAGACACGTGTATCAAACGTTGCTTTTGCACAGGCACGTGGACGACGGCTGCTGTAGGCTGCGCAATGCATACGATGATTCACGACTTCTATGCGATAGGAGAGTACAGGCTGCTCCTATCGAGTAGTAGACACGTGTATCAAACGTTGCTGTTGCGCTGGCGCGGGGGCGACTGCTGCTGTAGGCGGCGCAATGCATACGATGATTCACGACTTCTAGCGTAGGAGAGTAGGTCCTATGATAGTAGACAGGTAAACGTTGCTTTTGCACAGGCACGTGGACGACTGCTGCTGGAGGCGGCGCAATGCATACGATGATTCACGACTTCTATGCGATAGGAGAGTACAGGCTGCTCCCATCGAATGGTAGGCGCGACTATCAAACGTTGCTGTTGCACTGGCGCGGGGGCGACTGAAACGGCTACTACTGTGAGCGCAGCAATGCATACGATGATTCACGACTTCCATGCGATAGGAGAGTACAGGCTACTCCCATCGAATGGTAGGCGCGACTATCAAGCGTTGCTGTTGCACTGGTGCGGGAACGACTGCTGCTGCTACTGTACGCGCTGCAAGGCATACGATGATTCACGACTTCTATGCGATAGGAGAGTACAGGCTACTCCCATCGAATAGTAGGCGCGAGTATCAAGCGTGGCTGTTGCACTGCTGAGATGATCGGTGCTAGAAGGTAGCAATGCATGCGATGAATCGCGGCTTCTATCCGATAGGGGAGTACAGGCTACTCCTATGCGGTAGAATTCGCGATCACCAACACTAGTGTACACCACCAAGACGCTACCAGATCGTGGTCTTAGTAGCCGCCGGAGTGGAGTTGCCAATGTACGCTGCACGGGAACGGGGAACCAATAGAGGACTGACTGCTAGGGTAAACAGAACGCATACGATGATTCACGACTTTCACTCAATAGAAGAGTACAGGCTGCCCCTATTGAGTGGAAATCCGGATCACCAACACGAGCACGTCCCACGAGAGGCTACCAGATTGGGGTCTTGGTAGTCGCCGACGCGGAGTTGCTCACGTATGCACTGCGTGGGAAACCAACCGAGGGAAAACAAGTGCTAGAGTGAACACGATGCATACGATGAATCGCGGCTTCTACGCGATAGGAGAGTACAGGCTGCTCTTATGGCGTAGAAGTCCGGATCCCTAACACAAGTACACGCCACCACGAGAGGCTACCAGATTTCGGTCTTAGTAGTCGCCGGCGTGGAGTCACTCACGTATGCACTGCACTGAACACCCTGTTTACTGTTGCGCGTCACTGTTGTTTTTATTTTTATTAATTTGCTTGCCGTCGTTAGTTTATATGCCTTCTTATGTTTCTTTTATTTGTTTAATCTCCATTTATTCATGTATATCATTTAAACCTACGCCTATCCGCACACTTATAGTTCTATGTTAATTATTTTTCTATTATTTTAAGCTCACCACGTGGATTATTGTGGTGGGCTCCCTAGCTTTCGTTTTTTCCAAGTTGTTGTTGTTGTTGTTGTTTCCTGATTGTTGTTGCTGTGCATCCACTCGTTCGTAAGCCCGTTGAAAAACTAACTCCAGTGCCAATTAATTCAAGCGTCGATTGCCAAAATTCTCCTCTGCCGACGTCGCTTCTTTTCGCTGCTCTGCCCTTGACACACATATTTTGTGCACAGATGCAGCGGTGCTTTTCCCGGCGTTGATCGCATTTGCCTACAATTTGATGCTAGGCAGCGCTGCTTACGCCTCTGCTCCTCTTTGTCGCGTGCCAAACTCATACGTCGACGCAGGCGGCCGCTTGCCGTCTCTTGTTCTCTGCCGCTATCGCCTCTGCTGCACTGCTCTGACGTAGCGGCTTGCGCTGTGTGCTTGTAATCCGTTTTCGTTGCTGTGACGTCAGCCATGCACATGTATGTGTGCGCTGTGCAGTGGCCGCTCTCGCTCTCTCTCTGCCCAGCCTCTGTCGATCCATGCATTGCACTGCGCATGTGTCGTCGCTCTTTGTTTTCGATTCTTTATCTCCGATCCCGCTGTGTGTATGTATGCGACAAGTATACATTGTTCTTTGTCTAGCTGCCGTATTGACTGGCTGCTTCCAGTGAGAACATTTATCGCCGCTTACTTTCGTACACTGCCTGCTGGCAGTTATGGGACTGTGCCCGTTTTAAATCAAACCGTGCGCACTGGCAGTTTTCGGCCAGTGCGCTAAAAATTATTGTGCGCTCATTTTATGGGGCGTCACACCCCCCCCTTTCTTCCGGGATATGAGGCGTGACGGTGACCTGGGCCGAGCAGTTGATGGCCACGTTGAACCACAGGTCCCCTACGGTTCTCCTGAACCGCACCCGTTTCCCTTGGTGGCACCGGAGTCTGGCCGTGAGCGCTTCCACCAAGTCCAGTGGAAGGAGCCGGTCCTCCGTGAACACCCTCCAGTCCTCGGGCGCTACGACCATGGGTATGGGCTCCTCCACTCGCTCCATCGGCCATGCAGCTGCCGTCTCGGTCGCTTGCTGCAGTTGGGTATTGGCCGACGGGCTAGGCAGGTCCTCCACCGACGTCCATCCTTCGGGCGTATCCGCCATAGATTGCGCGTTGCGCACTAGCTCCATCGGCCCTGCAGCTGCCGTCTCGGTCGCTTGCTGCAGTGGGGCATTGGCCGATGAGCTAGGCAAATCCTCCGACCCAGCTATAGTCCCGCGTGGGGGTGTGGCCTCGTCTGAGCTGATGGGCTCAAACCGGGGGTAGCTCCGGGGATCCGGGGTCCTGGGTGCCTCGTCGTCCGTCCCCTCGACAGCCGAGTCTTCGTGCCGGACCCACGACAGATAGGCGGGCGGCTCCTCGACGTCGCCGACGAGCGACCGAATATGCTCGGCGCGGGCTGCCGTCATCGGGTGGCTCTCAGTGGCGGCCACAGCTTCCGGGTCTTCTTCCGGGTTGAGCCACGACCCATAAGCCGGTGGTGGGTCGGGCCACTCGAAAAACTCCTCACCCGGGATGTCGAGGATGTCGTGGTCCTCCGACTCGTCCTCGTCGCTCTCGGTGTCCTCGGCAGAACCACTTGTCTCCGCCCCATCGCTGCTTAACGGGCTGTACCCCTCGGCCTCCATGTCGTCGTCGTCGTCATCATTGTCGTCGCCGTCGCCGTCGTCGTCGCCCTCATCCTCGACGCCGTAGTCTTCGTCGTTGTCGTCGCCATCATCATCGTCGACGCCGTCATCTATCGTCGTCGTCGCCATCCACGTCCTCAATGGAGGCTTCGTCGACCATTGCGGCAAGGGTCCCCTCGTTTGAGGTCTCCATCCGAGCTCGAGGTGGCGTGATGACTCGGTGAGCGAGGTTGGCGAACCTCCCGTCGAAGAGCGGCGGTTCCGGCTCAGGCTCCTCCATCTCCACGTCTTCGCCGGCCTCTGCTGTTATGGGTCGTGGTGGCCCTGGAACTGCCAACAGCTCACCGGTCTCGAGGCCCTGCAACAATCCGCCTTCCAGCTCCTCTCGTAGCAGGCCCACTGTAGCTGGACTCAACTCCAGGCTCAATGTCGACGGGGGTCGTGGTGGCGTGACCAGGTCGATTACCTGCTGGCGTAGGCTTCGTGGCGGGGTACCCGTCACGCCGAGGCAAACGTCCATCATCGGATGGACGGCTGCGGCGACCTGTTCGGCCTGCGCTCTCGGGTGACGGGCGCTTGGCGAACTAGCCAAGGTCTATTCGGTGTGGGCGTCATATTAATCTGTAAACGGAGATGATTATAGTTACGTGTTTTCTGGCCTGTTAGTATTGCTGCCTTAGTGTGCGGATAGGATTTGGGCTGACGAACGATCTTGGTTAGTTTAACTGGGTTCTTAATCGCGTTGGACATCTTCCGATCGATCAGATGATTCCCCATGGTACGATTTAAGGTCTGTTATGCTCGCTACTCGACGTTCTTTGGTCGCGACGTTCTGTATGCGTACGATTGTTGGTGATACAAATTTCACGACCCGGTATGGCCCATCGTAACGAGGTGCGAGCTTAGCCGCAAATCCATCAGCAGCTTTTGACAAGTGATGTTGTCGTAGCAGCACCAGATCCTTCAGCGCCGGTCTCCATTCCCGCCGGCGTAGGTTGTAATGACGACTTTGATCCTGAGCAGCTTGTTGGAGGTTCTCCTTTGCCATCTTAAAGATCTCTCGCAAGTGTTTCGCCTTGTCCTCCGGCGTTCTTCCTTCGCAAGTGGGTCCGGGGTTAACCTCGTTGTATAGTGATCCTGGTAGCCTAGGCTCGCGCCCTTGAACCAAGTACGCCGGGCTATATCCACTGCTATCCGATGGGCTCGAGTTGATTGCTAAACTTAGCTCCGGTAGCAGAGCATCCCAGTTGCTCTGCTCTCCATCCAGATATTGCGCAATCATCGTCTTGACGGTCCGGTTTGCTCTCTCCGTGGGATTCTGCTGGGGCGTATAAGGTGCGGTGTGCTGCAAATCCATTCCCATTCGTTTGCAGAAGGCCTTGAACTCTCGGCTGGTGAACTGCGTTCCATTGTCGCATACAAACGTCTGAGGTATGCCGAATCGAGCCAAGATGCGCTCCCTGAAAGATCGCTCCAGATGTGCTGTCGTAGCCTTCCTCAAAGGGACAAGTTCCACCCATTTGCTGAAGTGGTCGAAAAAGACCAGAAGCATCGTATGTCCTTGTTTTGACCTGGGCAGTGGTCCAACAAAATCCGCGCAAAGTACCTCGAAGGGCTCCTGTACATCCCTCGTGCGCATCTGTCCTGGTGGTTTCAGCTGACTGACCTTGAACTTCTGACATGTTTCGCAATTTCTCACGTACTTGGCCACGTCTCGAAACAACCCTGGCCAAAAGTACCTCTGCAAGACTCTTTTGGTAGTCTTCCGAATTCCTTGGTGTCCGGCGGAAGGTTGATCGTGGCATTCTTGCAAGACCCTTTTCCGCTGGTCTTTCCCTACGCAGAGTTTCCAGGGCACGTATTCCTCATCGTCGGGGCTTCGGTACGATCGGCGGTAAAGCTTACCTTCCTCTTGCACGTAGTCAGGGTACTTCTCTGGTTCCTTTTGTATGGCTTCCACCATACGTGTCAACCATTTGCACTGCAAGTGTTCCTCGGCTAGTTGTTGTAGTGTCTCCAGCGGTTGCCTAGACAGAGCATCGGCCACGACGTTCTGACTCGCTCGGCGATAGTGCACTACGAAGCGGTATTGTTGGAGTTCGAGTGCCCATCGCGCAATCCGTCCCGTGGGGTTGTCGATCGAATTAAGCCACTTTAGCGCCAGATGATCCGTGATAACGTCGAACTCGTAACCCTCCAGGTAACAGCGAAGCTTACGAATCGCCCAAACGATAGCGAGACACTCCTTCTCGGTAGTGGAGTAGTTTTCCTCGGCCGATGATAACCGTCGACTGGCATACGCGATGACTCTTTCGGTCCCTTCAATCCGCTGTGTAAGCACCGCGCCCAGTCCATAATCGCTGGCATCCGTCTGTAGGGTAAAGCGTTCCGTAAAGTCCGGGCATGCAAGCACTGGTGCCTTCGTGAGTCGAGCCTTCAGTTCTTCAAACGCCTCCTGCTGGTTGGCGTCCCATGTCCACTTCTGACCTTTGCGCAGCAACCTGGATATCGGCTGCACAATGCTGGTAAAGTTGGGCACGAAGCGTCGATACCATGAGGCGATACCTAGACATCGCCGAAGCTCCTTCACATTAGTCGGTGGTAGCAATTCCTTGATTGCTTCGATCTTTGCCGGGTCGGTGTGGATTCCCTCTTCGCTGACGACGTGCCCCAAGTATACAAGACTCTTCTGGAAGAAGCAGCACTTGTCCCGGTTGAGCCTGAGCTTTGCGTCACGTAGTCTTCTGAACACCTCTCGTAGGTTTTCGGCATGTTGTTCCAGCGTGGCTCCGATGACGATGATGTCATCCAGATATGCAAACGCATATGGTTCCATCTCGGGACCAATAACGCCATCCAACGCGCGCTGAAATGTTGCGGGGGCGGAATGCAACCCGAATGGCATCACCTTCCAGTGGTAGAGACCCCGGCCGGGTACTGTGAACGCCGTGCACTCCCTGCTATCCTCTGCGATAGGTATTTGCCAATACCCGTTCTTTAGATCCAACGTTGTAATGTACTTCGCGTTCCGAAGCTTCTCTAGGATGTGGTTGATCCTTGGTAGTGGATACGCATCTGGAATAGACTGCGCATTAAGTTGCCGGTAATCGATGCACATCCGCACCTCTCCGGTCTTCTTTCCCACCAGTACTATGGGAGCACTGTGTGGACTTCTCGAAGGCTCAATCCGTCCGTCCCGAAGCAACTCGTCTACCTGGTCATCGATGATCTTTTGCATTGCGGGATTTTTCGGATAATACCGCTGCTTGATGGGACGGTTGTCCCTAAGTACTATACGATGTTCTGCGATGTGGGTGACCCCGGTGACTTCGTCGAACTTGGCCAGCTCTCGCTGCAGAAAGTCATCCACCCCTCGCGTTGCGTGTCCGGTACCTGGTCTCCGTTATGGTCTCATATAGTTGGCTGCGCGTGCTCTGTGGTCTCTCGTGGGGGGTTCCGGGACGGGTCCTCCTGGCTACCTCACAGATTGGAGGTAGTACTGGGCTCGCCTGTATACCGTTGGGCACGGTATGTATACTCCGGGCACTAGGTATAGTTGTCGCTTCCGTGGTAGGTGGTAGTTGGAGTTGGACCTGGCCGCACTCTAAACGCATCTCTGCCCCGCACATAAAATCCATACCTAAGATGACTTCGTCGATGATCGTCGGCAGCACCAGCATTGGTAAGGTCAGGTGTCGCTGTCCCAGCTGCACCCGAACCATGAGCGCTTCCGTCACTTCTCGTCTTGTTCCATCCGCCAAACATATTCTGCTCCGGACAGTGCGTCTATTCGATGAAGTAGCGATGCGTTGTGCCACCTTTGGGCTCGCGGGGCTCCTGGTTGCCCCTGGGTGAATGGTGGCTCAGGGCTGGTCCTCGTCGGGGGGGGGTTGTTCTCCCGGCTTTTTTTTTTGGGTGTTTGGGGGGGGGGGGGGGGGGGGGGTGTTTGTTGGCCATGGGGGGGGGGGGGGTTGGGGGGGGTCTGTTTGTTTTGGGGGGGGGGGGTTTTTTTTTTTTTTTCTCTTTTTTTTTTTTCTGTTTCCTCTGAACTACTGCTTGGCTTGGTAGTCCTCTCCGGACGACGATGCTCCATGCTGCTCTTAGAGCGCGCGGCTTCTCGTGCTTTCACGTCCTCAAAAGTCGTGATCAACTTGGTCAACTGGGCCAACGTAGAGAACTCGTGTCGCCTCGTGTATAGCTGGTACTCAGGAAGCAGGTTCTCGTAAATCCGACTCAGTTCCTGATCCTCTGTGTACGCAGCACGGCGCATCATGACCCGGATGCTGAGAAGGTACGAGGTGAATGGCTCACCAGAACGTTGCATCCTATCCCGTATCTCGTCTTCTAGCCTTTGGAAATAGCGTGGTGGCAAGAAGAATTCCAAGAAATCTCTTCTGAACTCGTGCCAAGTCCCTGTGTACATCTTTGTGACTCGGAACCAGTCGGCCGCCGGTCCCGTCAACAACCCAGCGATTGCTGGCATCAATTGCTGTTGCGTATCGATTTGGTAGATAGCGATCATATCCTCCAAATGTTCGATAAAACGCAATGGGTCGGCCGCTCCTCCGTCAAAGAAGACGCCCCATTTTCGCAGTCGATCCACGAAACCGAGTTGCAAACTACGATCGCTTTGTGAACCGGAGCTGCGAGAATGATCGTCGCGAATCCTTGTCGACTCACTGTTGCTCAGTGTCGACACAGGGATCCGTAACGTCGGCTGATGTGTGTGCTCCTGTACAATGCTTGCGGTGCCAGCGTGACTCGTCCCTGGTAAAACCAAGCATTCTCCTGGTACTGGAGACACACCACGGGATCTGGGTTTATTCTCCGGCGTTGGTGTTGTCCCGAGCGTAAGCTCTAGTTCGGCAAGCCTCTGCACGGCTTCCTTGGGTAGCTCCGGTTGGCTTGCGAAAGCAGCGAGACGACTCCGCAATTCTTCCACGGTGCCTTCTGGATCTCGACCGAACTCCTTCAGTATTGCTTGCAGCTCACTCTTACGGCGATACGATATCCATTGCACACCCATGGCTGTAGACTTCTTCGTTGTTAATAATCCTCGTTGTATTCCTTTGTAATATTCCTGTTAATACCCCTTGTGGTATTCTGTGTAATAATCCTTGTATTCCTCGTTGTATTCCTTTGTAATATTCCTGTTTTAATCCTTGTAATAATCCTTGCCGGTTACGTTTTCGTGTTTTCTCTGATGTTTCAATGTTGTTTGCTGATGTTGCCTCCTCGAGTGCTTGCTGACGACTGTCCCCTTAGGACCCTGTTGCTTCGCTTATGTAGGCTTCTGCTTAGGCTGCGTCGACGTCGGCAGCGACGCGACGCAGGGTACTCGTGGCCGCTGGATCTCCTGCTCGTGGCTCGTAATTGCGTAGCCGTGAAACAAAAAAAGCTTCGGAGACATTAAATATTCCGCTGCGATGAATGAACAACCAATTCCCCCTCTCTTTCTAACTTCGTCTCCCCAAGAATAGCTGATGACGTTTTAAGTCATAAAGGATGGAGTGTCTCAAATTTTCTACCAAAGTCCCTGCTCGGGCGCCATCTGTAAGGAAGTTTCTCAGGCCGGGGTATGTCTCAGTCCGGCCAGGGCTAACTACAGAAAATTTATTATGTTGAGACGTCTGGTGAAAAGACGCAGTGGCGCGATGATGGACTGGCCACTGATGATTGGGGAAGTGGACGATAGTTTTTGGGTTCAATGGGGCTCGTGCTTCGGAAACAACAACCGAGTATCGGCTACGGTTGATGGCTCCGGATTCGCGGTGTTCGGGATTTCAGTTCAGTAGGTGGAGTACAGGCTACCACTACTGAACCTCAAACTCGTGCTCCCACGGGACAGAAATGCCAACGATGAATCACGACCTCTACGCGATAGGAGAGTACAGGCTGCTCCCATCGAATAGTAGACACGTGTATCAAACGTTGCTTTTGCACAGGCACGTGGACGACGGCTGCTGTAGGCTGCGCAATGCATACGATGATTCACGACTTCTATGCGATAGGAGAGTACAGGCTGCTCCTATCGAGTAGTAGACACGTGTATCAAACGTTGCTGTTGCGCTGGCGCGGGGGGCGACTGCTGCTGTAGGCGGCGCAATGCATACGATGATTCACGACTTCTATGCGATAGGAGAGTACAGGCTGCTCCTATCGAGTAGTAGACACGTGTATCAAACGTTGCTTTTGCACAGGCACGTGGACGACTGCTGCTGTAGGCGGCGCAATGCATACGATGATTCACGACTTCTATGCGATAGGAGAGTACAGGCTGCTCCCATCGAATAGTAGGCGCGACTATCAAACGTTGCTGTTGCACTGGCGCAGGGACGACTGAAACGGCTACTACTGTGAGCGCAGCAATGCATACGATGATTCACGACTTCCATGCGATAGGAGAGTACAGGCTACTCCCATCGAATGGTAGGCGCGACTATCAAGCGTTGCTGTTGCACTGGTGCGGGAACGACTGCTGCTGCTACTGTACGCGCTGCAAGGCATACGATGATTCACGACTTCTATGCGATAGGAGAGTACAGGCTACTCCCATCGAATAGTAGGCGCGAGTATCAAGCGTGGCTGTTGCACTGCTGAGATGATCGGTGCTAGAAGGTAGCAATGCATGCGATGAATCGCGGCTTCTATCCGATAGGGGAGTACAGGCTACTCCTATGCGGTAGAATTCGCGATCACCAACACTAGTGTACACCACCAAGACGCTACCAGATCGTGGTCTTAGTAGCCGCCGGAGTGGAGTTGCCAATGTACGCTGCACGGGAACGGGGAACCAATAGAGGACTGACTGCTAGGGTAAACAGAACGCATACGATGATTCACGACTTTCACTCAATAGAAGAGTACAGGCTGCCCCTATTGAGTGGAAATCCGGATCACCAACACGAGCACGTCCCACGAGAGGCTACCAGATTGGGGTCTTGGTAGTCGCCGACGCGGAGTTGCTCACGTATGCACTGCGTGGGAAACCAACCGAGGGAAAACAAGTGCTAGAGTGAACACGATGCATACGATGAATCATGCACGAAGTGACATTCCTAGGTCATAAGTGCACTGATAATTTTATTCTACCAGATGATAAAAAAATATGATGTAATTAAAAATTACCCAGTCCCAACGAACGCTGATAGCGCTAGAAGATTTGTAGCATTCTGTAACTACTATAGACGTTTTATTAAAAATTTCGCCGACTATTCACGGCACATAACTAGGTTATGAAAAAAGAATGTCAATTTTCAATGGTCTGATGAATCCCAAAATGCATTCGATTATTTAAAAAAGGCTTCAATTAAGCCCACTTTATTGAAATATCCTAATTTCGATAAAGAATTTTGGATTATTACAGATGCAAGTAAACACGCCTGTGGAGCCGTTCTAACACAAAACTATGGAGATAAACAACTCCCAGTTGCATATGCTTCACGCTCATTCACCAAAGGTGAAAGCAACAAATCAACAACAGAACAAGAATTGGCAGCAATCCACTGGGCAATTACACATTTTCGACCATATATTTATGGCAAACATTTCACTGTAAAAACAGACCATAGGCCATTAACGTACTTGTTCTCGATGACAAACCCAAGCTCAAAACTTACAAGAATGAGATTAGAACTAGAAGAATACGATTTTACTGTCGAGTATCTGAAAGGTAAAGATAATTTTGTAGCTGATGCACTTTCACGCACCACTATTAATGATCTTAAAAACATAACCAATACTATTTTAAAAGTCACTACTAGAAACCAAAGTAAACAGAAAAACTCCTGCGCAGGAAAAGCTCAAGATTTGCCTATGCAAACATTTGACAACGCTTCTAAGCCCAACGTATATGAAGTCATTTGTAATGACGAAGTACGAAAAGTAGTGACCTTGCATATAACAAACAATACATGTTTTCTAAAAATGGAAAGAAAATTATTGCAAGAATTGATGTTGATGATCTGTACACCAATGGAACCCTTGACCTAGGTCAATTCTTCCATAGGCTTGAAAAGCAAGCCGGTATACTTGGAATCAGCCAACTCAAAGTGGCACCGTGTGAAAAGATCTTTGAATCAATTTCAATAGAATCTTTCAAAATATTGGGCAATAAAATATTGAAAATACTAAGAGTAGCGCTACTCAAGGCGGTGACCCTAATAAATAATGATAAAGATCGAGAAGCGATACTGTTTACATTCCATGACGATCCAATACAAGGAGGTCATACAGGCATTACAAAAACTTTGGCCAAAGTAAAAAGATATTATTATTGGAAAAATATGACACGTCATATCAAAGAGTACATTAATAAATGTCCAAAATGCCTAACTTCAAAAACAACAAAACACACAAAGACCCCAATGATGACAGAAACACCAATACATGCTTTCGATAAAGTGATAGTAGACACTATAGGTCCACTACCACGCTCAGAGAATGGCAATGAATACGCAGTTACGCTAATATGCGATTTAACAAAGTATTTACTAACCATTCCAATTGCAAACAAAAGTGCAACAACTGTTGCCAAAGCAATTTTCGAAAAGTATATTCTGAAGTACGGTCCAATGAAGACGTTCATTACGGACATGGGAACAGAATATAAAAACTTAATAATTAATGACTTGTGCAAATATCTAAAGATAGACAACACAACGTCTACTGCACACCACCATCAGACATTAGGGACAATAGAACGAAGTCATAAAACTTTCAATGAATACGTTCGCTCATACATATCTGACGACAAAACCGATTGGGATATTTGGATTCAATATTTCACATATTGTTTTAACACAACACCCTCGGCTACTCATAATTATTGTCCATACGAACTAGTGTTTGGTAGAATTCCAAGACAGTTCATAGATTTTAATAAAATAGATACTATAACACCTTTATATAATATAGACGATTATGCTAAGGAAATTAAATTTAGACTAGAAGTAGCATACAAAATAGCGAGAATAACACTCGAAAACCATAAAGCCAGAAATAAGAAATACTATGATAAAAATGAAACAGATATAAGCATAAAAAATAGGAGATAAGGTTTTATTAAAAAACGAGATAGGACATAAGTTAGACCCTAACTACATATGACCATTTGAGGTCATAGGAATAAAAGAAAAGGATAACATTTTAATCAAAAATAGTAAAGGTAAGAAACAAGTAGTCCATAAAGACAGATTAAAAATTACATAAAAAAAAAAAATATATATATAGATATATAAACTATTTCATGAAATTGGTCTGATCAACCATTTTAAACATTTAATTTTTTTTAAAAACAATAATTTTATCATTTCTTGAACAAATAAAAATAACTCACATTTTAAAATAAATAAAAAAAAAAAAAAAAATTTTAAATCATATATGTACTAATTAAAAAAAAAAAAAAAAATATTTTTTTAAACTTTATATCAACTTACAACATTTTAATAATTATTATAAATAACTTCATAAGAATATTACGTTTTTGTTTTAAAAAGGGAGGTGTAGTATGTTGTATATAATATAAGCATATGCCCATCGTATTGTAGAGTATACAATATCTGATGTTGTCATATGCCCAATCAAAGGTTAGAATATTTATTTCATAAACAAATCGACACTTCTGTCGAATTGTTTAAATAACAAAACCATTCATAAGTGACTTGTGATGATCGGTCACTTATATATGGAGAGGCCTGCAGCGTGAGATCTGCAATGTAAGCACTTTTGATGTTTACAGCCAAGTGACCAGAAGCCTAATTCTAACGAAATGCCTTCTGTACATTCGTACATATATACAACGTAGTACATACTCCCGTTCTGACGACGCTCTCGACGGCAGAACTCCTTATATACTTAGGTTAAGTTAAATGTATCTTGGAATAAAGAAATCAGTTGAACAACTGACTATGAACCATACAGAACGTTATTCGCTAAACCTTTTACACTAAACTTAGCCGATTCCTACTGCATCTCTCTAGGAAAGACTGCAGAATGCTAACCGGTGTGCTCACTGGTCACTGCCTAGCGGCTGTGCATGCGGCCAAACTGGGTATTACCACGGACACTGACTGCAGGAAATGTAAATACCCGAACACTCCCGAAACACTAGAACATCTACTTTGCCATTGTCCTGCCCTAGAGCGAACACTCTATGGAAAAGGCATCAAAGCGCTCACCAAAAGATCTAAAAAAAGAATATAGCCCAACCCTGAGAAAATCAAGGCTATTTAAAAATACCCTATTCCTAAAAAGGCCAAAGAAATTAAAAGCTTTCTTGGATTAACCGGATATTACAGAAAATTCATTCCCAATTTCGTAGACAAAGCCAAACATGACAGCAGCCCTAAAAAAGATTAAAAAATTGACAAAAAAAATTAGAAATACGTTGAAGCTTTCGAAAAATTAAAACAACTCATCTCCAATGATCCCATCTTAAAAATACCAGATTTTAATACTAAATTCGTATTAACTACAGATGCAAGTAACGTAGATCTTGGAGCTGTCAAAACGGACACCCACTTAGTTACACTAGTCGACATTATCTACTGGGACGACATTTTGAAATAAATAGTCACCATCAACCACTATATTGGCTCTACAAAATGAAAGAGCCAAATTCAAAACTAACTAGATGGAGAGTTAAATTATCAGAATATGATATTAACATTAAATACATAAAAGGAAAGGAAAATCACATAGCCGACGCTTTATCACGCGTTAAAATAGAGCAAGCCTATTTTGGAGAGGAAACACAGCATAGTTCTGATGAAGACAATAGCAACTTAATATTTACTACCGAGAAACCCATAAACACATTTAAAAGCAAATAATATTTTCTAAAGGCGGTCCAAACATTAAAAAAGAAAATTACTTCAAAAAACTAATTATTCACATATGATAACATGACAATAGAAAAGGCCAAACAATATTTAATTGATCACTTTTGCACGAAGTCTAGTGTGTTGTTTATTGTTAGTGATGCCGATTTTGAAATAATTCAAAACGCACACAAAGAAATAATCAATACCAGTCATACTAATTCTACTACTACTCATTCGAAGACTTACCCAGCTAAAAAATATAAATTCATACGCCGAATTAAAAGAACTCATTATTAAAACTCATGAAAAACTTCTTCATTCAGGAATTCAGAAAACAAATAAACTTTTCGGTGAAACTTACTATTTTCCTAACAGCCAGTTGTTAACACAAAACATTATAAACGAATGTCACATTTGCAATTTAGCAAAAACCGAACACAGAAATACTGACATGCCAATGAAAATTACACCCAAACCAGAGCATTGTCGCGATAAATTCGTAATAGACATCTATTCTTCAGAAGGAAAGAATTATCTAAGTTGTATTGATATTAATTCAAAATTTTGCTACTCTCGAACAAATCAAAACAAAAGATTGGATTGAATGCACAAACGCATTAATGCGCATATTTAATCAGTTAGGTAAACCAATACTATTAAAAGCAGACCGAGACGGCGCATTGACCAGCTTAGCACTCAAAAGATGGCTTGACAGTGAAGGAGTAGAAATACAATTAAACACATCCAAAACAGGCATAGCAGACGTTGAACGACTTCATAAAACTATTAACGAAAAAATCAGAATCATAAATACATTAAATAACGAAGAAAACAAGCTCAGTAAAATAGAATCTATCCTTTATATTTACAACCATAAAACCAAACATGACACCACTGGACAAATTCCCGCACACATATTCTTATACGTCGGAAAACCAATTCTAGATACACAAGACAGAAAAGAAAAGACGACAAACAAAACAAACAGTGGCCGACACGAATACGAAATCGATACTAGATATCGACAGGGACCAGTACAATAAGGGAAATTGGAAAACCCATTGAAAGCCAACCAAAACGTCACAAAAACAGATCCCGATCATTACCAAATTACTAACAAAAATAGAACACATTATTATAAAACACAATTTAAAAAACGAAAGAAAATTAACCAAATTGAAACTCCACAGAATCCTACTTTATAATCATAATATCGTTCGCAATCTTTACCATATGTCATACGCAACCAATTCAAATCAATAACTTGGATACGGACCACGGATACTTACTGTTCTCAGATAAACCATTAGAATTACCAACTAGATTTGAACATCATTCTTTGCGAATTAACGTAACTGAAATAATAATAACAAACGAATATTTTCGTAGAACCATACCTAATTTTAAAAATTCACCACAAATCAATTATTTATTTATACTCTAAACTACAACAAGAACTAAATGGTATAATATTTCATCATGAGAATCGTAATAAACGCGGACTGTTCAACATTGTAGGCTCATTATACAAATTTCTTTTTGGCACACTCGACGATAATGACAGAATTGAATTCGAGAAAAACATTGAAAACTTATCTTTAAACATTGTTCAAACTAAAGATATAAATGACATAATAAACATTATAAATAGCGAAATGCAAAAATTTAAAGATCAACAAAACAAACGGACACTACAAGACACATTTACTTACCAATTATTACAATTTATAGAATATGTAGAAGATATTGAAATGGGCATGCAATTGTCCAGATTAGGTCTTTTCAATCCCAAATTACTTACCTATGACAAACTTGACTGTGTTAATAAAAAAAAAAATTCTTTTAAAAACATCCACTTGGATTAATTACCAAGACAATATCATACTAATCGTATCCCATATCCCAATCGACTTTCAACCTACTAACACCATTAAAATCATTCCATATCCCGACCACGATGGCTATCAACTCGACTACTCTAGTACTACATCTTATTTTGAAAAATACAATAAAATTTATAATAGAGAAAAAGAACCAATTATTGATGAATGTATTACAAAATATTATTACACACTAAACCAATATGTAACTTTGAGCGCATAAATTCAAAATAAATGATTAAATACATTGAGCCCAACACTATTGTAACATGGAACATTTCTAATACAACAGTAACACAAAATTTTCAGAAAAATAATGTCAATCTTAATATGCAAGGTAATAAAATAATTAATATCAATCAATGTAAACTAAAAATAAATAATATAATATTAAGCGACAATTACTTACAACCAGAAGTGGATCTTACACCATTGTATCCACCAATGGAAATTATTAAAGTTAAACCCATAAAACATGATGATATTGTAAAAATAGTTTCACAGAATAATGCCCTTGCACATACAATTAAAATAATTATAATCATTATATTCATAATCATATTCCTATACTTAAAATATGTAACTTGTAATGCCATAATATTGATCCAGAAAAAATGTAAAAAACAAATTCACGAACCCAATAACGAAACGCTACAACAACAAGTACAACAAGAACAACACGAGCAACAAAAAGAAACAACTATCGAGATGGCACTACCAAAACTGTACCTATCAGTTGCACCGTGACTCACAGGCTCGCCTCTTAAAGAGAGGGAAGTGACACATTCATACTGAGTATCTCTACATAACAAAAGTACAAAGCAGCCTAGACATCGAATTCCACATCAAAAGCTATTGCCCAACTGTAAACATTCCCAAGCTGCACTTGTTAACAATTTCGGCAATCATAAACAAAGAGCAGCCTAGCCGGCGCATCTCACCCAATCGATCAGCAATGATCGAAAACCGCTCGATCAGCATATTTTGGCTCACACTCAAAAGCTGAGAAATCGCACAAATCTTGGTACCCAGCTTTTAGCGGTCACCCCCAAATTGTAAACATTTAAATCCCTGTAAACAGAACTTTCATTATTATCTATTGAGCAGATATCTGTTAGTCTTAAGTTGTTCTTGAATAAAGCAAGTCGTGAAACTAAATTCCCGCATTGTCTTTAACTAAAACAAGTAAGAAAGGCTACAGTCGATCGAGCCGACTGTAAAAGACCCCGTACTCCCATAGTAGTGCCCATTTGCATTTTATTTAAATTAAAATTTTAAAATGAAATTTAAAAAAATAAAATTAAATATTTACATTTTGAATTAAAATTAAAAAATAAATAAATTAACAATTGTCATTGTCAATATTCAAACCCGCGATCCATACGAAGGCTCCATATTGCGGCGCAACTCTACCAGTTGCACCACGACCCTCTTCTATAATTCTTCCGATTATTTGCAAATATGTATGTGTGCTCATATATTTGTGTGTATGTATAGCATTGGTCGGCGCGGCCAGCGGCTCCGGGCAGCGCTGCCGCCAAAGCAGGTAGAGAAAACGTTCGAACATATGTTTGTATGTTTCTGTGTTTGTTTGTATGTGTTGCGCGCATGCAGTGATTTTGCAGTAAAATAACATGCACTTTGAACCGTAATAAATTTCTTGTTTGACATAGGATTTTGATGCCACTTTCAGGAAAGTTAGATATAGTAAGTCTCTAAGCGAATGTTAAAAACAACACTGTACTATTTGATTTAATGCCTTAAAAACGGCATTGAAGTTGAAAAGTTTTTTAGTTCTTATGAGAAAAGGGTGCGTGGCAGCTCAAAATTTTGAATGACATTATACTAAGGCTGTCTCTAAGAACCTGTATACCAAAATTCCTAAGTGCTATAGTTACTGAGATATTCGCCAAAAACACAAATTTTTTCAAGGTGTGTCTGGTATTTGCTCATTGCGGGGGCGGTAAGGGGCGTGGCAACAATTTGAAATAAACTTGATCTGCTCCCGAAAATAACGGACTTACATTCCAAATTTGGTGTCTCTAGCTCTTGTAGTTTAAAAGATCCAGATGTTCATACGGACGGACGGACAGACGGACATTGCTATATTGACTCGGCTGTTGATGCTGATCAAGAATATATATACTTTATGGGGTCGGCCACGCCTCCTTCTGCCTGTTACGCACATCTCGCTTCTGACAAACTTAATAGATCCCCTGTACTCTTTTTTAAAGAGTTCGGGGTCTAAATGTAAAAAGAATGTGGGTGTTTAAGCGAGGATAACTTGAAAACAATCAGAACGATTGTGAAACACGTCCGTCAGCGAAAGCGAATCGATCATGAATCATAATGATATTATATATATTAAAATATTACAGCATAATATAAAATGTACAATTTATAAAGTATAGGAAAATCGTTGAAATACATGTGTTGATTTGTCGCATCGCAGCTTTTCTCACGCATTTTCACTTTCATTTTGGCACCAACAAATCTATACAAAACAAGAAAGAATGCTACAGTCGCCCCGCGACTTTAGGATACCCGTTACTCAATGTTTGACCGATTGTTCCTATGGGAGTTATACGATATAGTTGTCTGATTTGTATGAAACTTGGTCAGTATATTAATATTATTGATAAATATATTTTGTGTCAGTTTTATTAAGATAGCATATTCAATGCAACATTTTTTCATACTAATTTGTATTTGGAGCGTATTTTTGACCGATCGGCCCTATGGGAGCTGTAGTCTCCGTGTAAATTTGGATCGGATTGCATAGCTAACAAAAGTTTTCTATACTAAAACATTCAAGTTTTATCTGTACATTTTCCTTTATATGAAGGTAGGACTCTCTAAAGTGGGCGTGTCAAAAAACTAAAACAAACTCGTACTGCTTGGGTATTGTACCTTTCATTTGCGAACCCTTTCACCTTTCTAGCTCTTATAGTCTCTGAGATCCTTTTGTTCATACATACGGACAGACGGACATGACTATATCGACTCGGCTATTGATGCTGATCAAGAATATATATATACTTTATGGGGTCTGCCACGTCTCCTTCTGACTGTTACATACATTCCAACGACTACAATATACCCTTGTACTCCACGAGTAAAGGGTATAAAAATGGCATTTCTTTTTTGCGCCACATTTGAGGCCACAAAACTTTACCGAGATCTTTGTGAAAACTAACTAGAATGAATCGGTTTAATGATCTATCAAAAATTGATTTCTGATTCACTTTAGAAAAAGTTACAAAGAATTTTCAGAGTTGTTTGTTGTTGTTTCTGTATCTATTTTTGGGAGTGCGTGAAATACTTTCTATTAGAAATTTTATATGTATGATCCAGTATGTATTTATGTATGTGATTAAAAAATATTTAAGTGAAAATATAATTATAGTAAAATGAAATTTGTTCTACGTTTGCTGATTGCAGCTTTTATATTAATTAGTGTAATCATCTCTTGAGTGAAATGATTAATAACTAACTGAAAAAGATTGTTCTACTTACATATTTGAATTTTTTCTGATAAATTGTTTATACTTAAGGACTAAAACAAATGTAAACTATAACGCTTGGCGCTCCTAACGCATCACTTTGGCATTGAAACGTTAAGAAATTTGGCAAAAAAGTTTTGAAATTCACCTCAAAAAAAAGTGACGACGTTACGTGTTTTGATTTTTGACTTCGGCTATGATATGGAGATCAATTGAGTGTTTGCCATCTGCTGTTCGATTAATTTCCAGTTAAGAGATCATTCAACGATGGCTTTTAAGTGTTAACCAAAGGTAAAACTTTGCTTTGCTCAAATTTCTTCTGCTTAAAAACTAAACTATAAAATTGTGAGACCAATTTGAAGAATGAACAACATAATCCATATTATAAATGCCTACTTAAATGCCTACTTAAATGACTATGAAATTTAACTAAAACATGATAAATCATATAGACAAAACTGACAAAAAAATGGCATATTAACTATGTACAAAAAACAATTTCTTCTTACATCATATTTTTTATGTATCTCAAAAATGGCAGTTTACTTTTTTGTGCAGTTTGATTGTCTTTTCTAATTCTTCTTAATTTTAGCTTTTACTTTATTTATTTTTTCTCAAACCTTTCAACGTATGGAGCTTTTGGCTCTTATATAAACAAAGTGATCTCGATCTTAAACAGATTGAGATTTAAGAGAATTCTGCCTGCCAGGATTTGTGCAACATCAGCAGTTTCAAACCCAATGGTGGTAATAGCGATTCTGGCGAATTGTTTATGATATTTGATAAGTTCGTACAAAGCCAGAATTGTTATTGTCACTGTTGGATTATAGCATAAGTTAGTATAAGATCATAATGAAGTATTAGTTAAGTATTAGTTAAGAGACAGATTGAGTTACTAGCGTTAGGTAAAATGAATTGATTCTCTTATACTGTAAGCTAGTCTGTAAGCTCAAATTGCATTCGCGAGTGCAGCTGGCGGCAGCGACAAGTCAGTTGTTAATTTTACTTCGTATACACCGCACGCACGCTGCCAGTCTCTCCGCGTTTTGATCAGTCAATAAACTTGTAACGTTTAAGAACTTGCAATTGTTTTCTTTATATATATTTTCGATTTCGATTTTTCAGTCACCATTTGATTATTTTAAATTGTTTAGCTTAAATCTGTGGGAAAGGAATGAGTAACATAAATGAAAAGTATGAGCTAGGCGTATTGTATGGGTACATATGTCTCTACATATGTTACTATATATTTATATATATATATTTATATTGTTCTTGTGTCCCGTCAACTTTCCTTAACTTAAGAAACACTATTATAGGGTATCATTAAAGCAGATCAATTACTCCAGTACGACTTTATGTCTTAACCTTTTTCAGCTCGATTTTTCGTTGATAAATTATGCACTTATTGATAAAAATATATAAGAAGATGAGATTTCAATGTTCTATATGTTAGACGATTTTACTATGAATCATTAATTAAGTACATGTTCACTGTTTTTCATCTCCCATTTGGCACTCATCGCGCTACAAAGAAGTCACAGCCCATGGCAAACACGATAACAACTGTTGGCCAAGTAAAACTTTGTGGTTTCTAAAAGAAAAGAGAGAAAAACAGAAATACAGAGAGAATACAAATTTTATAAGTTCGTAAATTACATATATACTAGCTGACCCGGAGATCTTCGTACCGCCTAACAGTCAAAGAATGTCGTCTTAACTTTTAGCTGAACTAATTTGCTTTGATGAACGTAATAAAATAATACAATACAATCTATATATATAAAAAAAAACAAGTAAGAAAAGTACAGTCGAGCACGCCCGACCGTAAAATACTCTCTGCATTTTTTCGCGATTTAATTATTAAAATCGGTCTAGAGATATTACAATGTGTAGTACTTCCATTAAAACATGTTGAAACAAAAACAATCTAAGCATAATCACACATACATCTGTTTGTCTGTATGGGAATACACATACGAAAGCCAATATATGATGCATATACATGTATGTATGTATGTGTGTATTCAGCGCGGCCAGCGACTGCGGGCAGCGCTGCCGCCACTCAATCAACGGAAACATTCAAACATGTGCTTGTATGTTTCTGTCTCGCTTTCACTCATACATTGATATGAATGCGGCAGCGCTGCCGTCAGATGTGCTTGTATGTTTCTGTCTCACTTGCACTCATACATGATATTGCATTCGGCTATCTATATTGCAACGCTTCTAGTTTTCTTGTTTATAGTGCGATTTCAATGCGCCTTTCAGGATAGTTTGATATAGTTGGTCTTCACACGAATTATAAATTACAATACCGTACTATATTAAAGAATGCCTAAAAACGGAGCGAAAGTTGAGAATTACTTTTATTAATTGTGGGAAAACGGGGCGTGGCAGTCCAAAAATTTAAATGTCAATGCATTTACGCTGTCGCTAGGCAATAGTTATTGAGATATTCGCCCAAAACACCCATTTTTTCCGAGGTGTGTCTAGTTTTTTGCTCATTGTGGGCGAATGGGGCGTGGCATCGAAAAAAAAAAAGATTCTTGTATTGACTGACTAAATATGTGATCGATTGAGACCAAGCTCGAACTTGTAGCTCTTACCATCTCTGAAATCTGTTTGTTCATACGGACAGACAGACAGACAGACGGACAGACAGACGGACAGACGGACATGGCTATATCGACTCGGCTTGTGATGCTGATCATGAATATATATACTTTATGGGGTCTGCCACGCCTCCTTCTGCCTGTTACATACATGTTCACAAACCCAATATACTCTTGCAGAGAGTATAAAAAGTCGGGTTTGTTACAAAACTTATAACTTGAGATCTGCTGGACCAATTTTCATGGATTTTGATTTGTTGGATTTGTCACCGCTCCGAATAGCAGAATATATCTTAAAAATACTAAAAAATTGAAAAAATTTACGCGTGCGTTGAGAAATGTGTATACTAAATCATTTCAATAAATGCTCATTTGTTTATCTTTTCAATAAATGCCCATTTGTTTATTACATACCAAACATTTGTTGTCCAATCCTGTCAAATACCGTAACAACTATTTATGAGTGCGTTCAGAAATTTATTTTGTGCAAAATATCTCGAAAGTTCAGGTAGGTACTGTTTTGTTTGTTTTAGACATTCATTTGTGTAAATCTATGTCTCGATTATTTTTGCCATCGCATTGGATCATTGGAATCTATTGAAGATGCACAGCACAAATTCTTGCAAATATACTTCATGGGCAATATGGAAGAACAACTTGACCGACGTCAAGGGATTAAGACAGCTACGAAAAGAGCAATTCTCCAAGATTTGCAGCAAATGCTTCATGAACATCATGCATTGGTCAGGCTGTTCAAGACTGTTTTAGAGCGCATGCCAAGTGATGACTATAAAGTTGTAATCGGAGCAGATTAAGGGTTCTAAAATACAATTTTTACTGTATTTGTTTCAGGTCAGGAAACTACCAAGGTTGATTATAGTGTATCATAGACTTCCCTCTGCTTAGGATTTAACAGTGGCACATTTGTTTGAACTGATTGGATTAGTTCATGTGGATCATATTCACGTTCACGTTCTAATTCTCTATTAAATGCGTCATTTATTCCGCGATCTGTCGCTGGCATTCCTAACCTAACTAACAAACTGCCGCATATGAGGTAACACATATCTTCAATCAAGAGCAAGGCCGGGTTGTGCATCTCCGATTCGTCTCAAGATCGGGATTTCTTGAGCTGACACGAATTCGATATAAAATGTCTTCTGACATGTTATCTTTGTATTTGTTCCACAGGTCACGTGGGTTCGATGGCAAGCATGTTGAAATGATGATTGCAAATAATGTGCGTATCTGACTTGGAGATGCAGAAATAATTGCTTCAGCGATCGTCGTGTCCCAATGAGTATCGTTTTCAAGCAAATTCAGCTCTTGACATGCTGCACGAAATGTGGGGGACACTATACCATTAACAGTTCGTAGTGATTCAAATGATGTTGGCCCTCGAATATGTACCAGCAACAACCGCAAATAGAAACATTCATCATTCATCGGATGAACTGTGTAAATACGACCAAGAGCATCAGCATAACGCATTTCTGAATGACAAGGAACTGCATCGCCTTGCTTCCGACGTTGAAATTTCTTCGATGTAGCGTTCCAAGTGTAACTGGTCAATGTTGACGCTATGAAATATACTCTCTGAACGTTCTCTAGATGCACCCCCAAATATACAACAGTGGTGTTGGATCATAAGCATCGATAGTTAGCATAAGGAAATAATGAATTGTTATTATAAGATTAAATTAATGAAATTATTAAATTGTCCACGAGTGTACCAAACTCTTATACTTAAGCTGTAAGTCTAATTTGCATTCGGCAGTGCAGCTGTCGCGAGCGGCAGGCAGCTCGTTTCTTCGTCTCGTTATAACCACACACACACGCTGTCAAGCCTTTCCGCGACATTTCAAGGCTTGGTTGTAGTGTGTGTCGGTATCGATACACATGTTGTTGGGTCTCCCTGGAGCTGTTGACCATAGTGGAATTCTGGACTTGAACAGCCAAGAGTTAAGGACACCCATATTGGAGATAATACTCAGAATTGAGACCAAGAGCGATTATTCTGTTGATCAGGTAACAGTGTCCAAACGAGTCAGTGCAGAAGAACATAGAAAGTGCAAGCATAGATGCGGCACATAATGAATAAGAACGTACATACAAGTATTGCTCCATTTGTTGCACATTAGACATTGCGTTTCGGCACTGATATATTTGTGATTTATTAAAAAGGCAATTTGATACAAAACACACAAACCAAATCAAATAAATATACATAAATAAAACAAAACACTAAATTTGTGCAAATAAACATATTTTTATACATATCAACGTTCGCCGTTCCTCTTGAATTTCGCTATTCGGTGGTGGGTTTTTTGACCTTTGTTTTTTGCTATTCACAATTTGTACATAAGTAAAGCGCAGTTCGCCTTTACATACATACATACAGACAGCTGTGGAGCTTAAGCTTGCGGTAGTTAACTTGTACTTTGTTTGTGTTTTAGTTTGAATTTGCTTTACTTTGTTTGTGCCAACGCTGCGTACATACATAAGCGCTAGCAAACGTACAAACGTTCGTTGATTAAAACATTAAAACAACAAACATTTTAGTGGTTGTTGCTAGTTAACTGCAAGCATTTTAGTTGTTGTTGCGTAGATCGCATCGTTGCCTACCTGCAAGCCCTTTAGATGTTGTGGCTAGATTACGCAAGCGCTGTTGTTGTTGTTCACAGCGTTTGCGTAAATTGTTATTTTGTTGTTGTTTCCAACTGTTAGTGCTTATCTGCATACGCTTGCGCTTCTTCAGTTGCGATTATCTCTGTTATTCGAGAAGTTTATCCATCTGAATTTCTGTAATTTTCTGATTATCTTAAATTATATTGACCGCCAACTGTTTATGATTTATCTTTAATCATTTGATTATCTTCCTCAGCCAACTTTGTTGATCGGCTAGTTATTATTGGGTATAGTACACTTACGTGCAATCGAATAAATTCAAATTTTTATACTCTCTGCAAGAGTATATTGGGTTTGTGCAAATGTATGCAACAGGCCGAAGAAGTCGTGGCAGACCCCATAAAGTATATATATTCTTTATCAGCATCACAAGCCAAGTCGATATAGCCATGTCCGTGTGTCTTTCTGTCTGTCCGTATGAACAAACAGATTTCAGAGATGGTAAGAGCTACAAGATCGAGCTTGGTCTCAATCGATCACATATTTAGTCAGTCATTTTTTTTCGATGCCACGCCCCATTCGCCCACAATAATGAAAAAACTAGACACACCATAATTAATAAAATGAATTCTCAAGTTTGGTTCCGTTTTTAGGCATTTGTTCATATAGTACAGTATTGTAATTTATAAGTCGTGTGGAGACCAACTGTATCAAACTATCCTGAAAGGTGCAATAAAAACGCATTATAAACAAGAAAAATAGAAGCGTTACAATATTGATAACAGAATGCAATATCATGTATGAGTGCAAGCGAGAAAGAAACAAAGAAGCACATGTTTGCATGTTTTCTCTACCTGCGTGGCGGCAGCGCTGAACGCAGTCGCTGGCCGCGCCGAATACACACATACATACATATTTGCATCACATATCGTCTTTCGTATGTGTATTCGCATACAGACAAACAGATGTATGTTTGATTATGCTTAGATTGTTTTTGTTTCAACATTTTTAAATGCATGTACTACTCATTTTAATATCTCGATGCCGATTTTAATAATTTAATCGGGGAGAAAATGCCGAGAGTATTTTACGGTCCGACGTGCTCGACTGTACTTTTCTTTCTTGTTAATTATTCAATAGAGAGCGATATCGAACGACAAAGGAGTTCACTCATAAATAAAATGGTGTCTCCAAGTAAGTTCGAAATTCAGTGCCGGCTAGATATCCTCAATTCATACATTTCAAAAGCTATGGATTTTCAGTCAGAGATCGATTCGATAGATCCTGACAATACTAACCGCGCAATGCATGAGGAAACGTGTATTTTGTCTCGATCGTCATACATGTCTGCCCTTAGTGCGTACCAGGCTTCTAAAACTGTGCCTCCACTCCCTCACCACTCTCACGTGCGCAAACTTAAGTTGCCCAAGGTCAGTGGTAAGCATTTGGAATACAGACAATTTATCGGTCTGTTCAACAGTTTAGTAGACTCCGATCGCTCGCTATCAAATATTGAGAAATTCAATCATTTGATTTCGTGCTTATCGGATGAGGCGTTAGGGACCTACAGAGCCTTTCAGGTCTCTGACGCTAATTACCCAAGGGCATTAGAAAGGTTAAGTCGAGTCTACGACAACAAATGCCTGATTTTCGTTGACACTCTCAGTTGTTCGACATTGAGCCGATGTCCAAGCCATCGGCACTCGGAATTCGAACAATGGTTGACTCAGTATCGGCAATTTTCGATTCGCCAATGTCCGTTGGGAATGAGGAAGATTTCGCCAACGCAATTTTAATACACATAGTCATGTCAAAGGTTGATCCTCATACGAAATCGAAGTATGAGGAGCACCTGGACTATAACAAATTGCCGAAATGAGCCGATTGCGTTATGGCTTTAAACAGGCGATATCAGCACTTAGCTGCTGAAGAAAGTTCAAAGTTCAGAATGAAGCAGAAATCTGACATGAAATATGCAAAAAGTCGTCATCTGCATGCAAGAATGTCGAGAAAGAAATGGAACGCAAATGCAACTTTTGCAGTGCCAACCATATGATTGAAAACTGCCAGGGATTAGCAGCATTGTCAGTTGACGAATGATTCAATTTTGTGAAATCCAGTGAACTCTGCACAAACGGTTTGTATGCAGGGCACTGAGTGTCCAACAACACTGTGTCGAAGTGTAGAGTTTGTTCTCGTCCTCACAACACTCTCCTTCAGAAATACGCACCCGTAGATGTATCAACAATAGATGTAACGCAATGTATCAACAATAGTTTCGTCTCGTGTATCGAGACATCAGTTCAGCGCCAAGTTTTGGGTGCTCAAATCAATTTGTAGCAGGCACCACCATCAATAGGTGGAAGATTTCAGAAAATGTCGAACTGGCTGACCCTGAATTCCACAAACCGCAGCCAATAGATATGCTTCTGGGAGCAGACTACTTCTTCGACATGCTTTGTACTGGGAAGATTAAATTGGAAAAGAGTGGTCCGTTGCTACAATGAACTTTGTTTGGTTGGGTGGCATCAGGACGGTACAAGAAAACGCATATTAAGACCCCAATATGCTGCTCTGTGATGCAACAAAGAGAAGATGTTTGATTTGAAGACTGTGTAGATCGACACTGTATGGTTGAAGATGTCCCAGAACCAAGTGTTTCGGCTGATTATTATGCGGAACACATTTGCAAACAAAAGCTATCGGGACAGCTTTAAGTTGCGGACTGGACAATTTGGTGTCAATTTGACCTTCATGACCGATCCCACAGTGCCTCGTCAGTCGTCAAAAATTGCCAAGTAACATGTACTTTTCATGAACTTGGAAGTCCATGATATATATTTGAGTTTCATGAACGTGAATCTTGAGCTAGTTCGTATGTTCATAGATACAGAAGTACCATTAGGACCACGTTACACTCTTTCACACCAGTGCGTCCTGAGACCTGAGAGCAGTTCCACCAAACGTCGAGCATGAGGTGGACACCAAGGTTGGATACTTTTCGGTATCACTTGGTTGGTAGTTTCGGCAAATTAAGTCCCAACAAGCGAAAAACATTGTTAGAATCTTTCGCGTATATGTTAGCCCAAATATACGCGTTTGACCGATGTTGAATTGAGAGTGCAACACTCAACACACTTATAACCAGCAACACTTGTAGCCAATCGAGTTGCAGGCCTCCAAGAGATGGCCAATAATGTATCTTGGAGACATGGACCGACATCAGCAAATCCAGCCGATTTGTCGTCAAGAGAGTGTGGCGTTCAGAAACTCAATCAGTTCGTTCGGTTTCGTTGCAAGGCAAAAAGACATTGGCCTAAAGGTTTAAAAAAATACTCTTTGCTCGTTTGGTTAGATAGCTTAGAAACTGACTTTATATATTCAGAAGTCTGACGATTTTGGAAGACGAATCGCGTTGATTCATTTAGGTCCACAAATGGTGACCACAATTGTGTTGAGGACGAGCCCCGCCAAAAATTGTGTATATTGCGGTGTTCGTGTGTTTTGTATCAAAGGCTGTTCATATTGAATTTACAGCAAGGTCCATTAACCCTCTCATTTTCACAGTCAACAACTTATTCGCTCGACGTGACACGCCATTCCGGCGACACTTGTCAGAATGCATTCTACCGGCAACAGAGCAGCCTTCAGTTCGCATCGGATTGAAAGATGGAATGGAGGCAGATCCGTCCGAGCGCCCTTCGCTTATGAGGACTGGTTATGCTGCAGATCAGCAGCGCGTCGATCACAGAGGGCGATTTCCGACGGCACCTGACCAACGTGGTGGCCATCCTCGATCCAAGGCCGCTGACTCCATTGGACACTGTAGAAACGCTCACGCCAGGGCTACCAAGTGATTGAAGACGATCCCTTCAAGGTGGCCGGAACGTTGGATCATAATCAAAGATAGTTAGCATAAGGAAATAATGAATTGCCTGTAGGTCTAATTTGCATTCGGCAGTGCAATTGTCGCGAGCGGCAGGCAGTTCGTTACTTCGTCTCGTTACAACCACACAATCTGTCAAGCCTTTCCGCGATTGCTAAGTCCAGCAATAAATTGTAACGTTTCAGAACTTGCAATTTTTTTTATTGAAGCATAGTTTTTTAGATACCAACAAGTAAGAAAGGCTACAGTCGAGCGAGCCGACTACAGAAGACCACGTACTCGCATAGTAGTGCGCAACAAATTTTGAAAATACATTTACAAAACTTACTATTTACATCTTCAATTAAAATTTAAACAAGTAAGAAAGGCTACAGTCGATCGAGCCGACTGTAAAAGACCCCGTACTCCCATAGTAGTGCCCATTTTATTAAAATAAAAATTTTAAAATGAAATTAAAAAAATTAAAATGAAATATTTACATTTTGAATTAAAATTAAAAAGTAAATAAAATAACAATCGTCATTGTCAGCATTCGAGCCCGCGATCCATACGAAGGTTCCATATTGCGCCGCAACTCTACCAGTTGCACCACACTCCTCTTCTATCATTCTTCCAATTATTTGCAAATATGTATGTGTGCTCATACATATGTGTGTATGTATAGCATTGTTCGGCGCGGCCAGCGGCTCCGGGCAGCGCTGCCGCCAAAGCAGGTAGAGAAAACGTTCGAACATATGTTTGTATGTTTCTGTGTTTGTTTGTATGTGTTGCGCGCATGCAGTGATTTTGCTTTAAAATAACTTCAACTTTGAACCGTAATTTCTCTGTTGTTTGACATAGGATTTTGATGCCACTTTCAGGAAAGTTAGAAATAGTAATTCTCTAAGCGTATGTTAAATTACAACACTGTACTATTTGATTTAATGCCTTCAAAAAGGCATTGAAGCTGGAGAGTGTTTTAGTTCCTATGAGCAAAGGGGGCGTGGCAGCTCAAAACTTTAAATGACATTGCATTAAGGCTGTCTCTGGGAACCTGCGTACCAAAATTGGTGCTCCTAAGTGCCATAACTATTGAGTTATTCGCTTAAAACACAAATTTTTTCGAGGTGTGTCTGGTTTTTTGCTTATTGCGGGGGCGGTAGGGGGCGTGGCAACAATTTGAAATAAACTTGATCTGCGTACATCATAAACGGACTTTCATTCCAAATTTGGTGTCTCTAGCTTTTGTAGTTTAAAAGATCCAGGTGTTCATACAGACGGACGGACAGACGGACAGACGGACGGACGGACAGACGGACATTGCTATATCGACTCGGCTGTTGATGCTGATCAAGAATATATATACTTTATGGGGTCGGCCACGCCTCCTCCTGCCTGTTACGCACATCTCGCTTCTGACAAACTTAATAGACCCCCTTTACTCTTTTTTAAAGAGTACGGGGTCTAAAAATTATATTAACGATTGTCATTGTCAGCATTCGAACCCGCGATCTCATACGAAGGTTCCATATTGCGCTGAAACTCTACCAGTTGCACCACACCCCTCTTCTATCATTCTTCCGATTACTTGCACTTACATGCTGCAAATATATGTATGTGTGCACATATATATGTGTGTATGTATAGCATTGGTCGGCTCGGCCAGCGTCTCAGGGCAGCGCTGCCGCCAAGGTAGAGAAACATTTGAGCATATGTTTTGTAAGGTATTTAATTTTAATGTATTTCGATGTTTAATTGTTGGTAGCCATCGATAAGTTTAAGTGCAACTTTGTTTTAGTATTTAAGTATTTTTCGATTACACTAAAAATATGGTGATTAGTCACACCGATTTCCTCATCCGGTCTCTTTGAATCGAACCGGCAAAACGAGTGGACGCAAAAAATATAACACCGAGAAATAAACATTGTATTTTATAACCATCGATAACTAATTGCCGTCTTTTATAGGAGTTTACAACTCAGAAGTGGGATACCCACACGCCCAAGCCCATATTGGGGCAGTTATGGGTACTAAAGAGGAATTGTGCAAAATTCTACGTGCACGCGGTGTGGAAGTACGGCTGTCGGCCACAGTTGTTCAGCTGCGGCGCCTAGTGAACGAGGCAGCTGAAGGCGAGCACAGGGCACATGGTGCACAATCACCCTCTACGCTGGAAGAGCCGACATTGGCTAGAATCTCCCCAGCCCCAGCTGCTGTTGCTGTCCCGCCTGCCGCTGTGAGTGCGCCCGCTGTTGCTGTTCCTGTTGCTGCGCCCGCTGTTGCTGCGTCTGTTGCTGCGTCTGTTGCTGCGCCCGCTGTTGCTGTTCCTGTTGCTGCGCCTGTTGCCGTACCCGCCACTAGGCGCGCTGCCGCTTTATCTGTGTCTATCGCTGCGCCTGCTGAGAGGTCTGCTGCTACTACGCCCCCCGTCGTGTCTGCTGTTGCTGCTACTACGCCTGCTGCTGTACAATCGTACGTTGTGCCTGCCACCATCCCTACTGCTGTGCCGACCGCCGTTTACGCTGCTCCATCTGCTACTGCCCGGATTGCTGCTACCGCCCCTGAGGTTTCTGCCGCCCCATACGTTACCACCGCGGGAACTGACGCTCCCGGCACCATCTATACAGTTGGTCAAAGACCTTTTTTTACGGGCATGTACACGCCCGGAGTGTCAGGAGAGACCACGTTCGGGTCAGAGCTAGCCCGACAGATGGAAGAGTTCAGGAGGGAGAAGGAGCTCCTCATACTCCGGTGTGACGTGGCGGAGCTGCGGAATATGCTCAAGGATAGGTCCAGCCAGACGTTCCAGCCCGCCCAACCAGGCCAGCCCATCCAGTCGTTCCAGTCGGCCCAACCAGTTCAGTCGTTCCAGCAGTGTCAGCCGTTCCAACCCGTCCAACCTGTGAATCTACCCAGGGACGTGAGCGTCATAGAAACAATGGTGGCACGGTTCTCTGGAGATAACAAATATGACGTCCGAAAGTGGTTTGTCGATCTGGAGGAAGCATGCTCAATCCTCAGACTGGACGACGAGTTGCGGCTCGTGGCCTGCCGCCGGATGCTTGAAGGGACCGCGTCCGCGTTCCTCAGGACAGTCCGAGCATCCAACTACAAAGAACACAAGGAGGTCCTAAATCAGGAGTTTGGACAAACATACGCAGTCGATGAAATTTATGCAGCACTGCGCAATCGGCACCAGAGGCCTGGGGAAGGCTACCTCCGGTACGTCATCGAAATGCAACAAATCGCCATGATTCGACAGATTCCGGAGAGGGACCTAGTCGACTTTATTATAGACGGTTTGAAGGACCGTTCACAGGCACTGAATGCCCTGTACTCGGCTCGGACGGTGCAGGAGCTAAAGAAATTACTTCGGAGGTATGAGCGGAGACGGAGCCAGGAGGACGCGGACAAACCAGTGCCCGCGGGAAGGCAGGCACCACGGAGAGCGGTGGCGCCAAGAGCGGTCGCCAAGCCAGATGGCACTCCGTTGGCCGAGGTTAGATGCTTCAATTGCTCGGGGTATGGGCATTACAAAAGCCACTGCCCCAAGCCCTTCCGGGAGCCGGGTCATGTTTTGTGCGCTGTGCGCAAATTTAATAGAAACATTATGAATATATTTCACGTATTACCGAATTCTGCGACTGTGTTGCCTATTATTTTGGGTCGGGATTTTCTTAGGAAAGCCAAAATAAGGCTTTGTTTATTCAAAGGCCGAAGCGACAAGAATCGACCTTTTGAGCATGCGCACAGATGTCTCGGGTTGTCCCCAGAAACTCACTGCAGTCCTGAAATCCAATATTTTGAATCCAGACGACCGGCATGTAGTCGCGAGAAGATCAGGTTAAACCTACAGAATATGAGATGAAGATAGAGCTAACTAGTCAAACGCCCCTGTTTTGCCGTCCCCGCCGTCTGTCGTATCACGAGCGTCAGGAAGTGCGACAAATCTGTGATGACCTTCTGAAAGCAGGGATAATCCGTCACAGCAGTTCACCATATGCTTCAGCCATTGTACCGGTCCGTAAGAAAGATAACACTCTGAGGAAATGCGTCGATTATCGGCCATTAAATAAGATAACGGTTCGCGACCACTTTCCGATTCCGCTTCTGGATGACTGCATCGAACATCTCGGGGGGAAATCATTTTTCACTGTACTCGATCTGGAGAGCGGGTTTCATCATGTGAAGATGCATCCAGACTCCATTAAATACACGGCTTTCGTAACACCCGATGGCCAGTTCGAGTATGTCCGGATGCCGTTTGGTCTCTGCAATGGTCCCCCAGTGTTCGCTAGGTTTGTGTATTTTGTTTTGAAGGATCTTATCAATCGTGGTCAGCTTGTTATCTATATGGATGATATACTGATCGCCTCAGCAGACTTTGAGACCCACGTTCGAGTCCTTAAGGAGACCTTGCACACCCTGAGAGTGAACGGCCTGACCTTGAAGTTTTCAAAGTGCCGTTTTGCATACCGTGAGCTAGAGTACTTAGGATACTTAGCCAATTCTTCCGGGATCACGCCCAAGTCAGCCCACTTGCAAGCGATCCGAAGTTTTCCGGTGCCAAAAGATCACAAGGAATTGGAACGTTGTTTAGGGCTTTTCTCATACTTCCGTCGGTTCGTGCCCAATTTTGCCAAGATCGCCTTCCCGTTGTCGCGTCTGTTGAAGAAGGAGGTTCCTTACGTATTCTCTGAAGAATGCCTCGAATCTTTCCGAACGTTGCAATCCAAACTAATAGAGTCGCCAGTACTGTCCATGTACGATCCGAAGTCCGAAACGGAGCTGCAATGTGATGCCAGTTCATCTGGGTTTGGGGCGGTGCTCCTCCAAAAACACAATGACGGGAAATTCCATCCTGTATTCTACTTTTCAAAGACTGCCTCCGCGGCCGAATCCAAGTTGCATAGCTACGAATTAGAGACACTAGCCATCGTCTATGCTTTGAAGCGTTTCGAAACATATCTGAAGTTTATTCTTTTTAAAGTAGTCACGGATTGCAACTCGTTAGCTTTGACTCTTTAAAATGGAGGGTTTTCCGCAAAGATTGTGCGTTGGGCTCTGCTGTTAAAGAACTTCAACTATTCTATTGTCCATCGTTCGGGCATTAACAAGCCCCATGTCGACGCGTTGAGCAGACTGGAGACAGTTGCCTATGTCGACGACATAGACTTAGACTTTCAGTTGCAGCTGACGCAAAGTAGAGACGCTGACGTTGTCAAACTGCGCGATGACTTGGAGGACCATAAGGTGCCGGGTTTTGAGCTGGTAGATGGTATTGTGTATCGCCAATCACCTTCTGATGTCCTGCCGAAATGGTTCAGAGTGTAATCAGAACAACTCATGAGAAGCTAAGGCATTTAGCCACTGCAAAGTGCTGTGCGCAAATTAAAAGACATTACAGGTTCCCATATATGAAGTCGCAGGTCGATAGCTTCACTAGCAACTGTTTAAAGTCCCCTTGCCTTTCGACACCATTCACATTGACCATTTAGGTCCGCTTCCTTCCATTTGTTCCAAGAAAAAATACCTTCTGGTGGTAATCGCCGTCCCCGACGAATTATCAGTGATAGAGGTAACTGTTTCACTTCTGCTGAGTTTGCTGATTTCGTGCAATCGCACAATATTGTACATGTCATGAACGCCACTGCCTCGCCGCGAGCTAACGGCCAGGTCGAACGTGTGAATCGTGTATTAAGCCCAATGCTTAGCAAACTGACTGAACCATTCGAGCATTCCGACTGGGTCAAACAATTGCCCAAAGTAGAGTTCGCTCTAAACAATTCCGTTCATTCCACGACTAGTTTCGGCCCTTCTGTTCGGTGTCGAGCAACGAGGCGCTGTACTGGATGAATTATCCGAGTCCCTTAGCAGTCGGTTCCTTGACCAAAATGTTATCCTGGGGGAAGTCCGGAAAATTGCTTTACAGAACATTTTAAAGTCCCAAGAATATAATTCAGCGTATTTTGGAAAACATCACCGTCCTGCCGTCCCGTACGAAGAAGGTGATTTTGTAGTTATTCGTAATGTGGACACTAACGCTGGTGTCAATAAAAAATTCCTCAGGCGTTATCGTGGTCCTTATGTGGTGTATAAAAAACTGACGAATGATCGGTATGTCATCCGTGGCATTGACGGCTCCCAGATCACGCAATTGCCTTACGATGGTGTCCTGGAGGCTTCTAAAATTAATTATTACCCGACGAAGACTACATTTCGGACGTTCCGAACAAAAGCAACACTGACCAGGGAAAAGATGGACGCAAAAAATATAACACCGAGAATTAAACATTGTTTTTTATAACCATCGATAACTAATTGCCGTCTTTTATAGGAGTTTACAGTTTGTATGTTTCTCTCTCAATTTTGTAGTTAAATAACATAAACTTTGAACCGTGATATCTCTCTTCTTTAACGTAGGATTTTAATGCCACTTTCAGGAAAGATAGATATAATAAGTCTCTAAACGAATGTCAAATTACAACACTGCACTATTTGAATTAATGGCTTAAAAACGGCATTGAAGTTGAAAAGTTTTTTAGTTCTTATGAGAACGGGGGCGTGGCAGCTCAACATTTAGAATTTCATTATATTAAGGCTGTCTCTAGGAACCTGTCTACCAAAAGTTGAGCTCCCAAGTGCTGTAGTTACTGAGATATTCGCCTAATACACACATTTTTTCGAGGTGTGTCGCTCCCTTTCGTGACATATTTGCAAATGTATTTAATAGATTTGACCGAATTGCAATACTCAACATTACAATGTGCCTTGAATGTTTTGGAAAGAAGTGGCGAATATGGAACAATCCAACTGTTGTCAACAAAGAAATCGTTTCACTTTAGTTGTGATAATTTATCATCGGGCGATCGACGCCAGGAGCCGGATATGACCTTTGAGTTTAAAGGAATTCAATTCCCGATTCGTCTTGCCTTCGCCATGACGATCAACAAATCACAGGGCCAATCCTTGACTATTTGTGGCCATGGTCAATCGTACGTGGCGGCAAACCTGTGCATTATTTGTTCTTGCACCTGACCAAAAATCGAAGTATGTCGTTTACCACAAGGTGCTTGAATGAAACTAATAAATTAATCAGAGTGTATTCCAACCTGAACAACATAGTATTCAATTATTTTTTTCTGACGTGTGTTTGGAAAACTTAATTATTTCTTTTTTTTTAATTTTTTTTCTCATTCTGTATGTTTTCATCATCATTCAGCATAATAAAATACTTTTATATTTCTATCTATATTAATATTGTTTTGTATTATTGTATTACATTCATCACAGCCTAAATTAGTTCAGCTAAAAGGTAACACGACATTCTTTGACTGTTAGGCGGTACGAATTTCGCCGGGTCAGCTAGTTATTTTATAAATAAGCTGTGCTGAATAAAATCTTATAGTAAGGGAATTGAAGACCATTTTAAGTAATTTACAACTATGTTTTAAAATAATACTTGCTCACTCTTAAATTAAATATTAATTTCATATAAAATAAATGACTATAAAAATGCTAATTAAATTGTCTATCAAGTTCACCTATCACAATAATAAATTGATTGATAACTCATCACTTTAATTTCATATATGTTCATCAAAAGATAATTTATTAGATTTTTATTATAAAATGCGCTTTCTCAAATAATTTTTATCAAGTTCTAAACTTAAATTCAATTAATTGCAAATCATTTTAAAATAATCGCAATGTTTTTAGTAGTTTCCATTTATTTAATAGCAAACGATTGACCTCCAATGGGGAGGATGAGCGTGAATATCAGAATAATCATGAGACAAGTTGGATGATTTTGAAAATCGCTATGACAACTTTACGACTGGACGGGAGAGTCTGCAGGAATTCAATGGAAGAACAACAACAATAACGGCAACAGAACGGGCAGTACCCACAATTGTTATGAGCACCGGTGGTGCTGATCATAACCACAGCAATAATCAAAATCACAGCCAGCAGCAAAGGGAAACTGAGGTGCAGAAAAAGGTAAGCAACTGATTTAGATATTGACTTGAGTTCATTAACATTATGGCCATCTGTTGGAGACTCGTAGTGGTAGAGGTAGAGGCAGAGGACAAGTGCAAGCCCTAAACTAGCCGTAAAGACACGCGACTAAAAAGAGTAATTGCACTCAATGACAAATTTCCCACAAGGAGTCAGATCGGGAGTTGGCGTCGCATATATGAACATAACATATACTTGTTGTTGTTGTTGTTGTTGTTCTTGTTGTTGTATGAGGAAAACTTTGCACACAAGCGAAAAGTGCGCATAGCTGTCGCCGTCCCTGTCCCACACTCTCTCCCACTTCCTCTCTTTTCTTGTCTCTCCTCTTCTGTCACTTTTGCATCGCTGCTTTATGTTAATCGACTAGATTAATTGTCGTTCCCATTCCCATACGCCACACACCCCACGCCACGCTTATGGAGCTTCTGTAGTAGTCAAACAGTCAACCTTTGTTAGCTGTCACACACAGGGGCTTGCGTGTAAGTGTAACATAGACTATACACTATATAACTTAAGACTCACTTATAGCTATAGAATATATATACATATATGGTGCATGTACTGCTAGTTTGCATTGTGACTAAACTGGGCGCACTTTTTAAATACTCTATAAGATGGTATTGCCCTGTGAACAGGAAAATTGTGACACATTAAAATGGCGTGGCAGACAAACATATATTTAACTATATACTAGCTGACCCGACGAACTTCGTACCGCCTAACAGTCAAAGAATGTCGTGTTATCTTTGAGCTGAACTAATTTAGGCTTTGATGAACGTAGTACAATAATACAAAACAATATTAATATAGATAGAAATATAAAAGTTTTTTTTAAGATGAATGATGATGAAAACATACAGAATGAGAATAAAAATTTAAAAAAAAGAAACAATTAGTTTCCAAGCACATGTCAGAAAAAAATCATTGAAAACTGTGTTGTTCAGGTTGGGATACACTCTGATTAATTTATTAATCGGATTTTCATTCAAGCACCTTGTGGTAAACGACATTCTTCGTTTTTTGGTCAGGTGCAAGAACAAATAATGCAAAGGTTTGCCGCCACGTACGATTGACCATGAGAAAAACACGCATTTTCCAGATTGGGGCCACAAATAGTCAAGGATTGGCCCTGTCATTTGTTGATCGTCATGGCGAAGGCAAGACGAATCGGAATTGAATTCGTTTAAACTCAAAGAGCATATCCGGCTCTTGAAACCGATCCAGACCTACATGATGTTGTAATCACAAATACGATTCATGGACCATGTGGCACTATCAACGGCCAATCACCGTGCATGGTCGACGGCAAGTGTTCCAAACGGTATCCGCGAGAATTCACGGCAGAGACCATTTCAGGCAACGATGGTTATCCATTGTATCGGCGTCGATCGCCCGATGATAAACTATCACAACTAAAGTGAAACGATTTCTTTGTTGACAACAGTTGAATTGTTCCATATTCGCCACTTCTTTCCAAAACATTCAAGGCACATTGTAATGTTGAGTATTGCAATTCGGTCAAATCTATTAAATCCATTTGCAAATATGTCACGAAAGGGAGCGACAAGGCGACTCTTTAAAAAGAGTAGAGGGGTCTATTAAGTTTGTCAGAAGCGAGATGTGCGTAACAGGCAGAAGGAGGCGTGGCCGACCCCATAAAGTATATATACATTCTTGATCAGCATCAACAGCAGAGTCGATATAGTAATGTCCGTCTGTCCGTATAAACACCTGAATCTTTTAAACAACAAGACACACCTCGAAAAAATTTGTGTATTAGGCGAATATCTCAGTAACTATAGCACTTGGGAGCACAAATTTTGGTAGACAGGTTCCTAGAGACAGCCTTAATATAATGAAATTCAAAATGTTGAGCTGCCACGTCACATTTTCTTATAAGAACTAAAAAACTTTCCAACTTTAATGTTTTTTAAGGCATTTGACATTCGTTTAGAGACTTATTATATCTAACTTTCCTGAAAGTGGCATCAAAATCCTTTGTCAAACAAGAGAGATATCACGGTTCAAAGCTTATGTTATTTAACTACAAAATCACTGTATGCACGCAAGCGAGAGAGAAACATACAAACATATGTTCAAACGTTTGTCTACCTACTTAGCGGCAGCGCTGCCCGCAGTCGCTGGCCGAGCCGACCAATGCTATAAATACACACATATATATGTGCATACATACATATATTTGCAGCACGTAAATGAAAATAATCGGAAGAATGATAGAAGAGGGGTGTGGTGCAACTGTTAGAGTTGCAGCGCAATATGGAACCTTCGTATGAGATCGCGGGTTCGAATGCTGACAATGACAATCGTTAATATAATTTTTTAAATTTTAGTTGAAGATGTAAATATTAAATTATAATTTTGTTAATGTATTTATAAAATTTTTTGCGCACTGCTATGAGAGAACGTGGTCTTCTATAGTCGGCTCGCCCGACTGTAGCCTTTCTTACTTGTTGGTATCTGAAAAATCCAAAACTATGCTTAAATAAAACAAATTGCAAGTTCTGAAACGTTAAAATTTATTGTTGGACTTAGCAATCGCGTAAAGGCTTGACAGCGTGTGTGTGGTTATATCGAGACGAAGAAACGAACTGCCTGCCGCTCGCGACAGCTGCACTGGCGAATGCAAATTAGACTTACAGGCTAGCTTAAGTATAAGAATTTGGTACACTTGTGGACAATTCAATAATTTCATTAATTTAAACTTATAATAACAATTCATTATTTCCTTATGCTAACTATCGTTGCTTATGATACAACATTCCGGCCACCTTGAAGGGATCGTCTTCAATCACTTGGTAGCCCTGGCGTGAGCGTTTCTCCAGTGTCCAATGGAGTCAGCGGCCTTGGATCGAGGATGGCCACCACGTTGGTCAGGTGCCGTCGGAAATCGCCCTCTGTGATCGACGCGCTGCTGATCTGCAGCATGACCAGTCCTCATAAGCGAAGAGCGCTCGGACGGACCGGCCTCCATTCCATCTTTCAATCCGATGCGAACTGAAGGCTGCTCTGTTGGCGGTAGAATGCATTCTGACAAGTGTCGCCGGAATGGCGTGTCACGTCGAGCGAATAAGTTGTTGACTGTGAAAATGAGAGGGTTAATGGACCTTGCTGTTAATTCAATATGAACAGTCATTGATACAAAACACACGAACACCGCAATATACACAATTTTTGGCGGTGCTTGTCCTCAACACAATTGTGGCCACCATTTGTGGACCTAAATGAATCAACGCGATTCGTCTTCCAAAATCGTCAGACTTCTGAATATATATAGTCAGCGATGGTAAACTTTCTAAGCTATCTAACCGAACGAGCAAAGAGTATTTTTTTAAACCTTGAGGCCAATGTCTTTTTGCCTTGCAACGAAACCGAACGAACTGATCGAGTTTCTGAACGCCCCACACTCTTGACGACAAATCGGCTGGATTTGCTGATGTCGGTCCATGTCTCCAAGATACATTATTGGCCATCTCTTGGAGGCCTGCAACTCGATTGGCTACAAGTGTTGCTGGTAATGAAGGGGAACTATCTATACAATGTAGTGCGGTTTCTGAATTATTCGAGAAACTCGCACTCTCAATTCAACATCGGTCAAACGCGTATATTTGGGTTAACATATACGCGAAAGATTCTAACAATGTTTTTCGCTTGGTGGGACTTAATTCGGCGAAACTACCAACCAAGTGATACTGAAAAGTTTCCAACCTTGGTGTCCGCCACATGCCAAGCGTTCTTGTCGAATCGGCATCATTGGAAATCCAAAGTTTCTCATTTCCGCCTTCTAATACGTTATATTGGTATAAAAACCATTTTGCCAATTGAAATAAGCCCGTTTTTATACTCTCTGCAAGAGTATATTGGGTTTGCGAAAATGTATTAGGCAGCATCACAAGCCGAGTCGATATAGCCATGGACGTCTGTCCGTCTGTCTGTCCGTATGAACAAACAGATTTCAGAGATGGTAAGAGCTACAAGTTCGAGCTTGGTCTCAATCGATCACATATTTAGTCAGTCAATACAAGAATCTTTTTTTGTTCAACGCCACGCCCAATTCGCCCACAATGAGCAAAAAACTACACACACCTCGGAAAAAATCGGTGTTTTCAGCGAATATCTCAATAACTATGGCACCTAGGATCACCAATTTTGGTATGGAGGTTCCGAGAGAAATGTAAATGCCATGCTATCAAAAATTTTGGGCTGCCACGCCCCCTTTTCCCATAGGAACTAAAAAACTATTCAAACTTTAATAAGTTTTTAAGGCATTTCTTCTTATCGTAGAGTATTCTAATTTATAATTCGAGTGGAGACTAACTATATCAAACTATCCTGAAAGGTGCATTAAAATCGAACTAAAAACAAGAAAAACAGAAGAGTTACAAAATTAACCGAGATAGAAACATACGAGCACATGTTCGAATGTATTCGCTGCCTGTGTGGCGGCAGCGCTGCCCGCAGTCGCTGGCCGCGCCGTTTTGTTTTTGTTTCAACGTGTTTTAATGCACATACTACACGTTGTAATATCTCTAGACCGATTTTAATAATTAAATCGGTAGAAAATGCAGAGAGTATTATACGGTCGGGCGTGCTCGACCGTACTTATCTTGTTATATCTGCCATGAGGGCAGGTCCGTTCAAACGGAACCTACGAAATGAACGAATTAAATCCCTCTGACTAACAGGTCCCACCAGTAATTCCTTGAGAAAGTGACGTCGTTCTCGTACACGACGCGTCCACTATTACTCGAAGTTTGGTGGAACTGCTCTCAGGTCTCAGGACGCACTGGTGTGAAAGAGTGTAACGTGGTCCTGGTGGTACTTCTGTATCTATGAACATACGAACTAGGTCAAGATTAACGTTCATGAAACTCATATATATATCATGGACTTCCAAGTTCATGGAAAATACATGTTTCTTGGCAATTTTTGACGACTCAGGCACTTTGGGATCGGTCATGAAGGTCAAATTGACACCAAATTGTCCAGTCGGCAAATTATCGCTGTCCCGATAGCTTTGTTTGCAAATGTGTTCCGCATAATAATTAGCCGAAACACTTGATTCTGGGACATCTTCAACCAAAGAGTGTCGATCTACACAGTCTTCAAATCGAACATCTCTATGTCGCATCACTGAGCAGCATACTGGGCTTTGAGTATGCATTTTCTTGAACCGCCCTGATGCCACCCAAACCAAACCAAACTAAGTTCATTGTAGCAACAGACCACTCTTTTCCAATTTACTCTTCCCAGTACAAAGCATGTCGAAGAAGTAGTCTGCTCTCAGAAGCATATCTATTGGCTGCGGTTTGTGGAATTCAGGGTCAGCCAGTTCGACATTTGCTGGAATCTTCCACCTATTGATGGTGGTGCCTGCTTCAAATTGATTTGAGCACCCAAAACTTGGCGAGACGAAACTATTGTCGATACATTGCTTTTTGCAACCAAACTTGACTGTCCTATCGACTTTACGGGTAAGCTACTGTTTTTGCGTTGAAGGTGCAATGCTTGAGCGAGATCTTCCGTCAGGAAATTCTACGGGTGCGTATTTCTGAAGGAGAGTGTTGTGAGGACGAGAACAAACTCTACACTTCGACACAGTGCAGTTGGACACTCTGTGCCCTGCATACAAACAGTTTATGCAGAGTTGACTGGATTTCACGAAATTGAATCTTTTGTCAACTGGTAATGCTGCGAATCCCTGGCAGTTTCCAATCATATGGTTGGTAATGCAAAACTTGCATTGGATTCCATTTCTTTCTCGACATTCGTGCATGCAAATGACGACTTTTTTGCATATTTCATGTCGGATTTCTGCTTCATTCTGAACTTTGAACTTTCTTCAGCAGCTAAGTGCTGATATCGCCTGTTTAAAGCCATAACGCAATCGGCTCATTTCGGCAATTTGTTATAGTCCAGTGGCTCCTCATACTTCGATTTCGTATGAGGATCAACCTTTGACATGACTATGTATATTAAAATTGCGTTAGCGAAATCTTCCTCATTCCCAACCGACATTAGCGAATCGAAAATTGCCGACACTGAGTCAACCATTGTTCGAATTCCGAGTGCCGATGGCATGGACATTGGCTCAATGTCGAACAACTGGGTGAGAGTATCAAAGAAAATCAGGCATTTGTTGTCGTAGACTCGACTTAACCTTTCTAATGCCCTTGGGTAATTAGCGTCAGAGACCTGAAAGGCTCTGATGGTCCCTAACGCCTCATCCGATAATCACGAAATGAAATGATTGAATTTCTCAATATTTGATAGCGAGCGATCGGAGTCTACTAAACTGTTGAACAGACCGATACATTGTCTGTATTCCGAATGCTTACCACTGGACTTGGGCAGCTTAAGTTTGGGCAGGTGAGAGTGGTGAGAGAGTGGAGGCACAGTTTCAGAAGCCTGGTATGCACTTAGGTGCGATCGAGTCAAAATACACGTTTCCCCAAGCATAGTATTGTCAGAATCTATCGAATCGATCTCTGACTGCAAATCCATAGCTTTTTAAATGTATCAATTGAGGATATCTAGCCGGCACTGAATTTAGAACTTACTTGGAGTCACCATTTTATTTATGAGTGAACTCCTTTGTCGTTCGATATCGCTCTCTACTTTTTCCAAATTTAACGAATAGTTGAGTTAAACGCGCACTAAGGCAGCTCTCGTGGACATCCACAACAGTCTCATTGTGATCTACTTTGTGCGCGATATTGAATAATTAACAAGTATGAATTTTCAATTAAAATTTAAAAATGTATATTAACGATTGTCATTGTCAGCGTTCGAACCCGCTATCTCAGACGAAGGTTCCATATAGCGCCGCAACTCTACCAGTTGCACCACACTCCTCTTCTATCATTCTTCCGATTATTTGCATATATGTATGTGGTCATATATATATATATGTGTGTATGTATAGCATTGGTCGGCGCGGCCAGCGGCTCCGAGCAGCGCTGCCGCCAACAGATAGACAAAACTTTCGAACATATGTTTGTATGTGTTGTGCGCATACAGTGATTTTGTAGTTAAATAACAAACTTAGAACCGTGTAGCTCTCTTGTTTGACAAAGGATTTTGATGTAACTTTTAGGATAGTTAGATATGATAGGTCTCTAAACGAATGTCAAAATTCAACACTGTACTATTTGAACAAATGCTTTAAAAACGGCATTGAAGTTGGAAACCTTTTTTGTTCTTATGATAAAAGGGGGCGTGGCAGCTCTATACTAAGGCTGTCTCTAAGAACCTGTATACCAAAATGTGTGCTCCTAAGTGCTATAGTTACTGAGATATTCGCCTAAAACACAAATTTTTTCGAGGTATGTCTGGATTTTTGACATTGTGGGGGCGGTATGAGGCGTGTCAACAATTTGAAATAAACCTGATCTGCTCGAGAAGATAATAAACTTTCATTCCAAATTTGGTTTCTCTAGCTCTTGTAGTTTAAAAGATCCAGGTGTTTATACGTACGGACAGACAGACAGACAGACGGACAGACGGACATTGCTATATCGACTCGCCTGTTGATGCTGATCTAGAATATATATACTTTATGGTGTCGGCCACGCCTCCTTCTGCCTGTTACGCACATCTCGCTTCTGACAAACTTAATAGACCCCTTTACTCTTTTTTAAAGAGTGCGGGGTCTAAAAAATTGAATTTATTCGAATGCACGTATGTGTACTATACCCAATAATAACTAGCCGATCAACAAAGTTGGCTGAGGAAGATAATCAAATGATTAAAGATAAATCAGATGATAAATAGTTGGCGGTCAATATAATTTAAGATAATCAGAAGATTACAGAAATTCTGATGTATAAACTTCTCGACTAACAGAGATAATCGCAACTGAAGAAGCGCATGCATATGCAGACAAGCAGTTGGAAACAACAACAAAATAACAATTTACGCAATCGCACCAGCACAAACGATAATCAGCTGATTAGCGATGTTCGCCTGATAAACAATATTCGGCTGATTCGAATGCACGCTGTGAACATATTAACAGCGCAACAATAATGCGTAGGAGAGTAATCGCGCGATTTAATAACAACAACAGCGCATGCGTAGGTAGGCAAACGATGCAATATAGCAACAACAACAAAAGGGCTTGCAGGTAGGCAACAATGCGATCTACGCAACAACTAAAATGCTTGCAGTTAATCAGCAATAACAACTAATATGTTTGTTGTTTTAATGTTTTAATCAGCGAACGTTTGTACGTTTGCTAGCGCTTATGTATGTACGCAGCGTTGAAACAAACAAAGTAAAGCACAATCAAAGTAAAACACAAACAAAGTACAAGTTAACTACCGCAAGCTTAAGCTCCACAGCTGTCTGTATGTATGTATGTAAACGCGATCTGTGCTTTACTTATGTACAAATTGTGAATAGCAAAGAACAAAGGTCAAAAAACCCACCACCGAATGTATGTAGATATAGGCGAATGGCGAAATTAAAGAGGAACGGCGAACGTTGATATGTATATATAAATATGTTCATTTGCACAAGTTAAGTGTTTAGTTTTTTTATGTATATTTATTTGATTCGATTTGAGTGTTTTACATCAAATTGCCTTTTAAATAAATCACAAATATATCAGTGCCGAAACGCAATGTCTAATATGCAACAAATGGATCAGTACTTGCACTTACGTTCTTATTTATTATGTGCCGCTTCTATGCTTGCACTTTCAATGTTCCCCTGCACTGACTCGTTTGGACACTGTTACCTGATCAACAGAATAATCGCTCTTGGGCTTAATTCTGAGTATTATCTCCAATATGGGTGCCTTTAACTCCTGGCTGTTCAAATCCAGAATTCCACTATGGTCAACAGCTCCAGGGAGATCCAACAACGAGTGTATCGATACCGACACACACTACAACCAAGCCTTGAAATGTCTTAAAAAACAACGAACGCGATTTAAAGTCCCTGCTCGGGCGCCAATGAAAAATCTAAAACTATGCTTAAATAAAACAAAGTGCAAATTTTGAGACGTTACAATTTTTTGTTGGACTTAGCAATCGCGGAAAGGCTTGACAGCATTTGTGTGTGGTTATAACGATACGAAGATACGAACTGCCTGCCGCTCGCGACAACTGCACTGCCGAATGCAAATTAGACTTACAGGCTAGCTTAAGTATAAGAGTTTGGTACACTCGTGGACAATTCAATAATTTCATTAATTTAATGTTATACTAACAATTCACTACTTCCTTATGCTATCTTATACTATCGATGCTAATGATCCATCAGTATCCAAACATCCAATATCAACGATGAAATCACGCGCTATTAAGTTGGTATATATGTGAACTGCAATGAAGCAATTTGGCGTATATTCTCATACCCTATTCATGAACGTTATCCCACTGTTGTACATTTGGGGGTGCATTTATAGAACGGTCAGAGAGTATATTTCATAGCGTCGAATGCTTCTCAACGTGAACAAAAACCCCCCGGGAAACAACGGACCTGTTTCTTTGCGATTTGTCAAAATGATCCGTTCGCACGAACATTGTTTTACTCGGAAATGTCACGATATTACACTTGGAACGCTACATCGAAGAAATTTCAACGTCGGAAGCAAGGCGATGCAGTTCCTGGCCATCCAGATATGCGTGCTGCTGATGCTCTTGGTCGTATTTACACAGTTCATCCGAAGAATGATGAATGTTTCTATTTGCGGTTGTTGCTGGTACATGTTCGAGGGCCAACATCATTTGAATCACTACGAACTGTTAATGGTATAGTGTGCCCCACATTTCGGGCAGCATTTCAAGAGCTGAATTTGCTTGAAAACGATATTCATTGGGACACGACAATCGCTTAAACAATTATTTCTGCGTCTCCAAGTCAGATACGCACATTATTTGAAATCATCATTTCGACATGCTTCCCATCGAACCTACTTGACCTGTGGAACAAGTACAAAGATAACATCTCAGAAAACATTTTATATCAAATTCGTGTCAGCTCAAGAAATCCCGATCTTGAGGCGAATCAGGAGACGCATAACCAGGCTGTTCTGGCAAGTCCAGAATACCAATGCTTTTAGTAACAAATTAAAATGTAGGCACACATAATATAAGAAGAAGTTTAAGAAGTAGAAGTAGTAGAAGAATAAGTTTGTTTTAACGTATTGTAGCGCGACAGTCTTGTTCTTTCAGCTTTTCTTGGCGAACTGCCACTCGATAACATCAGGGTTGTATTCATTCATTCATTCTGGATATCGATATATTTGAATAAACGATAGGCGATGAAATGGTTTGATAAGTTTAGGCTGTTAAATCTCAAATATTTCATTTTTATGGTCAGCAACATCCCGCCCACCGTAAAACTACCGAGCAGTTTTACTCAATACGTCCAACATCGCAAGTTTTGACACTAGTATTTTGAGCACTCCAGATTAGGTTTGGACTTCTGCAATTCTGATCTGTCCATCCTTAGCAGGAATTGTTTTGATTATTATCCCCTTTTTCCAGCTTCCTCGTGGTTGCTTATCTTCGCAAATTATGACTACATCGCCTTTGCTAATGGGTTTAGTACGTGTAATCCATTTTGTACGCCGAGTTAACGTTGGCAAATATTCTCGTATCCAACGCTTCCAAAAAATGTCCTGTTGCTTTGCAATTTACGAAAGCAAAATGATATTTCATCTCCTGGTGTTTGAGTTGAATTTGTCGTTCTAAGTAAAAAATGGTTTGGTGTCAATGGTTCTGGATTATCAATATCGAGTGGCAAGTGTGTTAATGGTCTGCTATTAATAATGTTCTCTTAGAGTTTCCACCTGTGGTGCCTGCTCGCTCAACGTGACTTTCAATACGCCTTTAGTTGATCTAACTGGCGATTAGTTAGATTAGTTAGCTACCACCGGAACTTGGATTTGAGGGACAATTAAATTCCCAATCCGCTTTAATGTATTCGCAATCAAACAAGTCTTTTGTCCTTTTCATCACGTTGTCAGCGCCGACAAAATTAGTTCCCATGTCTGATCGAATTTTGATTGGTACTCCTCTCCTATTTACGAAATTGCGTATACACAATATACAGGCATCAGTTGATAAATCTGCAGCTAATTCTAAGTGTATAGCACGTATTGTCAAGCAAGTGAACAAAGCACACGATCTTTTTTCATGGCGCCTTCATATTGTAACCATCATTGGTCCGAAATAATCCAATCCCACGTAAGAAAATGGTCGTTGGAACGGTGTGACTCAATCCTTAGGTAATGGTCCCATCAATGGCGATATCAGCATTGATCTTTTATTCTTGCAGTACTGGCAATTAGTTTTAACTCGCTTTACTTCCTGTCGCATATTGGTAGTTTAAAATTTCCGCCTTATTTCATTAATAATTAGCTCGTCGTTTTGGTGATGAAAAACTTCGTGATACCATTTCACAATCATATTTGTCAGTGCTTGCTTCGCAGGTAAAATGATGGGTTGCCGGGCACTTTCCGGAATTGTAGTTGCATGATCAAGTCTTCCAAACACTATAATGACACGTTCTGCTGTTAATTTCGGGCACAATGAATAAATTGTGCTATTTCTTGAAACAGAATTCGTTTCCTTGAGGCTGGACATCTCCTGAGCAAAGATTTGATTTTGATCAATTTTCATTAGGATGTCTTAGCTGCTATCCTTTGGCTACTGGGACGACATTTTGAAATAAAAAGTGACCATCAACCACTAGGTTGGCTCTACAAAATGAAAAAGCCAAATTCAAAACTAACTAGCCGATTTTGAAATAATTCAAAACTCACACGAAGAAATTATCAACACTAGTCAAACTAAAATTCTTCGAAGCCTTACTCAGCGAAAAAATATAAATTCATACGCCAAGTTTAAAGAACTCATTATTAAAACTCATGAAAAACTTCTTCATCCAGGAATTTAAAAAACAAATAAACTTTTAGGTGAAACTTATTATTTCTGTAACGGCAGTTGTTAACACAAAACATTATAAACGAATGTCATAACTGCAATTTAGCAAAAACCGAACACAGAAAAACTGACATGCCAATGAAATTACTCCCAAGACAGAGCAGTGTCGCGATAAATTTATAATAGACATTTATTCTTTAGAAGGAAAACATTATCTAAGTTGTATTGATATTTATTCAAAATTTGCTAATCTCGAACAATACAAAACAGAACATTGGATTGAATGCAAAAAGGCATTAATGCGCATATTTAATCAGTTAGGTAAACCAATACTATTAAAAGCAGACTGAGACGGCGCATTCACCAGCTTATCACTCAAAAGATGGCTTGACAGTGAAGGAGAAGAAATACAATTAAACACAAGGTGTAGTACTTGCATTAAAACATGTTGAAACAAAAACAATCCAAGCATAATCAAACACACATCTGTTTGTATGCGAATACACATACGAAAGACAATATATGATGCATATATGTATGCATGTGTGTATTCGGCTCGGCCAGAGACAGCGGGCGACGCCACGCAGGCAGCGAAAACATTCGAATATGTGCTTGTATGTTTCTGTCTCGCTTACACTCATACATTGATATGAATGCGGCAGCGCTGCCGCCACATTTGCTTGTATGTTTCTGTCTCGCTTGCACTCATACATAATATTGCATTCAGTTATCAAAATTTTAACGCTTCTTGTTTTCTTGTTTATAGTGCGATTTCAATGCGCCTTTCAGGATAGTTTGATATAGTTAGCCTCCACACGAATTATAAATTACAATACTGTACTATATTAACAAACGCCCCAAAGCGGAACGAAAGTTGAGAATTATTTTTATTAATTGTGGGAAAAAGGGGCGTGGCAGTCCAAAATTTTAAAAGTCAATCCATTGAGAATGTCGCTAGGAACCTTCATACTAAAATTGGTGATCCTAGGTGCAATAGTTATTCAGATATTCGCCCAAAACACAAATTTTTTCCGAGGTGTATCTAGTTTTTTGCTCTTTGTGGGCGAAAGTGGCGTGGCATCGAAAAAAAAAAGATTCTTGTATTGACTGACTTAATTTGGGATCGATTGAGAACAAGCTCAAACTTTTAGCTCTTACCATCTCTGAAATCTGTTTGCTCATACGGACAGACAGACAGACAGACTCGGCTTGTGATGCTGATCAAGAATATATATACTTTATGGGGTCTGCCACGCCTCCTGCCTGTTACATACATTTGCACAAACCCAATATACTCTTACAAAGAGTATAAAAAGACAATAAAATTTATAATTGAGAAAAAGAACCAACTATTGATGAATGTATTACAAAAATATTATTGCACATGTAACTTTGAGCGCATAAATTCAAAAGAAATGTTTAAATACTTTGAGCCTAACACTATTGTAACATGGAATATTTCTAATACAACAGTAAAACAAATTGGCAGAAAATTAATGTCAATCTAAATATTCAAGGTAATAAAATAATTAGTATCAATCAATGTAAAATAATAATAATAATTAGCTCGTCGTTTTGGTGATGAAAAACTTCGTGATACCATTTCACAATCATATTTGTCAGTGCTTGCTTCGCAGGTAAAATGATGGGTTGCCGGGCACTTTCCGGAATTGTAGTTGCATGATCAAGTCTTCCAAACACTATAATGACACGTTCTGCTGTTAATTTCGGGCACAATGAATACATTGTGCTATTTCTTGAAACAGAATTCGTTTCCTTGAGGCTGGACATCTCCTGAGCAAAGATTTGATTTTGATCAATTTTCATTAGGATGTCTTAGCTGCTATCCTTTGGCTACTGGGACGACATTTTGAAATAAAAAGTGACCATCAACCACTAGGTTGGCTCTACAAAATGAAAAAGCCAAATTCAAAACTAACTAGCCGATTTTGAAATAATTCAAAACTCACACGAAGAAATTATCACCACTAGTCAAACTAAAATTCTTCGAAGCCTTACTCAGCGAAAAAATATAAATTCATACGCCAAGTTTAAAGAACTCATTATTAAAACTCATGAAAAACTTCTTCATCCAGGAATTTAAAAAACAAATAAACTTTTAGGTGAAACTTATTATTTCTGTAACGGCAGTTGTTAACACAAAACATTATAAATGAATGTCATAACTGCAATTTAGCAAAAACCGAACACAGAAAAACTGACATGCCAATGAAAATTACTCCCAAGACAGAGCAGTGTCGCGATAAATTTATAATAGACATTTATTCTTTAGAAGGAAAACATTATCTAAGTTGTATTGATATTTATTCAAAATTTGCTAATCTCGAACAATACAAAACAGAACATTGGATTGAATGCAAAAAGGCATTAATGCGCATATTTAATCAGTTAGGTAAACCAATACTATTAAAAGCAGACTGAGACGGCGCATTCACCAGCTTATCACTCAAAAGATGGCTTGACAGTGAAGGAGAAGAAATACAATTAAACACAATGTGTAGTACTTGCATTAAAACATGTTGAAACAAAAACAATCCAAGCATAATCAAACACACATCTGTTTGTATGCGAATACACATACGAAAGACAATATATGATGCATATATGTATGCATGTGTGTATTCGGCTCGGCCAGAGACAGCGGGCGACGCCACGCAGGCAGCGAAAACATTCGAATATGTGCTTGTATGTTTCTGTCTCGCTTACACTCATACATTGATATGAATGCGGCAGCGCTGCCGCCACATTTGCTTGTATGTTTCTGTCTCGCTTGCACTCATACATAATATTGCATTCAGTTATCAAAATTTTAACGCTTCTTGTTTTCTTGTTTATAGTGCGATTTCAATGCGCCTTTCAGGATAGTTTGATATAGTTAGCCTCCACACGAATTATAAATTACAATACTGTACTATATTAACAAACGCCCCAAAGCGGAACGAAAGTTGAGAATTATTTTTATTAATTGTGGGAAAAAGGGGCGTGGCAGTCCAAAATTTTAAAAGTCAATCCATTGAGAATGTCGCTAGGAACCTTCATACTAAAATTGGTGATCCTAGGTGCAATAGTTATTCAGATATTCGCCCAAAACACAAATTTTTTCCGAGGTGTATCTAGTTTTTTGCTCTTTGTGGGCGAAAGTGGCGTGGCATCGAAAAAAAAAGATTCTTGTATTGACTGACTTAATTTGGGATCGATTGAGAACAAGCTCAAACTTTTAGCTCTTACCATCTCTGAAATCTGTTTGCTCATACGGACAGACAGACAGACAGACTCGGCTTGTGATGCTGATCAAGAATATATATACTTTATGGGGTCTGACACGCCTGCTGCCTGTTACATACATTTGCACAAACCCAATATACTCTTACAAAGAGTATAAAAAGACAATAAAATTTATAATTGAGAAAAAGAACCAACTATTGATGAATGTATTACAAAAATATTATTACACATGTAACTTTGAGCGCATAAATTCAAAAGAAATGTTTAAATACTTTGAGCGTAACACTATTGTAACATGGAATATTTCTAATACAACAGTAAAACAAATTGGCAGAAAATTAATGTCAATCTAAATATTCAAGGTAATAAAATAATTAGTATCAATCAATGTAAAATAAAAATAAATAATAGATGGATCTTACACTATTTTATCCACCAATAAAAATTATTAAAGTCAAACCCATAAAACATGATGATATTGTAAAAATAGTATCACAGAATAATGCCCTTAAACATACAATTATAATAATTATTATCATTATATTCATAATCACAATTCTTGGATCCCAGCTTTTAGCGGTCACCCGCAAATTGTAAACATTTAAATCCCTGTAAACAGAACTTTCATTATTATCTATTAAGCAGATATCTGTTAGTCTTAAGTTGTTCTTGAATAAAGCAAGTCCTAAATTCTCGCAATGTCCTTAAATAAAAAATCAACGTTGCCGTAAGAATATGTCGCGGTATTATTTAACACAAAACATATCTAATTATTTATATGTATAATATAGAATCTTATTTAAAACAAAATTATCCAATGACAGAATGAACAAAGATCAGTTATTTGCTTGGAAATTTTAAATCTTAGCCATTTTTAATACGGTGAATAATATGTCATTAATTGTGTATCCGTTTGATTTTACTTTGGTTTGATTGTTTCCACATCAACTGACGTCTTTGCAATGAAAAAGGCTTCTTATGTAAATAAAACATTGAAAATTAACTACAGGCTATTGAAATCAGTCCATAATATGCTTGATTTAGTACAGATAAGAGCTTCACATATAAATATGCAGCTAATTATTGTTAATAAAATTTAATTTCGGGTGTTAATTTATTTTTCATTCAATTATTTTTATTTTGATATATGTTTAAAATATTTTATTTTAATGTCAACTGTTTAATGTCCAAATTTTAAATTTGCATACAACAAATCGTAAATTCATTGGTCAAAAATATTTGTTTGTTTCTTCATAACTTGGTCTCAAATGACGTCTTTTAAAGTATGTCTTGGCAAATTACTATAAAAATGGTGACAGTTTCGATACTTGTCTGTATAATTTTGGCAAATTATATTGATGCAAATATTACGTAATATAAAATAATAAAAATGTTAACACATTATTAAAATATTATTAATTTCTTTGTTGGTGCATTTAATAATAAAATCGCGTACGATTCCGTTTAGTTTGCTGGCTTGGGGTTCAGACTGGAGTTCGCTTCATGTATGCGTAAAAAGGTTGTTAAAATTATAATGAAATGCCTGCTGGCATCCAGAACTAGCCTCTCCCACCTTTCATCCCCCTTTCCCTATACACAAACATCGGGTGGACAACCGACCACTTATCAACTTGTAATGAAATATGGCTTATGTGTGTAGTGTGTGTTCTCTGCACACATACTGCCAAATACTGCCATGAAAGGCACAGGTGTGTGCTTGTGTGTGTATTTGTATGTTGATGTCTCATTTATCCTGCAACTATTCCGAGAATCGTTGCCGTTATTATCCTTGCCCATGTCCACAACCTTAGTCTTTCTTCTTCTGCTTCTTGCCCTTCTCGTTGTCGTCTTTACCATGAAAAGGCAATAGCAAATTACTCATCATATCAACGGTCAGTAGCGTTGCTTTGTATAGTATGTATGCCACACACAGGGATTTAATTAAATCGTTTCATATCCTATTTGTATGTTTCCATCTCGCTTGCGCGCATACAGTGACTTTGCAGTTAAATAACATAAACTTTGAACTGTGATATCTCTCTTGTTTAACGTAGGATTTTGATTCCTTTCAGGATAGTTAGATATGATAATAGTGAAAACGAATGTTAATTTACAACACTGTACTATTTGAATGAATGCCTTAAAAACGGCATTGAAGTTGAAAAGTTTTTGAATTCTTTTGAGAAAACGGGTAGCTCAAAACTTTTAATGTCATTGCATTTAGGCTGTCTCTAGGAACCTACATATCAAAATTGGTTCTACTAAGTGCCATAGTTATTAAATTATTCGCTTAAAACACAAATTTTTTCGAGGTGTGTCTGGTTTTTTGCTCATTGCGGGGGCGGCAAGGGGTGTGGCACAAATTTGGTCTGCGTACATCATCAACAGACTTTCATGACAAATTTGGTTGCTCTAGCTTATGTAGGTTAGAAAATCCAGGTGTTCATACGGACGGACGGACGGACAGAAGAAGGCGTGGCCGACCCCATAAAGTATATATATTCTTGATCAGCATCAACAGCCGAGTCGATATAGCAATGTCCGTCTGTCTGTCCGTCTTTCCGTCCGTATGAACAAACAGATTTCAGAGATGGTAAGAGCTACAAGTTCTCAGTCGATCACAAATTTAGTCAGTCAATACAAGAATCTTTTTTTGTTCAACGCCACGCCCCATTCGCCCACAATGAGCAAAAAACTACACACACCTCGGAAAAAATCGGTGTTTTCGGCGAATACCTCAGTAACTATGGAACGCAGGAATACCAATTTTGGTACGCAGGTTCCTAAAGACAGCGTAAATGCATTGCCATTAAAAATTTTGAGCTGCCACGCCCCCTTTTTTTTATGCCCTGAAAGATGCATAAAAATTCGATTGGAATAATAAAGCAATTATCATAACAATATATATAACTGATCGCATTAGTGCAAGCGAGACAGAACATACAAGCATGTGATGTAACGTATACGTTGCATGCGTGGCGTCAGCGATTCCATACTTGCAAACGAGAATTTACAGCAGCTTTCACGCCATAGGATAAGTGCGCGTTTAAGAGTAATAGAACAGGCAGCCAATACTTCACGAAGGACAATAACGAGGCAAGATTCAGAGGTAAGGCAGAGCGAGAGTGCATCAGATGCTCAACGCAGGCGAAGTCGTAGGGAAATTCTCAAGAAAGGGCACTAAGGAGACAGCATCCACAAGTTAGGCAGAGCGAGAGGGCATCAGATGCTCAACGCAGGTGAAGTCGTTGGGAAAACTCTCAAGAAAAGGATCTCGAACAGGCAGCCAATACTTCTCGTAGGACACTTAGGAGACAGGATCCACAAGTTGGGCAGAGCGAGAGGGCATCAGATGCTCAACGCAGGCGAAGTCGTAGGGAAAATTCTCAAGAATTGTATCTCGAACAGGCAGCCAATACTTCGCGAAGGACACTTAGGAGACTGAATCCACAGATAAGGCAAAGCGAGAGTGCTTCAGATGCCCATAGCAGACGAGTTACTAGGCGTAAACCACAGGTTAGGCAGAGCGAAAGGACATCAGGTGCTCAACGAAGGCGAAGTCGAAGGGCAATTTCTCAAGAAAGGGATCCCGAACAGGCAGCCAATACTTCGCGAAGGACAATTAAAAGGCAGGATCCACAAGTTGGGCAGAGCGAGAGGGCATCAGATGCTCAACGCAGGCGAAGTCGTAAGGAAAATTCTCAAGAATTGGATCTCGAACAGGCAGCCAATACTTCGCGAAGGACACTTAGGAGACAGGATCCACAGGATAGGCAAAGAGAACAAAGAGGCAACAAGAGATCGCAAAGAAGACAGGATATTTTAGTTAGGCGAATAGAACAAGTGCGCAATAGCCAGGCGCACTTTGAAAGGAGACAGAACGTAGAAAGTAGAATTTTAGAAAGAGAAGTAGATAGAATAGCTAGGTCACAGGTTAAAAATAACCTTTTCGTAGGTTAGTTGAAAGAGCTCGTAATACAGTTCAAAGAAGAAGTGCTAGGATAAGAGAACATCAGAATGCAGTGGATTTAGCTAGAGGTCTCAGTCAAAGAGTTAGTCAATATAGGAGTATTTCTTAAAATAGGGCAGCAGCAAATGAGCGCAATGCGCAAAGAACCGGCACGACCCATTTGGAATAGCTTAAAAAGTCTAATAGCCTCATACAACAAAACATTAAACAGGGCCCCGACCATGTTTGCATTTATTGTAAAGGTTTGTGGTTTCCCCACCAAATAGATGGGATGAGTAGAGAATATATTTTAGAAAATAATGAGTTTAGCGCAGACATTCTGTTTTTGTCCGATGAGTTTCCATCTGTGAACGGCATGCATTCGTTTTGCAAATCATGTAGCCGTTTAATTAAGGATGGAAAAAAACCCAAAAATTACATTACCAATAGCTTAGGCTTCCCAGAGCTTCCAGAATGTCTGAAAGATTTGCAAAGTTTATAAGAAAGTTTAGTTTCTCCACGGTTACCGTTCATGATCATAAAATCTTTAGATTATGATCGACAGAATAGCATTAAGCGAGCTGTAGTTAATGTGCCAATTCCAGTTGCGAATGTGGAAACTTCCCTTCCAAGGGCTTTTAGTGACGCAGAAGTTGTTCAGCTCCACCTCAAACGCAGGTTAGAATATCGTCACACATTTGAAGTCGTTCCATTTATTGCATCAACAGAAGATCTAGACTTAGTTAGAGAAATGGGTGATAGAGCTGCAAACCCAAATGAAGATGAGAGTGCTTCAGTAGAAAAGCAAGAACTTAATCCTGGAGGTGAGGAAACCCTCATGGAGAATATCCCATTTGAGAATTTAGCTGGTAGTAGTTTAGCGGTAGCACCTGGGGAGAACAGCAGCCTCTGGACATAATAACTGATTGTGATTCAGAGGAGTTGTCCTTTCCCACGATTTATGCAGGTGTGAAAAGGAATTGTGTAGAAAGCTACACAAAAATTATTAGATCAGAGCTTAGGATTTTTGATAGAAAGGTTCTCAGGGTAGATAAGCTATTTGCAATCTTAGGACAATTCAGCTTATTAATATGCGGAATAATTATTCCATTGCTTGAGCAATCATAGCGCTTCCCGCGGCGTTACAGCTAGGACAGCCCTTAATGAGGAAGAAATAGATAATTTAATTCAGTTTGATGAGGGATTTAAGACTTTAAAAGGCATTCGTTCATCTCCTGCGCATTGGGATGGAGAGAAGAAGAAGAAGGTAATGGCCATGATTTGTCAAATCGGCATACCTTCTTTCTTCCTTACGCCCTCTGCTTCAGAAAGTAGGTGGTCAGAACTTATAGTTATTTGAAGAAAACAGTTAGGAAGGAAGTTCTAACCGAAGAAGAGGCAGGTAGAGAAGAAAGGTCTGAAGATGTAGAACTGATTAGGTCAGACCCAGTTACTTGTGCTAAGTATTTTGATTATAGGTATAGGCAACTGTTCAAAATAATGAGGAAGGATGGAGGCATTTTTGGCCAACATTCTGTGTACAAGTTTTATTGGCGAGTAGAGTTTCAACATCGGGGCTCACCACACATTCATGGAATGTTTTGGTTGGAGAATGCCCTTTATTTAATTCTAGTAATCCATCCATAATAATTTCCTCTCGCAACCTCAAATTGGTCTTAGTTACGAGGATTATATTTTGGCAGTTAGATCTAACTTAAATAGACCAAAGATATTTTTTTAAAGAGATGCTTCGACGCCATTTTGGTGAATGCGTATAACACGCATATTTTCTCAGTGCAGAGAGCCAATATAGATATCCAGTTTATATTAGATCTATATGCATTACATAAATAAGTCGCAAAGAGGTATGTCAAAGCTTATGCGAGAAGCTGTTTAGGAAATTTTTGTATTAGACAGAAAGTGCAGCACATAGGTCATAAGTTCATGAATGGCTCAAAAATATCTGCACAGGAGGCAGCTTATTGCTGTAGTTTGTAACTTGAATAGGGAGTTTTATTGATGCAAATCGTAGGAGATTTAATGTTTTAAATGATAGTGATAATCATTTAAAATGTAGGAAACGACGAGAATGCACATGGGCCAAATGGCAACACTGTGCAGTTTGTTAAGTTTTCTGTTATAAGGATATCGTCATGTTTAGAGGATATAGTATGTTAACTAAACTTAAAACAGAGAACTTATCTAAACCATGTGTTGCTTAATTTTAAGATAGGCAAAAAGTTTTATGAATTTGTAGGCGGTGGAGAAGGTGGCGGCAAAAGCCGACTTATATTTGTATTATATCAAGCCATTACAGCTAGATTAAAATGAGCCTCATCTATGCTCAAATCCTGACTCAATTAAAGTTCATTTGTCCGCTCCAACAGGGAAAGCAGCCCTCGGAATAAGAGGTTGTACACTCCATTCAATGTTTAGTCTTCCTGTAAATCAGTCCGATCGACCTGTCATCGTGTTCGGAGATCTCATACAACTGAGGGCTTCGGGCGACAGGTGGATTTTTCAGCAATCTTCTAGGGAAGACTACTATCTAATGAGATTTGAATTTTTCGACTTGACGGAAATAATGCGTCAACGAGATAACCAACCATTTGCTGTAGCCCTTAATAATATGGCATTCGCTCATATGACAGACATTGACATTCTTAGATCCAGAGTAGTAAGGGAAGATATGATACCAGAAGATGCTATTCATCTTTTCCACTCCAACGCTGCAACAAATTCATTCAACTCTTTAAAATTGAATCGAATTGCGACCACTCAGTATTGTTTGAATGCCGAGGATTTTGTTACGGTAATAATTTAGGTGAGGCAAACAAGGCCCGAATCCTTGAATCCGTAAAAGGATTCAAAACTTAAAAAACCCAGGGCTTGTGCAGTACTCTCATTTTGAAGACGACAGCAAAGTACATGATGACTGTTAACGTAGACACTTCAGATGGCTTAGTGAATGGAGAAACTGGAGTTCGTAGGCAAATAGATTTAGATTCAGTCATCCAATTTTTAGATATCCTTGAGGATAGAGTAGGAAAAGAATTACGTTTAAAGTATAGAAATCTACCAAATTCATTGTGGGCCCCAGTAGTGAAAACTGTACGAAGCTTTCAGTTTAGGAAAAATGAAAATGTTACGATAGATCGCAAGCAGTTTCCGATCGTGCCTGCAGAAGGTATTACCATCCACAAGAGTCAGGGAACAACCTTTAATAAGGTGGTGGTTCACATAGGCTATAGAATTGCTGTACGTTTAGATTGTTCACATTCATTAACATCCCGACAAGTGGTCTTATCCACCTCCAAAGTGTAGCCACGTGGACAGGAGCACTGCGAATATCCTGAAGTATTTCTGCAATAGCTTTAAGATAAAATAAGTTAGTATATATAGTAGTTTTGAATGAATATCAGTGTTGTTTTTACCACATGCAGAGTTTGTAGTAATTGTGAATTTTTATTATCCTGACTCAATTCGTAGCCTGGATTGTAGGTGCAACGATAGCCACCCCAGAAGCCAACACATTTCTGTTGACAAAATCCTGCAATCGACATAAAATCATTGGGCATGAGTTTGCCAACTATCTGTATGCTCATGATTTTAAATCTTTTGGAATCCAGATTTACATTCACAGTAATACACAATCACAATCGTAGTGAAGCATTGAGCGTTTGAAGAACATGCCGAATGTTCCTATGCACACTCATTGATGTCCTCACTGCTGTTTGTGCCATCGGGCAGACGTATGACCTGATGACCCGTAGGACGGCGCAGATATAGCCACCATTTCGATTACGGCCGATTTGCTTCTCTCCGCAATTATGTTCTCCCGTTTCGTAGAAAAGGACATTACTCCTCTTAGAACAGTGACTTTAAACAACATACAGTGATCTACGTAAAGATAACTCACCAACAATATATGTACGCCACAAATGTGTAGTGGGCGTGTCAAAAAACAAAAACAATCTTGTACTGCTTGGGCATTTTATGTTTTATTTTCGACCTCTCGGGTCTTTATAGTTCTTAGAAAGATCTGCTGAGATCTTTTTGTTCTTACAGACGGACAGACGGACAGACGAACAGACGGACATTGCTATATCGACTCGGCTGTTAATGCTGATCAAGAATGTATATACTTTATGGGGTCGGCAACGCCTCCTTCTGCCTGTTACGCCCATCTCGCTGCTGACAAACTTAATAGACCCCTATACTCTTATTTAAAGAGTACGGGGTATAAAAATATATTAATAAATATAAAATCATGTGATTAAATGCAATGGGAATACGTAAATAATAAAATATAATATTATGTTTCTTTTTAAATGTTAATAAACATTTCTTACCATCACAAATGCCAGTTTCCGCGTTGAGAGTGTATCTCGTTTCGCAGGAAATCCAACTTTATATTAGTTTTCAAGTTCTTAAGGAATTATATAAATATAATATACCGTGCATATGTATGAACCAATCGTGTTATCACATCTTTGAGTTGGCAGGCAGCTGTGATTGTTAATTGAGCACTCATTAATATCTACAGAAAGTGTGCACATACAACAAATGTTAGTGAATACATTCATTTTTATTGGCATTTGTATTCTACAGTATACTTTATAGCATAGTACTCACCCACGCACTCATTTTGTGTGGCATCTAAATTGTAGCCTGGCAGACAGTTACGGTAATAACTGCCTATGGTATTCTTGCATTTCTGATGCATTTCCGATTTGCATGTATTTGTAGTGATGAAATTACACCCATCAATGTCATCATTGAGGTAGAAACCCGTGCCACAGAATTCCTGACCATCCGCGCTTCTGCAGTCGTATCCACCTGGAGTATTGTTAGATTCGTAGCCCTTCTCACAGGGTGACTTCTCGCATTCATCCTCGTCTAAAAAACATAAATATATAAAAATTATTATAATAATATTATAATTATAATAATATAAGAAAACTTTTCTGCCCTGTTGTCCATCTACTTTTACCCACCTTCACAATCCTCCAGTTTTTCATTAAAATCAAATTCTTTGATTTGCGGGTTTGCAACTGTTCTTTGTATTCATCCACATCAACACATTTGCCATGATTTGAGTCTAGATAGTATCTATCCACCTTCTCCTGTAAGCATGTCACATTGTTATCATCCAATTTGAAGCCGGGATTTCAACTGCATTTGTATGCATCAAATGTGTTTTCACAAATATGTGCATCTAAAAATTCAAAAAAGAATTAAATAATTTTAAAATTTTATTTAATAAAAAGTTAAAACAATTGTGCCATCCTCATTTTCCTTCCTTTGATCTAATTCCTCTTCATGGCTATCATCCTCATCATTGTCGACTTCGTCTTCGGATTCAACTAGCTGTGTCCAGTTTATTGTCAGACTCAGAACTGGTCAAGCTATTTCCAGCACAGCAAATGCGATAGTATTTGATGTTCGATAGAAAGGAGAATAAGGGATCCTTGAAGTTCTGCTGACTGGCCTTGACTGTCAGACCAACTAAAATGAAATAACTAATTCAATGAAATATTTAAGAGTATTTCAAGTACTTGAATTGACATACCAGACAGCAATCCGTATACAAAAAGGATATATAATTAAGACCATTCACGCATTTGGTTCCTTCAAGTGCCGCCAAGCAACCCAGTTCACAGTTCCTTCGCTCCTGTTCACGGGAACAACAAACTCCAAATGTGGAGGTACATAGTCCAAGCCATAGCCCTGGAATACTATTTACAGATGACTCTGACTTTTCTCATCCAGTCGTTGTGCGTTCATTTTTAAGTCCACTTATGGAAACCTTTCGTTTTCGTTCCCTGCAATCGACCCCTGGCTGCCTTCATTAAACCCAACACAATTTTGTATGGGCTTTCGGATTTTTTATTCTAGAAATTTCACCAATTAACCTCAAATAGAAATAGGAATTAATTCACACCGCAGTGTGTCCTCCGCGGTAGATTGAGCAGAAAGAAGAGACGCATGCTTTCGCGCGAATTTAACTTGACTTAGAAACTAGTGCGCCCGTATCCATTTTGGCGAAAATACATAACTTATTTATATTCGATAATTGCTTAAAATCTATCGATCCGGGATCTCGTCCCGGCCAGTTTGGAGACGGGACTCGTACAACCGCTCGAAGAGGTACCCCGTCAGCTCCAGAGATCACTTTCTCAACAATTCCCAGGCTCCTTTTCCGTCGAGGAATGGCGGGATCGCAGATGTAAACGATGTCGCCTTCGCTGAGCGGTCGTGCGCGCACACCATTTCTGCCGACTCACAAGGGTCGGCAGGTATTCGTGGACCCATCTTTTCCATAACCGGCCCCTTAACAGCCGGGCCATGCGCCATTGCCTCCTGGTTTTGCATAGTTTCGGTAACTCTTCGGCTTGTCGGGGCATATTTGGAACGTTAGGTGCCCCTCTCAGGAGATCGTTGGGCGTCAAAGGCGCCTCCTGGTCAACGGATATGGGCAGATGTGTCAGTGGCCTGGAGTTAACAATGTTCTCGGCTTCAACCAGGAAAATCTGCAGTACTTGCTCCTTTGGGGCCACTTCGTTTACCGTATGGGCCAAAACTCACTTGACGCACTGCACCATTCTCTCCGAGACGCCACCCTCTGCTGGGTTGTGGGGACAGTTAAATATCCACTCGACTCGCCTAGCCGACTTGCGGGGCTCAAAGACTTCGGCAAATCGTCTTGCCTCTCTGTCGGCCACGACGAAATTCTTCACGTTGACGCTGCGGAGTCTAACCACGGGTCCTCGGCAGCACATGAAGTTTCTTATCGCCAGTATGTAGGAGTCGGTTGACAGGTCGTGCGCAAGCTCCAAATGAATAGCTCTAGTCTTTAGACAAGTAAAGAGCGCAACCCACCGCTTCTCCTGGCGTCGTCACAAGCAGTGGTCTGAAGTAATCGAGACCGGTGTACTCGAACGGCCATCCTCCAGGTGTCAGGCGGTCGTCAGGCAATGGGTCCATTAAAGGTGGCACTGGGCTAGCTCGTTGGAGTTTGCACAGACTACAATTCCAGACGACGCGTTTTAACACCGGCCGCATCTTTGTTACCCAGAACTTCATCCGGATCTCGGTGATAGTTGCGTCCGCATTTTGATGCTTCATCCTCTCGTGGTAGTGGCCCATAGTGCTTGTGCGAAAGGACAATCGGTCTTCGAGCTCCATAAGGCAGGCTTTGGGCTGCGTCGATCCTTCCGGACGCGCGTACGATCATTGCGTCATCAGGGTAGTGTAGCAGTCCGTTTAATTCGGACGGAAACGCCTCCCTTTCAGCGACGGACTAGCACGCGTTCGGCTTCGTCACATTCGGCTGCCGTGAGACCATGCCGTTCAAGATCATCTCGTTCCTTCCGGCACCGGTTTACGAATCCAAGCACCCAGGACAGAGTCCTTAACAATCGGCTATACTTTGAGAACCTTTGGTTATCTACAAATTTGTCGTTATCGAGAACCAGCGTAAACTCACATTGTAACTCCTCAATGTCAGCGGCGAGTTCGTAGTCCTCAGCTTCGGCTGTTGCCTGCGGCCACAGTTCTTTGGGATGCCGTAACAAATCAGGCCCGCAGAGCCATCGTGACTCCCGGCGGGTGTCTGCCTTCCCTCACGGCCTAGTTGCATCGTCCGCTACATTGTCGTATGCTCGTTGGGCTTCTGTAGCGAGGGCTCAGACGCAGAAAACATAGATGGTACATTTTGGCCATTTTCCATCTAGCGGAAGGTGATAAGTGGACAAAGTCCTTGCAGTTGGCTATGTCATGTAGCTTCTGACACATCGAGCAGGATTGATTTTCATCCTCGGGTGGTGTGCCGTACGCGGCGTCTGTTCTCCATGTATCCGGAGTCTAATATTGTACATATTACGTTGACAAGGTCGTTTATCCAATCACTGAAGTCAACAACCGTAGGATGAGGCCTGATGGATGCGGCATGTCTGGCCCACTCCACTCTTCTGTCAAGTGGCAGTTTCGAGACCAGTTCTTCTATCAGCGGAGTGTTTCCCAGATGCTGGTCACCGTCAACCGATTGCAGGAATGCTGCCAGGTTACTCACACGAGTGGCAAACGGTATGATCTTCGACAAGTTTTGCTCCTGAATCGGCTGCACTTCACGGGCACCATGTAACTGGCTCCGTATGAGTTACTCAGGGCGGCCGCAAAGGAAACGCAGGTGATTAACGGCGTCGTTTGCATTTCTAGGGTGAATGAGCATTGTTTTCAATGTATCGCGCGCATCACACTTAAGCGCCTTATTTAAGCGCTGGTTGTTCTCCATGTCGGTACAACCATAGACTCTCCTCGTTTCCATAAACGCGCAATAAAAAATTGGCCAATCACACACACGACTTCCGCATTCGGCGAGGTGGAGGGCATTATACCGCTGATTGGCGTCAATTGTGGCGCTGGCTGCGTTACGTAGGTCTGATTTGGCTGCGCTAGTTTGGGTTACACTGGCTGCGCCATATTAGGCAGCGAAGCTTTGGTCTGCGCCGCTATGAACTGCACCGGCTGCGTTGCGTGGACACGTGGTGTGGTGCGCTGCACTGCATCGACCTGTGTCGACTGCGCTGCGGAGCAGCGCAAATCTACGCAGCTCAGGTCAACACCTGCGTTGACTGCGCTGCGTGGCACCTGCGCTGTGTCGAATTGCACTGGCGGCGCCATATTTGATTGCCGGCGGTGCTGTGTTGACCTGAGCTGCGTTGATTTGCGCTGCTTGGGTCTGCGTCGGCTGAGCTACGTGGACCTGCTGCTTTGAGTTGCACTGGCGGCGCCATCAATGGTGACGATATACTCACAAGTGGCATAGCCGCTGCTTCCAACTTCATTTCTAGTTCAGTAATTCTAGTAACTCTGCTTCTTGAGATCCCATAGCTCGTGCCTCCTCAATGGGATTAGCGATTAAAGAAACTTTCACAATACGTCACAGGCTGCAACGTTCAGCAATCTCTTTTTGAGACTGCGGCACTATCACCCTGGTGGTGATTCGAAGTTCCGTTTAAAGGAAATTTCACAATACGTCACAGGCTGCGGCGTTCAGCAATCTTATTGCGAGACTTGCGAATAAAAGTTGTCGTTCCGTGCAATCGACCCCTTCATGCTTCATGAACATCATGCATTGGTCAGGCTGTTCAAGACTGCTTTAGAACGCATGCCAAGTGATGACGATAAAGTTGTAATCAGAGCAGATAAATGACCAGCTGGAACACATGAACGCACATTTAATGTTCCAACAATTAATGATGTGGCAATCCTGATTGTTGGTGAAAACTTGGAAACACGTGATCTTGTGCTTACACGACGCAATACTGGGCAACTACAAAAAATATATGAAAGGCACCGTTCATATGACGCGTTACATTACCCGCTGATGTTTTGGCAAGGAGACGATTGATATCACTTTAATATTAAAACTATTAATCCATTTGTTAAAAACTCCAGTACACTAAATCAACAAATAAAACAAGTGAATATAGTTATAGTTTTTATATTATTTCAAACGTTTCGGTTTTTGCTCTATGCAGCGGCTTTTTACATTCGGTGTTTAAAATCAAAATAAAAAGCAGAAAAATGAACAGCACACATATATGCATAAAGTGCAAATTCACCACACTACACAATAGTGTCGTCCCCTTTTAACTAAAGAGTTAAACGATCTAGGCTTCTTTTGTCTCAGTTACATGTGTAACTCATCATCCACTTAACTGAATACAGGGTGTTCAAGGCTATATTAGTATTCAGCAATTCCAACACACCTCCTCAAAAGAAACATAGATCTTTTCATTTAAAATATAAAATTAATAAATGTTAATTATTTCAATTCAAGCCGTGCATGCTGGGAAGTGATTCCTATTGTGATCCAACATTCGTTTTACAGAAAGGGGAAAACCCAGAAAAACCCACTCCGGATCATCATAGCTTATTTTAAAGGTAAAATTAAATTTAATTCAAAAATTAAAGAAAACATTAATTTAAAAATTAAATAAAAAAAATTATAAACTATAATTATAAATAAAACCACATTTAATGATTAAAAAAAATTTTTTATTAACGATGTTGATACCGGCTTAGATCTAGTTGTTGCTTTTCAATGTCATCTAGGCAATGCTCTCAGTTCATCAGGCCCAACTGTCCTCCAAGTCTTCAAAACGAGGACCAGGTAATGGCTTCGTCAAAATATTCGCAAGTTGCTTTTCTGTAGGAATATACTCAAGAGTAATTAGTTTTCCTTCATTTTGTTCTCTGGAGAAGTGGTATTTAATATAAATATGTTTAGACCGTTTATGGCATTTAGGATTGTTAGCAATATTTATACACCCCTGGTTATCCCCGAAAATAGTTATGGGGCTATCAAGTTTTAATTTTAAACCCTGTGTTAGAGATCTTAGCCACATAGCCTCTCTTGTCGCATCAAACCATGCCATATATTCTGCTTCGGTGGATGAAACTGCTACAGAATTTTGTTTTCTGGAGTTCCAGCAAATAAGACTGGTATCAAAAATTTTGAATAAATAACCTGTTGTGCTCTTTCTATCATTTTCACTTCCCGCCCAATCAGAATCAACATAGCCAGTAAAAATATTTTTGTGATTCAAATTTTGTTTATATATTAATTTTAAATTTATTGTCCCTTTTAATTAACTTAATACCCTTTTTAGACATTGCCACAATTATTATTATTGTTATTTTTATTTGTATATCAGCTTAATATTCCCACCGATATACTTAGATCAGTGCGAGTACATAACACTATGTACATAAGACAGCCTATTAAATTTGCGCCTCATAGTTTAATTTACTTGGAATTTGTGCTTACTGGATTTCAGTCATCCATACCAAATTTCTTTAAGTCGTTATTAATGTAAGCAGACTGAGTTCTATTTGATTGTCTTTTGTACTAAATTTTATTCCAATAAAATGTTTAATTTCATTTAAGTCCGTCACTCTAAATTGTCCACTAAGATACCTTTTAAACTTGGACATTGTCAACATTTTGGCCGTCACATTGTTCATTTTCCATACTATCATTCTGGAAGTTAAAACTTTGGCCATCACACTGTACATTTTCCATACTATCATTCTGGATACCAATGCCATACTCTCATTCTGGAAAACAATATCATCCATACTTTCCTTCTGGATGTCATATAGAATATTCCTTGTATCACTATTTATGTCTTCCTTACTGTCATTCTGGAATTCAGTATCATTACATTTTCATTACATTAATTTTCTTCCGAAAGTTCGACCTTAGAGTTATTATAATGATTTCGTCTATAATAACATCTATGGCTACAACTAATTTCTTAGGTTTTATCGCCCAAACTTTATAGCCATTTGTTTCAAAACCAAGCTTTGATCGATTTATCATCAAATTTTCTTTTTCTGGTTTTGTTATGTAAATATACTATGGAACAATAAACTTTTAAGTATTTTAGATTTGGCTTCCTTCCATGATACATTTCAAATGGTGTTTTATTCATGCCATATAGTGTATTGCTGAGGGTCCTATTTATTAAATATGTTGCTGATAAAACAGCTTCTCCCCAAAACGTTTTGTTCAATTTCGCTTCATGTACCATTGTACGAGCTTTCCCAATAATTGTCCTAATCATGCGTTCCGAAACACCATTTAACTGTGGTGTATGTGGAATAGTTAAATGATAAGTAATTCCCTTTTCTTTACAATAGCTTTGCATGTCATTTGACAAATACTCTCTGCCATTATCTATATATAAATTTACTACTTTAAGGTTAAAGTGATTTTCACTTTTAGCAACAAAATCCTTTAAGCAGTTAAACACATCAGACTTATGTGTTATAAGATACGTTACACAATAATGTGTAAATTGATCAATAAAGACTACAAAGTAATTTTTACCATTAATTGCAGGTTGTGTTATTGGACCAAATACATCAGAGTGTATAATAAACAATTAGTATAATTTTTATCTTTAAATTTTGCAAATGGCAATCTAGCCTGTTTCCCATTAAGACAGGCTTCACATATGTCTTCATTTTAATATTTTTTAATAAATCATCGTCTTCAAACACATTGTTTCGTTTGATTTCCATTAATTTGCCCTTACTTATGTGGCTAAGACGTTCATGCCATAACTGATAAACACTTTTATTTATCTTATTGGCTGTGTAAGCCTTATGGCATAATTTAAATTCAATAATAGGAACAGTAAGAGTACAATTACCTTTGAAAACAATTGTTCCGTTTTTGGATACTTCCACACCTCCTGGCGAAAATAGAATCTGCATCCCAGCATCTTGCATTTTCCTTACAGAGAGCTGATTTATTGGAACATGTTCGCAATAGAGAACGTTTTATTTATTTATTTATTAACGCAGACTAAATGCAGTCGAGAGTAAACCAAAATATAAAGTTATATTTATAATTAAAATTGATATTTATGACTATAAAAGATATAATAAAACAAGTAAGAAAGGCTACAGTCGATCGAGCCGAATGTAAAAGACCCCGTACTCCCATAGTAGTGCCCATTTGCATTTTATTTAAATTAAAATTTTAAAATGAAATTTAAAAAATTAAAATTAAACATTTACATTTTAAATTAAAATTAAAAAATAAATTAATTAACAATCGTCATTGTCAGCTTTCGAACCCGCGATCCATACGAAGGTATTGCGCCGCAACTTTACCAGTTGCACCACGACCCTCTTCTATCATTCTTCCGATTATTTGCAAATATGTATGTGCACACAAACATATGTGTGTATGCATAGCATTGTTCGGCGCTGCCGCCAAAGCAGGTAGAGAAAACGTTCGAACATATGTTTGTATGTTTCTGTGTTTTTTTGTATGTGTTGCGCGCATGCAGTGATTTTGCTTTAAAATAACTTCGACTTTGAACCGTAATTTCTCTGTTGTTTGACATAGGATTTTGATGCCACTTTCAGGAAAGTTAGAAATAGTAAATCTCTAAGCGTATGTTAAATTACAACACTGTACTATTTGATTTAATGCCTTAAAAAAGGCATTGAATCTGGAGAGTTTTTTAGTTCGTATGAGCAAAGGGGGCGTGGCAGCTCAAAATTTTTAATGACATTATACTAAGGCTGTCTCTAAAAACCTGTATACCAAAATTTGTGCTCCTAAGTGCTATAGTTACTGAGATATTCACCTAAAACACAAATTTTTTCGAGGTGTGTCTGGTTATTTGCTCATTGCGGGGGCGCTAAGGCGCGTGGCAACAATTTGAAATAAACTTGATCTGCTCTAGAAAATAACGGACTTACATTCCAAATTTGGTGTCTCTAGCTCTTGTAGTTTAAAAGATCCAGGTGTTCATACGGACGGACGGACAGACGGACATGGCTACATCGACTCGGCTGTTGATGCTGATCAAGAATATATATGCCAAAACAATCACGAAATATTTCTGATTTAAAGAAACGTGTGAATGGCTAAAATGCCAAAAAAAAAAAACTGCTTCTGCGCTGACTCAATTAAACCTTGAGTATGAGCATTTTGAGGAGACCAGACACATGAACAATATTCAAGAATGGGGCGGACATGGGATGTATAAAGAAGTTTAGTGACGAAGGGATCATTAAATTCTTTAGACCAGCGTTTAATAAATCCAAGAGTGCCCTTGGCTTTATTAACAATTAAGGAGATATGATGTGTGAAACTTAATTTATTATCAAAAAGAGCACCGTGATTGACTTGAAAAAGAGAAAGATCAATCAAACTATCTAAAAAGTCATTGTTAGTTGTGGGAATAAAATTAAACTGGTTGAAAAACGTCCAGGAAACGTTTGGCAAGTTAAAATCGCCAAGTGTTACAAAGAAATCACAATCACGAATGTGACTAAATACTTCTTTGATGAAATTGAAATGCTGAAAATAAATAGACATTTCAGAGGATGGAGGAATATAAGAACAGGTTACATACAGAGCAAAAGACGAAAAAGTAACCTTAACGGCAAAAATTTCAATATCGTCCATTGGTGAAGCATCAATTATTTCAGCATTAAGGGAGGATTTTACTGAAATAAGGACACCACCACCACGTCGATTAGGATGATCGCGCCTAAAGATATTATAATTTGACGACATTATTTCATTATCAGATATACTGAAATTAAGCCAAGTCTCTGAGAATGCAATAATATCGCTGTCAAAAGAGAAACTATTCTTATGTAACTGTTTTAACTTAGACCCCAGACCCTTTACATTTTGATACAGAATGAAAAGTTGGTCAGAGTCTAGTTTTTTGAGGCTATGACTGAGGCCGCTTGAGGACCATTAGTCGGAAGGGTGACAGGATTTGAACGAGTTATAGTCTTCTGCTTAAACTCGTGAACATTCATATGAGGAGGCCAAAACTTTGGATCACATATGATAGGAAACAGTTCAGGGGACAAACTTAACTTAAAAGATGAGATCTCTCTGGGCTCAGAGAAATTAAGTTTAGAAATAGAGACGCTACCAGGTGTGATTTTTGACTGCCAATCGTTCTGGACCTTTATTGACACTTTTGCTGTTGCATAAGTATATGAATCGCGTTCGTTGGTTTTTAAGACATTTCAAGGCTTGGTTGTAGTGTGTGTCGGTATCGATAAACTTGTTGTTGGATCTCCCTGGAGCTGTTGACCATAGTGGAATTCTGGATTTGAACAGCCAGGAGTTAAAGACACCCATGTTGGAGATAATACCCAGAATTGAGCCCAAGAGCGACTCTTCTGTTGATAAGGTAACAGTGCCCAAACGAGTCAGTGCAGGTATCTGATGCCAATTACCCAAAGGCATTAGAAAGTTTAAGTCGAGTGTACGACAACAAATGCCAAATTTTCTTTGCCACTCTCGCCCAGTTGTTCGACATTGAGCCGATGTCCAAGCCATCGGCACTCGGAATTCGAACAATGGTTGACTCGGTATCGGCAATATTTGAGTCGTTAATGTCCGTTGGAGATGAAAAAGATTTTGCAAATGCAATCTTGATTCATATAGTCATGTCGAAGGTAGATCCTCATACAAAGTCGAAGTAAGAGGAAAAACTTGATTATAACACATTGCCGAAATGGGCTGACTGTATTGCGGCTTTGAACAGGCGATATCAGCATTTGTCTGCTGAAGAAAGTTCAAAGTCTAGGATGAAGCAATCGTTTGAAATAAAACACGCTAAAAAATCGTCGTTTTCGTGAACGAATGCTGAGAAAGAAGTTGAACCCACATGCCAGTTTTTCGGTGAAAACCATATGATTGGAAATTGTCAAGGGTTCGCAGCACTGCCAGTTGACGACAGATTTAATTTCGTGACGTCCAGTCAACTGTGTATAAATTGTTTACATTCGGGACACAGGGTGTCCAATTGCACTGCGTCAAAGTGTAGAGTGTGTTCTCGCCCACACAATACTCTCCTACATAAGTACGCAGCCTTAGATAGATCAGAAGCTTCTGCTCATCCTGCCCATGTTGATCATGTTACTAGCGAAACCGATCAGGTAATTCTTGCAACGGCAGTTGTTACAGTTTGAGATAGTTTCGGTCAGAATCGAAATGCTAGAGTCTTGTTGGATTCAGGCTCTCAAGTTAACTTTATGATGGAAGATCTCGCACAAGCCTTGCGCCTTCAACGCAACAACAAGAGCTTAACCGTAAAGTCGGTTGGACAGTCGAGTTTGACTGCAAAAACAAAAGTATCGACAATAGTTTCGTCTCGTGTATCGAGATATCAGTTCAGCACCGAGTTTTGGGTGCTGAAATCGATTTGTAGCAGGCAGCCAGATTGTGATCTTCCCATTAATCGGTGGAAGATTCCAGCAAACGTCGAACTGGCTGACCCTGAATTCTATAAACCCCAGCAAATAGATATGCTTCTGGGAGCCGACTCATTTTTTGAAATGCTGTGTAATGGGCAAATTCGATTGGCGAAGGGTGGTCCATTACTACAAAAGACGTTGTTTGGTTGGGTGGCATCAGGGCGGTGCAAGAAAATGTTTACCAAAAGCCCAATATGTTGCTCAGTGATGCAACATAGACAAGATGTTCGTTTTAAAGACAGTGTAGATCGACACTGTAAAGTTGAAGCTGTCCCAAAGACAAGTGTGTCCGAAAATCTTTATGCGGAGCACATCTTTTGCAAACAAGGCTTTCGGGACAGCGTTCCTAAATTGCCGACTGGACAATTTGGGTTTAATTTGTCTTTTATGACTGATCCCAAAATGCTGGAGACGTCACGAATTGAAAAGAGACATGGACTTTCCACGAATTTGGGAGTCCAAAATGTATATTTGAGTTTCATGAACATTAATCATGACCCTGGTCGTATGTTCATAGATATAGAAGTTTCACCGGGACCACATTACACACTTTCACACCAGTGCGTCCTGAGGCCTGATAGCAATTCCACCAAACGTCGGGTAGTAGTGGTGGGACCTGCTAGTCAGAGGAATCTAATTTGTACATTTTCTAGGTTCCGTCTGAACCGACCTGCCCTCACGACAGATATCAAAACTGGCGAATTTCAATTGGCAAAATGGTTGTCAAACCATTCTAAAGTATTAGAAGAAGGCGGAAATGAGAAACTTTGGATTTCCAATGATGCCGATTCGACAAGAACCCTTGAAATAAAATGGATACCAAGATTGGATTCGTTTTGGAATCACTTGGTTGGTAGCTTCGCCAAATTAAGTCCCACCGAGCGAAAAACATTGTTCGAGACTTTCGCGTATATTTTAGCCCAAATATACGCGTTTCACCGATGTCGAATCGAGAGTGCGAGTTTCGTGAATAATTCAGAAACCGCACTACATTGTGTAAAAACTTCCCCTTCAATACTAGCAACATTTGTAGGCAATCAAGTTGCAGGCATCAAAGAGATGGCCACAAATGTATCTTGGAGACATGGAACGACATCATCAAATGCAACCGATTTGTCGTCAAAAGAGTGTGGCGTTCAGAAACTCGATCAGTTCGTTTGGCATCGTTGCAAGGCAAAACGACATTGGCCTCAAGGGTTAAAAGAATACTCTGTACTCGTTTGCTTAGATAGCTTGGCAAGTTTTCACTCGCTGACTATTTGTATTCAAAAGTCGGACGATTATGTAAGTCGAATCTTGAATCTTTTGATTCATGTAGGTATAGATTTGTGTGGTCCCAAAAGTGTATATTGCGGTGCTCTTGTGTTTTGCATCAAAGGCTGTTCATATTGAATTTACAGCACGATGCACTAAACATCTTATTTTCACAGTAAAAAACTTATTTACTCGACGTGGCACGCCAGTCCGGCTATACTTGAAGAAGACGACACATGTTCGTGAGGAACCTGGTCATGCTGTAGATCAGCAACGCGACGCTCACATACGGCGATTTTCGACCGCACCTGACCGACGTGGTGGCCATCCTCGACCCAAGGCCGCTGACTCCATTGGACACTGGAGAAGCGCTCACGCCAGGGCTGCCAAGGACTTGAAGGCGATCCCTTCAAGGTGGCCGGAATGTTGGATCATAAACATAAGTTAAAACAAGAAAGAAAAGTACAGTCGAGCACGCCCGACCGTAGTATACTCTCTGCATTTTATAAATAAGTATACTAAATAAATAAATAAATTAAGTTATTAAAATCGGTCTAGAGATATTACAATGTGTAGTACTTGCATTAAAACACGTTAAAACAAAAACAATCTAAGCATAATCAAACATACATCTGTTTGTCTGTATGCGAATACACATACGAAAGACAATATATTATGCATATACATGTATGTGTGTATTCAGCGCGGCCAGCGACTGCGGGCAGCGCTGCCGCCACGCAGGCAGCGAAAACATTCGAACATGTGCTTGTATGTTTCTGTCTCGCTTGCACTCATACAAGATATTGCATTCAGTTATCAATATTGTAAAGCTTCTAGTTTTCTTGTTTATAGTGCGATTTCAATGCGCCTTTCAGGATAGTTTGATATAATTAGTTTCCACACGAATTATAAATTACAATACTGTACTATATAAACAAAAGCCAAAAAATGGAACGAAAGTTGAGGACAATTTTTATTAATTGTGGGAGAAAGGGGCGTGGCAGTCAAAAATTTTAAATGTCAATGCATTTACGCTGTCACTAGAAACCTTCACACCAAAATTGGTGATCATAAGTACCATAGTTACTGAGATATTCTCCGAAAACACCGATTTTTTCCGAGGTGTGTCTAGTTTTTTGCTCATTGTGGGCGAATGGGGCGTGGCATCGAAAAAAAAAAAGATTCTTGTATTGACTGACTAAATATCTGATCGATTGAGACCAAGCTCGAACTTGTAGCTCTTACCATCTCTGAAATCTGTTTGTTCATACGGACAGACGGACAGACGGACAGACGGACAGACAGACAGACGGACAGACGGACAGACGGACAGACGGACATGGCTATATCGACTCGGCTTGTGATGCTGATCAAGAATATATATACTTTATGGGGTCTGCCACGCCTCCTTCTGCCTGTTACATACATTTGCACAAACCCAATATACTCTTGCAGAGAGTATAAAAAGGAAAATATTGAATTGTTAGGATAAGCTTAAATTAACGATATTATTGAATTGTCCAGTAGTATATTGAACTCTTATACTTAAGCTAGTCTGTATTTGTAGTCGGCAATGCGGCTGTCGCGAGCAGAAGTTAGTTCGTTTTCGTCTCGCTGTAACCACACACACGCTGCCAAGCCTTTCCGCGATTGCTAAGTCCAACAATAAATTGTAACGTTCAAGAACTTACAATTTGTTTTATTTAAAAATAATTTGGAATTTTCACTTGTTAATATTGTGTTTATTTTTGTTATAACTGTTCACATTTGCTTTATGTTCATTTTGTGCAACAATACCCACAGCTTGCAGTATTTTCATACTTTTGTCTTTGTTAGCGTTTTTTAGTTTTATTTCGTGTTCGAGCAATCTATTTTTCACGAAGGCCAATGTTAAGTTAGCCTCTGTCAAGGTTTCAACTGCAGTAATTATGTCATCATAGGAAGAGGGTAGTGTTAATCAAAGATGCGACACCTTGTCCATCTCGTCAATTTTGGCACCCGAAGCTATTAATTCGGTAATTAAGTCGTCAAATATGTTGTAGTGACTCATCAATGTGGAACCATCCTTTAATTTCAAAGACAACAACGGCTTTCTAACTGAAAGCTGAGATGCCAAGCTCTTGCGTTTATATATTTTATCTTAATTACTGAGAATTTCTTTGGCGGTGCATTCTGTAGAAGCGAAGCTATGAAACGCGTCACTCAAAAACTCTATAATTATATTTTTCGCGACTCTTTCGGATTTTTCCCACTGGCAGTTAGTGTCATCATTGGGTTTTTCCTCGTCGATCACTTTAATAACTTCACACTCTGCCAATAGTGCTCTAATTTGGAATTTCCAAATTGAGTACTTCTCGCCATTAAAAGGGCGTATGTTTCTATTCACTTTTTCCATTCTTGGAATTTTATTTCACAATGTTTATTTTCCACTACTTTAATTCACTTTGACTTATTATGTTGAATGGAATTGATGACTCGGCCCATAACCTATTAAAAACTCCAGTACACTAAATCAACAAATAAAACAAGGGAATAAAGTTATAGTTTTTATATTATTTCAAACGTTTTGTTTTATGCTCTATGCAGCGGCTGGCTGCATTCGGTGTTTTAAATCAAAATAAGAAGCAGAAAAATGAACAGCACACATATATGCATAAAGTGTCGTCCCCTTTTAACTAAAGAGTTAAACGATCTGGGCTTCTTTTGTCTCAGTTACATGCGCAACTCATCATCCACATAACTGAATACAGGGTGTTCAAGGCTATATTAGTTTTCAGCAATTCTTACACCATTTAATGGTAAGATCAATATCATTGTTTTCATTTTAACTTGATATACATTTTATTCTGTTTGCTTTCGGTCCACAAAAAAAATTATCACTCTGAATTAAGTATAGAGTAGCTGTAAGCGTCGTAAACCTATTAGGGGTTCTATTATAAAATTTTTACTGTATCGCATATCGTTGCATATCTATATGTGGATCATATTCATGTTCACATTTATAAGGCGTGTTGCCAATCCCGTCTTACATGCTGATTAATAGCGATAAGAAATAAATAATAAGTAGGAATAAGAAAGGAATATAAATGAATTATTAGTAATAAGAAAATGAATTACAATTGTTTAATTAATGTTAAGAATAAGAGACAACGAAGTCGAGCGTTAAGTTAAAAGGAACAATGTATTTTAATTTTAAGTTATCGAATAGGAGTTAGGTGAGGCCTGCAGCGCCCTCTGTCAGGAGCGTAAGGAGCGGCTTGACGCAACTCTAAAGCTCGAAAGCTCTGTGGTGAGGAGAGAGCTTTCGTGGTGGAGTTTTGTCGAGGCAGCTTCAACGCTGTTAGATCGAGAGCGCTGCAGGCACTTTGCGATCAACCATTGAACGAGTCGGACGTGATCTACAAGAAAAGGAAACAAGTAAGATAAGTACGGTCGAGCACGCCCTACCGTATAATACTCTCTGCATTTTCCACCAATTATATTATTAAAATCGGTATCGAGATATTACAATGTGTAGTACTTGCATTAAAACACGTTGAAACAAAAATAATCTAAGCATAATCAAACATACAGCTGTTTGTCTGTATGCGAATTCATATACGAAAGACAATATATGATGCATATATGTATGTGTGTATTCGGCGCGGCCAGCGACTGTGCTTACAGCTTACTCTTGCGAATCAACGCCGTCTTCCGCTGGGTACGATCGTGGTCTCTTGGCGCCCCAAAGCCACGATTGCAAACTCGCAAGACGTTTCCTTCCCTCGTGTGCTCCCTCCGACCCTCGACTTGCTGAGAACAACGGCGGCGCCCCCCGTCTAGATCTCGCGTGCTACTATCCCATACCCCGTAGTGCCCCTCGCTCGTGATCGGCGGTGGCTGCCAGAGTACCTCGGCGCCTCGCTTCGATCTCGCGGAGCATTGCGGCAGCTCGCGCGGAACGACGGCGGCATCCCCGCCTCGCTCTCGCTCCTCGCATTTCCCCCCTCCTTCGCTAATCTCAGCTCCGTTGGTACATTTTCCCCGTCTGCAGTGTCTCCGCGAATGTTACAAATTTCTTGTAAGATTCGAGCCCTGGAGAGAATGAGATATGTACCCTGGCGATCAAATTCTCTATTAAATGCTTCATTCATTCGGCGATCTGGTGCTGGCATTCCTAACCTAACTAACAAACTGCCGCATATGAGGTAACACATATCTTCAATCAAGAGCAAGGCCTGGTTATGCATCTGCTGATTCGTCTCAAGATCGGGATTTCTTGAGTTGACACGAATTCGATACAAAATGTCTTCTGACATGTTATCTTTGTATATGTTCCACAGGTCACGTGGGTTCAATGGAAAGCATGTCGAAATAATGATTGCAAATAATGTGCGCATCTGACTTGAAGTGTGGGGTACACTATGCCATTAACAGTTCGTAGTGATTCAAATGATATTGGCCCTCGAACATGTACCAGCAACAACCGCAAATAGAAACATTCATCATTCTTCGGGTAAACTGTGTAAATACGACCAAGAGCATCAGCAGAACGCATATCTGTATGACCAGGAACTGCATCGCCTTGCTTCCGACGTTGAAATTTCATCGATTTAGCGTTCCAAGTGTAATAACGTGGCATTTCCGAGTAAAGCAACGTTCGTGCGAACGGATCGTTTTGAAAAATCGCAAAGAAACTGGTCAATGTTGTCGCTGGAGGTGTTTCGGAACGTTGAGCAGCATTCGACGCTGTGAAATATACTCTGACCGCGTCGCTCCCTTTCGTGACATATTTGCAAATGTATTTAATGGATTTGACCGAATGGCAATACTCAACATTACAATGTGCCTTGAGTGCGTAGTTGATGCGTTGATGCGTAGCAACGAAGGGCTGGAAGCCCTAGAACATTCTGGAAGCGTGCCTAAGCGCTGCCGACAGCGCCGAGATTGCGACGAGCAGCAGCGGCAGAGAAGAGAGAGAAGCAGCGCTGCCGGCCTGACCTACATTAGGTCAATGGCTGGATATACGCTGCCGGTGCTGACAACGCCGACGTCGACGCAGGCGGCAGAATTTCGGCACGCGTCAGTTGATCTTCAGCCAGCGAAATAACAAGTGCGAAATTCGACAAAGCAAAAGTTCAAGGCCACGCGGCGTGAAAAACACACGCGTTTGAAACACCACGTTTGGATTTACTAGGGGATTAACACACAACACGACCACAGAACCGACATTGGACACGCAGACGACACCAACAATCAGGAACAACAAGCGAGCTGAGCGATACCCATTGAGAACGAGCTGAGCCACGAGAGTCCCTGAAGATAGGGTTTTATGTGTGGTTAGGGACAACATGCCCATTAGCAAATAGAAGAAAAAGAAATCAAGCGAACAGCGAAATAAAAACAACAATAAAAAACAAGAAAAAAAGGTTATTTTCGGCTAGCCGAAGATTATATATTATTATATATAAAAGATAGGAGTTATTTCATAAAAAAACAATGTAAAAACAACACCACGACATGTGTATATTATTTTTTTAGGAATTACTGCTACAGTGCCAGTGTCCAACGCAGTGACCAACGCCCGCTATTGTGGCTTCGGCCGATTAGCTGACGTGTGGATCCACACCGATATCGAAGGTGTTTCGTATCCGTGGACGTAGCGTCTTCTGGCCGCTGAGGCGGAACACACCGATAGTCACCGCGGTGCAAATCGTTGCTGTGCCTATCTCCAGTATCGACCGACCCACCAACTGCTTCGTGTCGATATCGGGTGTGCTCCGTTCCTGCAACCGTAGCGTCTGCTGGTTGTCGAAGCGGAACACAATTGAACCAGTACCGCCAAAATCTTGCGAGAATCCCCCCACGTGTCTGCCGGGCCCACCAGTTGCTATTTTGGCTATCGGCCGTTTAGCGGTTGCTGGACCCGGGACGGCCTAGGGTGTGCCCGCTCTGTAAGTCGTAGCGTCTGCTGGATGCGGAAGTGGAGTGCATCTGACCCTACGACACCGGGTTCGGACAGTTTCGGCCGACACGACAACACCTACAGTAGCTGCGGCTGAGTTGTTGTTGTACGAGTCAGCGCTGACACAGAGGGTGTTTTATGACTTAAAACGCCATTAGAGCAAGAGATTTTGTTAACGCAGAGGGTACAGTCGAGTCAAAGAAACACATACATATATATTTTTCATTGTTTTCTAACCACGCGTGCACATTCGAAATTCTGCCTTGTATTTTTTCTCCTAACCACACCATACCCTATTTTTTTGAGATTTTTCGTGGGCACCGTGGGGGGGAAATATAGCAAAGCCGGGAAACGTGGCGAAGACACCCGAAGCTTGTGTCGGGCATAGGCATGCTATAAAAGCAGAGCAAACGAGCAGCGAAGGAACAGCGGTCAACGAGCTACTTAAGGAGTAACATCGATCAACAAGTAAAAGCAAACAGTCGTCAACGATCCACACAGAGTGTCACACCATCAGCAGTCGTCAACTATTAATCCGAGGAAAAATTTAAAATCAACAGTCGTCAACGATCAGGATCAACAATCGTCAAGGAGCACTTCAAGGAACATTAGCTTTGTTTACAACCATCGGGATCAACCAACGCAGGACCATCGCTTCTCAAGGAATATCAAGCAGGATTCACTGGAATAGTTCTTGCGCTTTTGGTCAACAAAGGACAACGTGGGATTTCAGTCATAATTTTTGGGATTAATTCTTGCAACCGGATACCCGTCGCTTTGGAGCATTCATCGTTGGGAGTTGTTACAAGCCAGCAGTGGAGGATTTCAACATGGGAGTTCAGTGGATTTCATATCGTCGCAAGAATGAACTGCCAGCCATTCTTAAAGAATTAGGTCAGGATTCGCAAGCCAGCCGGTGTGCGTCCCCAGCTTCAGGTGATTTGGTACCCGGCACGAGCCAGGCAACCGCCAGCATCGGCCGGGAGCACTCGCATCAGCCAACACTTCGGATTCCAGTCACTACAAGGAGCACCGGTGAGCCAACCAGCATGCGGATCCGCGACGACCACTTGCGCAGCACCGGTCCACAAAACGAGCGCATTTTACAACTCGGCTTTGTGGATCAACTGCGGAAGTGGGGCGTCTTCTTCGACGGGGGTACAGCAGATCCATTCCGGTTTATCGAGCACTTGGAGGACATGATCGCCATATACCAGATCGACACCCAGCAGCATTTGATGCCCGCTATCGTCGGCCTCTTAACAGGGCCAGCCGCCGACTGGTTCCGGGTCACCAAGATGCACGAAGGAACTTGGCGGGAGTTCAGGAGGGACTTCCTCGAATTTTTCTTGCCGCCCCGTTACATCCAAAAGTTGGGAGATGAAATCCGAGATAGGATGCAGCGGGTTGGCGAGCCTTTTACTTCCTACCTTCTCAGCTTGCGAGTCATGATGCGGAGGGACGCATACAAGGAGGACCAGGAGTTGAGCAGAATCTATGAGAATCTGTTACCTGAATATCAACTATACACTAGAAGACACGAATTCACCAGATTGGCCCAGCTGACGAGGCTAATAACAGCTTATGAGGAGGTCAAGGCGCGGGAAGTGGCACGAGCAACGAGCAGTGCGCCCTAGCACCAACGCCGAGATAAATAATCAACGGGTACAAGAGACAGAGGGTACCATCGACATTCGGCGCGCTTGCCGGAACTTTGGATAACTCGGGCACTTCAGCCGGGAGTGCCAAAACGTACAAGTAAATTTCTGCTGGGATTGTGGTCGACGCGGAACTCGAACAGTGGACTGCTGCCGAAACCAAGCATCGGGAAACGGAGACAGCGCCACCGACTCGTCACTAGGAACAGCATTGAGGTTCGAGAGAGGACGCATCGTAGCTACAGTTCGGCTCGAAGACAAAGCCCAGGTAGCTACGATCGACACAGGAGCGACGAGGAGCTTCGTTAGTGCCAAAGACGGCTCCAGGAGGGCAGTAACGCAAGCACTAATAGTACGTGTTCAGCTGGGACAGCGGAAACTCAACCTGCAGATGCTCGTGTTACCAACAATCATCGATGAGGTTATCCTTGGAATGGATATTCTTTGCGGCGCAGAGATGAGCATAGAGTGCGGGCAGCTACAGCTGCGGCTACCACCGAAAATGACAACGATGACCTCTCTTGGTGCCCAAAGCTTGCACCCCAGTCCCGAGGCCAACGATAGGCAAAGACATCCTGTATTGCCTGGGATCTGCGCGGCCTCCAGGAGAAACAATCCTTTCAGGACCCCCGCAGACGACTACGGAAGAAAACCCCTTCGGAAGAAACAGCTTGGGGACGGTCACTGTAGACCAGGTGCCGGATGAGGAGCGCGAATGGGTTGAAGACTTCATACAGGGTGAGCTAGCTAAGTTTCACGAGGTCACAGGAATCACCCACATCGCGGAGCATCGTATCGTGCTTAAGGACAACCGTCCTATTAAGCAGCGATACTACCCCAAAAATCCGGCAATGCAGAGAATTATCAACGACCAGGTGGACGAGCTACTCCGGGATGGACGGATCGAGCCCTCACGGAGCCCAGATAGTGCACCCATCGTCCTGGTAGGAAAGAAGACGGGAGACACGAGACAATTAAACGTGAGTCCATTCCCGACGCGTATCCCCTCCCGAGGATTAACCACATCCTGGAAAAACTACAGAACGCAAAGTATATATCGGCCTTTGATCTCAAGAACGGGTATTGGTAAATACCCGTAGCCAAAGATAGCAGGGAATGCACGGCGTTTTCAGTCCCGAGCCGGGGCCTGTATCACTAGAAAGTGATGCCGTTTGAATTGTACTCTGAACCCACTACATTTCAGCGAGCTTTGGATGGAGTCATCGGACCTGATATGGAACCGTATGCGTTCGCCTCCTTCGACGACATTATCGTCATTGGAGCTACGTTGGAGCAGCATGCCAAAAACCTGCGAGAAGTCTTTCAACGGTTGCGCAAAGCAAAGCTGAGGCTCAACAAGGAAAAATGCTGTTTCTTAAACAAGAGTCTGGTCTATCTGGGCCACGTCGTCAGTGAAGCTGGGATCCATACGGACCCGGCCAAAATTGAGGCAATCAGGGAGCTGCTGCCGCCGACAAACGTGAAGGAGCTTCGAAGTTGCTTGGGCATTGCGTCATGGTACCGGCGTTTTGTCCCAAACTTCACCACCATCGTGCAGCCAATCTCGAAGTTGCTCCGGAAGGGCCAGAAGTGGACGTGGGACACCAACCAAGAAAAGGCTTTCGAAGAGCTGAAGGGTCGACTCACCCAGGCACCAGTGCTGGCTTGCCCAGATTTTTCGAAGAGGTTTTCCCTTCAGACGGATGCAAGCGATTATGGCCTCGGTGCTGTACTCACGCAGCGGATACTGGTAACGGAACGAGTCATCGCCTATGCCAGTCGACGCCTATCAGCCTCCGAAGAAAACTTTTCCACAACAGAGAAGGAGCGCTGGGCGATCCGCAAACTCCGTTGCTACTTGGAGGGATATGAGTTCGATGTCGTCACCGATCATCTTGCGCTGCAGTGGTTGAACTCCATCGATAACCCCACTGGACGGATTGCTCGATGGGCATTGGAGCTCCTTCAATATCGCTTCGTGGTGCACTATCGACGAGCAAGTCAAAACGTCGTCGCCGACGCTTTGTCCAGACAGCCGCTGGAAACGCTGCAGCAGGCAACACAGGAGCCATCAAGTTGCAGGTGGATAGAGCGGATGCTGGAAGCAGTACAATAGGAACCAGAGAAGTATCCAGATTTCGTCATGGAAAACAAGCAACTGTATCGACGATCGACGCGGTGGACAGGCGACGAGGAGCAAGTTCCATGGAAACTGTGCGTATCCAAGGAGAAACGCTCAAAGGTCTTGGCCGAATGCCATGACCAGCCTTCTGCCGGACACCAAGGGATCCGGAAAACGATTCACCGAGTCACCCAGCGGTACTATTGGCCGGGTATGTTTGAGATGTGGCCAGGTACATGAGGAGATGCGAGACGTTCCAACGGTACAAGGTGAGCCAAGCAAAGCCTCCCGGAGCGATGCACACCCGATTCGTCCAGAAACCGTTTGAGATCCTTTGCGCCGACTTCGTAGGACCGTTGCCCCGATGCAAGCAAGAACACGATGCTCATGGTTTTCTTCGATCACTTCAGTAAGTGGGTAGAGCTAGTCCCACTTCGGAAGGCAACGACGGCTACGTTGGAAAAAGCATTCAGGGAACTCATCTTGGCACGGTTTGAAGTCCCACAGACGTTCGTGTGTGATAATGGCACCCAGTTCACCAGCCGAGGATTCAAAGCATTCTGCAAACGGATAGGCATGATACTCCAACATACAGCACCGTATACGAAGCAGCAGAACGCTACCGAACGAGCTAACCGGACAGTGTAAACCATGATTGCACAATACCTGGATGGAGAGCATCGACGAGCTTACCGGCTAACCATACTCCGCGAGCATCGGCCGAACAGGTCGCCAACACGCGCCGCGGAGGGATGGCTACTTCACCCCGGAATGAAGAGCCGCCGATCGACTTGACTACACCGCCACGACTATGCTCCTTACCGGAGCTTAGCCTGGAGCTGAGTCCGGGCGCGCTCGCCCTTCCCTTCCAGGAAGTCGAGCCGGTGAATCTGGCAGCGATCGAGGAAGTGGAGCCCATGGATATGGAGGAATTTGCTCCAGCGGTCTACGACCCAACCGCGGGTGCTACGACCGGTTCGCAGACGGAATCGGCGGAAGGCACTCAACCCGAGTCAGATCTTGACTCTTACGAGGAGGAGCCGGTGGAGGTACAACAGGAGTGGGAGCCAGAATCTGGAGAAGAGTCGACTGAGGAGGAGTCAGAGGAGGAGACTTCCACCGAGTCGAAATCGGAGCCGTCGGAAGATGAGTCGGACGTCCCATGGACGACGGCCGATACCTCAACGTCGTCCACCGGTCGGTTTTCCCCCCGTCGGCCATCCATCCATGGAGGCCTTGGGAGCCACCGGGGGCGAGGAAAGCGAAATCAGCGATGAGGAGGGAGCCGAAGCGTCAGCGATGGAGATCGATGACCCACAACCAGCGTACGGGTCATGGGTGGATGATCAGCCACCGAGTTACGAGGAAGCATGCGGGCTCATGAGGAACCCGCCGGCTTCGTTGTTGGGCCGAAGACCATGGCCCAAGGAGTACCCGAACCCAGTGGGAGACGAGCTCCCCAGCAGGTCGATGGCCGCGCGGCAACAAATGGCCGACTCCATTGCCGCCGCACAGGTGCGTCCAGCGGCAGTCAAACCTGGACCGGACATGGTCGTCGCCCCCGAGCACTGGGTCGTCTACACACAGGACCGTAAGCTACCCCGGGTATTGATGGAGGCCATGGGGAATCAGACACCCGACACCCACAACGGACGCTACGTACGTTTGCGGCGCTGCGTCGGACACCTCCAGTATAACATCTCAGTCACCCGACACTCGAAGGTGTTTGTGAATGAAATCATTCCGGTAAAAAGGGGGGGGTGTGACGCCCCATAATAAGGCGCACAATAATTTGATGGTACTGGCCGAAAACTGCCAGTACCTACGTTTGCATATTAAAACGGGCACCATCCCATTACTGCCAGCCGGCAGTGTACGGCAAGAGAGCGAAGTAAGCAGCACAAGACAGTGTGTTGGCTTACTCTAACGACAGCGCGATCATCAGTAGCAGTGCCGATACATGCGCAGTGCGTGGAACAACACGGCTGGTTCAAAAGCAAAGAGAGACGACACATGCGCAGTGGAATGCAGAGAGCGACGTCGGGGAGAGCAGCCACAGCATCGGTCGCAACACACGCACACCCGCAACGAAATCAACGATGCGTAGCAACGAAGCTGGCTGCAAGCCCTAGAACATTCTGGAAGCGTGCCTAAGCGCTGCCAACAGCGCCGAGATTGCGACGAGCAGCACCGGCAGAGAATTGAGAGAAGCAGCGCTGCCGGCCTGACCTACATTAAGTCAATAACTGGATATACGCTGCCGGTGCTGACAACGCCGACGTCGACGTCGGCGCAGGCGGAAAATAATTATGCGACGTTTGGCATGCTGGCAGAATTTTTTCACGCGTCAGTTGATCTTCAGCCGGCAAAAGAACAAGTGCGAAATTCGACAAAGCAAAAGTACAAGGCCACGCGGCGGGTAAAACAACCCGTTTGAGACACCACTTTAGCGATACCCATTGACATCGAGCTGAGCCACGAGTGTCCCTGAAAATAGTATTTTATGTGTGGTTAGGGACAACATGCCCATTAACAAATAGAAATCAAGCGAACAGCGAAATAAATACAACAATAAAAAAAAACACACGTGCGACAGATAAATAAAAGATTAGAGTCAGTTCATAAAACAAAGTAAAAGTGCATATTATATTTTTAGGAATTAGTGCAACAGTGCCAGTGTCTAACGCAGTGACCAACGCCCGCTATTGTGGCTTCGGCCGATTAGCTGACGTGTGGATCCACACCGATATCGAAGGTGTTTCGTATTCGTGGACGTAGCGTCTTCTGGCCGCTGAGGCGGAACACACCGATAGTCACCGCGTTGCTGTGCCTATCTCCAGTATCGACCGACCCGCCAACTGCTTCGTGTCGATATCGGGTGTGCTCCGTTCCTGCAACCGTAGCGTCTGCTGAAACAGTACCGCCAAAATCTTGCGAGAATCACCCCACGTGTCTGCCGGACCATAGTTGCTATTTTGGCTATCGGCCGTTTAGCAGTTGTTGGACCCGGGTCGGCCTAGAGTGTCTGCTGGCCACAGAAAGCGGAATGCTCAGATCAGTCCGTCGCGGAGTCGAACCCCAACGTTCATGTATACTGCCAGGAAATTTCTTTGTTTTGTCCAAGGAAGCATCGAACGGCCTTTTCTTTTGCGCCCTATCGTTCTCTACTAGTGTTTCTTTGCACAAATATAAATTTCATGTAAAAGAAATGGCCTGGGCGGACTGAGACATACCCCGGCCAAATATTTTAGTCGTTACAGAGTTTAAACGAATTCAATTTCCGATTCGTCTTGCTTTCGCCATGACGATCAATAAATCACAGGGCCGATCCTTGACTACTTGTGGCCTCAATCTAGAAAATGCGTGTTTTTCTCATGGTCAATTGTATGTGGCATGCTCACGTGTCGGCAAGCCATCCGCATTATTTGTTCTTGCACCTGACTAAAAAACGAAGAATGTCGTTTACCACAAGGTGCTTGAATGAAAATCCGATTAATAAATTAATCAAAATAATAAACCTGAACAGCATAGTTTTCAATGATTTTTTTCTGACATGTGTTTGGAAAACTTAATAATTTCTTTTTTTTTTAATTTTCATTCTCATTCTGTATGTTTTCATTATCATTCATCATAATAAAATACTTTTATATTTCTATCTATATTAAAACTAGCTGACCCGGCAAACTTCGTACCGCCTAAAAGTCAAAGAATGTCTTGTTACCTTTTAGCTGAACTAATTTAGGCTTTGATAAACTTAATACAATAATACAAAACAATCTTACATATATAAAACAAATTCGGGTTTGTTACAACACTTATATCTTGAGATCTGCTGGACAAATTTTCATGGTTTTTGATTTGTTGGATTTGTCTCCGCCCCGAATAGCAGAATATATCTTAAAAATACTGAAAAATTAACGAAGAAATGTACGCGTGCATTCAGAAATGTGTGTTCGTGTGTATACCAAATCATTTCAATAAATGCTCATTTGTTTATTACATGTCAAACATTTGTTGTCCAATCATGTCAAATACTGTAACAAGTATTTATGTGTGCGTTCAGAAATTTTTTTGTTTATATATAAAACAAAGTTGGGTTTACGCGTGCGTTCACAAATGTGTATTCATGTGTATACTAAATTTATATATATAAAACAAAGTCGGGTTTGTAACAACTTTTATAACTTGAGATCTGCTGGACAAATTTTCATGGTTTTTGATTTGTTGGATTTGTCTCCGCCCCGAATAGCAGAATATATCTTAAAAACAAGTAAGAAAAGTACAGTCGAGCACGCCCGACCGTAAAATACTCTCTGCATTTTTTCGCGATTCAATTATTAAAATCGGTCTAGAGATATTACAATGTGTACTACTTGCATTAAAACACGTTGAAACAAAAACAATCTAAGCATAATCAAACATACATCTGTTTGTCTGTATGCGAATACACATACGAAAGGCAATATATGATGCATATACATGCATGTATGTATGTGTGTATTCAGCGCGGCCAGCGACTGCGGGCAGCGCTGCCGCCACGAAAGCAACGGAAACATTCAAACATGTGCTTGTATGTTTCAGTCTCGCTTGCACTCAAACATTGATATGAATGCTGCAGCGCTGCCGTCACATGTGCTTGTATGTTTCTGTCTCACTTGCACTCATACATGATATTGCATTCAGTTATCAATATTGTAACGCTTCTAGTTTTCTTGTTTATAGTGCGATTTCAATGCGCCTTTCAGGATAGTTTGATATAGTTAGTCTTCACACGAATTATAAATTACAATACTGTACTATATTAAAGAATGCCTAAAAAGTTGAGAATTACTTTTATTAATTCTGGGAAAACGGGGCGTGGCAGTCCAAAAATTTAAATGTCAATGCATTTACGCTGTCACTAGCAACCTCCATACCAAAATTGGTGATCCTAGGTGCAATAGTTATTGAGATATTCGCCCAAAACACCAATTTTTTCCGAGGTGTGTCTAGTTTTTTGCTCATTGTGGGCGAATGGGGCGTGGCATCGAAAAAAAAAAAGATTCTTGTATTGACTGACTAAATATGTGATCGATTGAGACCAAGCTCGAACTTGTAGCTCTTACCATCTCTGAAATCTGTTTGTTCATACGGACGGACAGACAGGCAGACGGACAGACGGACAGATGGACAGACGGACATGGCTATATCGACTCGGCTTGTGATGCTGATCAAGAATATATATACTTTATGGGGTCTGCCACGCCTCCTTCTGCCTGTTACATACATTTTCACAAACCCAATATACTCTTGCAGAGAGTATAATACTGAAAAATTAACGAAGAAATGTACGCGTGCATTCAGAAATGTGTGTTCGTGTGTATACTAAATCATTTCAATAACGCTCATTCGTTTCTCATTTCAAACATTTTTTGTCCAATCGTGTCAAATACTGTAACAACTATTTATCTGTACGTTAAGAAATTTATTTTGTGCAAAATATCTCGAAAGTTCAGGTAGGAACTGTTATATTTGTTTGTTTTAGACATTCATTTGTGTAAATCTATGTCTCGATTGTTTTTGCCATCGCATTGGATCATTGGAACCTATTGAAGATGCACAGCACAAATTCTTGCAAATATACTTCATGGGCAATATGGAAGAACAACATGACCGGCGTCAAGCAAATGCTTCATAAACATCATGCATTGGTCAGGCTGTTCAAGACTGCTTTAGAGCGCATGCCAAGTGATGAAGTTGTTATCAGAGCAGATAAAAGACCAGCTGGAACACATGAACGCACATTTAATGCTCCAACAATTGATGATGTGGCAATCCTGATTGTTGGTGATCTTGTGCTTACACGACGCAATACTGGGCAACTAGAAAGAATATATAAAACGCACCGTTCATATGACGCATTACAATACCCGCTGATGTTTTGGCAAGGAGACGATGGATATCACTTTAATATCAAAATGATTAGTCCATTGAATGGTATGATCAATATCATTGTTTTCATTTTAACTTGATATACATTTTATTCTGTTTGCTTTTGGTAGTTAAAACAATTAAGAAAGGCTACAGTCGATCGAGCCTACTGTAAAAGACCTTGTACTCCCATAGCAGTGCCCATTTTATTTAAATTAAAATTTTAAATAGAAATTAAAAAAATTAATATTAAATATTAACATTTTGAATTAAAATTTAAAAAAATTAACAATCGTCATTGTCAGCATTCGAACCCGCGATCCATGCGAAGGTTCCACTTTGCGCCGCAACTCTACCACTTGCACCACGCCCCTCTTCTATCACTCTTCCGATTATTTGAAAATATGTTTGTGTGCTCATATATATGTGTGTATGTATAGCATTGGTCGGCGCGGCCAGCGGCTCCGGGCAGCGCTGCCGCCAAAGCAGGTAGAGAAAACGTTCGAACATATGTTTGTATGTTTCTGTGTTTGTTTGTATGTGTTGCGCGCATGCAGAGATTTTGCAGTAAAATAACATAAAAATTTAACCGTGATAGTTTTCTTGTTTGACATAGGATTTTGATGCCACTTTCAGGAAAGTTAGATATAGTAATTCTCTAAGCGAATTTTAAATTACAACACTGTACTATTTGATTTAATGCCTTAAAAACGGCATTGAAGTTGGAAAGTTTTTTAGTTCTTATTAGAAAAGGGGCCGTGGCAGTCCAAAATTTTGAATGGCGTTGTATTAAGGCTGTTTCTAGGAACATGTATACCAATATTGGTGCTCCTAAGTGCTATAGTTACTGAGATATTCGCCTAAAACACAAATTTTTTCGAGGTTTTTCTGGTTTTTTGCTCATTGCGGGGGCGGTAAGGGGTGTGGCAACAATTTGAAATAAACTTGATCTGCCTAACATAATAACGGACTTTTATTGTGAATTCGATGGTTCTATCTTTTGAAGTTTGTTGTTGATGCTGATCAAGAATATATATATTTTATGGGGTCGGCCACGCCTCCTTCTGCCTGTTACGCACATCTCGCTTCTGACAAACTTAATAGACCCCTTTACTCTTTTTTAAATAGTACGGGGTCTAAAAAGTTATATCCCTTTACTAAGTATTTGCGAGTAGCTGTAAGAGTCGTAAGCCTTTTAGGGGTTCTAAAACACAACTTTTACTGTATTTGTTTCAGGTGAGGAAACTACCAAGGTTAGCTCGATGAATTATTACGCATATCGTTTGATGATACATACATATGTAGACTTGTTCCATATTCATAGACTTGTTCCACAGGTCACGTGGGTTCGATGGAAAGCATGTCGAAATGATGATTGCAAATAATGTGCGTATCTGTCTTGGAGATGCAGAAATAATTGCTTCAGCGATTATATTGCTTCGTAAATACGACCAAGAGCATCAGCAGAACGCATTTCTGGATGACCAGGAACTGCATCGCCTTGCTTCCGACGTTGAAATTTCTTCGATGTAGCGTTCCAAGTGTAATATCGGGACATTTCCGAGTAAAGCAATGTTCGTGCGAACGGATCATTTTGACAAAGCGTCGCAAAGAAACTGGTCAGTGTTATCGCTGGAGGTGTTTCGGCACGTTGAGCTGCATTCGACGCTGTGAAATATACTCTCTGACCTTTCTCTAGATGCACCCCCAAATGTACAACCGTGGGATAACGTTCATGAATAGAGAACGAGAATATACGCCAAATTGCTTCATTGCAGTTCACATATCTACCAACTTGATAGCGCGTGATTTCATCGTTGATATTGGATGTTTGGATACCAAAAACCGACATGTCGCTCCCTTTCGTCACATATTTTGTAGGGGTGCGCCCTTACGTATGCAACACAACATTTATTTGTTTGTATTCATTATTTTGGACGCGACTGTTTCACGATAGCAACAGCTGTTATGTTAACGCACTGTTAACTATCGATCGATGGCAGCTTGGATGCTTGCAAATCAGCTTTGGGCATGCGATATTTCGAGTAGGTGTCGACTTTCTCGATCGGCCTTTTCCTATTCGACCATTGAATGAATGAGTCACGAAAGTGTTAAAAAATAATCGTGACACATCCAAGTTGCCTTGCAATTTTTAAATATTTTGTGGTACCAAAAGTGCGTAAAAAACCCGTTTGACGTGCGTCCGCACACATATTTAAGGAATGCTTGCGAATTAAAAGACGCTTTGGCCAATACGGCACAAGTCGCACAAGCAGTACCGGCGCTTCGTGGGTCGGCAACGAACGTTGCGGCCACACATTTTGTTTGCGAAACGGCTGTCCGCTCAATCGCGCACCCATTTTGCCTGCGACACGGCTGTCCGTTCAAGCGCGCACGGCCAATGACTAGTCGCCGACGCTGCGATTAAACAGCTGGGAGACGATTTCTATGCAAAAACCTTGTAGGTTTTAAATTGAGTTGCGCACCTTTTCTAAGAAACGCTAAAGGGGACTGGTGATAATTATCTACTAACCACTTCGGAAAAATAAAATAAAACAAGTAAGAAAAGTACAGTCGAGCACGCCCGACCGTAAAATACTCTCTGCCTTTTTTCCCGATTAAATTATTAAAATCGGTCTAGAGATATTACAATGTGTAGTACTTCCATTAAAACATGTTGAAACAAAAACAATCTAAGCATAATCACACATACATCTGTTTGTCTGTATGGGAATACACATACGAAAGCCAATATATGATGCATATACATGCATGTATGTATGTGTGTATTCAGCGCGGCCAGCGACTGCGGGCAGCGCTGCCACCACGCAATCAACGGAAACATTCAAACATGTGCTTGTATGTTTCTGTCTCGCTTGCACTCATACATTGATATGAATGTGGCAGCGCTGCCGTCACATGTGCTTGTATGTTTCTGTCTCACTTGCACTCATACATGATATTGCATTCAATTATCAATATTGCAACGCTTCTAGTTTTCTTGTTTATAGTGCAATTTCAATGCGCCTTTCAGGATAGTTTGATATAGTAAGTCTTCACACGAATTATAAATTACAATACTGTACTATATTAAAGAATGCCTAAAAACGGAGCGAAAGTTGAGAATTTTTATTTTATTAATTGTGGGAAAACGGAGCGTGGCAGTCCAAAAATTTAAATGTCAATGCATTTACGCTTTCGCTAGGAACCTCCATACCAAAATTTGTGATCCTAGGTGCCATAGTTATTGAGATATTCGCCCAAAACACCCATTTTTTCCGAGGTGTGTCTAGTTTTTTGCTCATTGTGGGCGAATGGGGCGTGGCATCGAAAAAAAAAAAAAATATTCTTGTATTGACTGACTAAATATGTGATCGATTGAGACCAAGCTCGAACTTGTAGCTCTTACCATCTCTGAAATCTGCTTGTTCATACGGACAGACAGACGGACAGACAGACAGACGGACATGGCTATATCGACTCGGCTTGTGATGCTGATCAAGAATATATTTACTTTATGGGGTCTGCCACGCCTCCTTCTGCCTGTTACATACATTTTCACAAACCCAATATACTCTTGCAGAGAGTATAACAAGAAAGAATGCTACAGCCGCCACGCGACTTTAGGATACCCGTTACTCAATGTTTGACCGATTGTTGTATACGATATAGTCATTTGTATGAAACTTGGTCAGTACATTAATGTTATTGATAAATTTATTCTGTATCAGTTTCATTAAGATAGCTTGGTAAATACAGAAAATTTTCATACAAATTCATACTGAATGAAAATTTTTGACCTATTGTCCCAATGGGAGCTATACGATATAGTAGTCCGATTTGTATGAAACTTGGTCAGTATATTTATATTATTGATTTATTTATTTTGTGTCAGTTTCATTAAGATAGCTTAGTCAATGCAAAATTTGTTCATACTAATTTATACTTGGAGCGTGTTTTTGACCGATCGGCCCTATGGGAGCTATACGATAGAGTTATCCGATTTCATCATCAAACTTGGTCAGTGCATGTACTTCATAGGTATGTAGTCTCCGTGTAAGTTTGGATCAGATAGCATTGCTAACAAAAAAGTTTTCTATACTAAAACATTTAAGTCTTATCTGTACATTTTCCTTTATATGAAGATAGAACGCCCTAAAGTGGGCGTGTCAAAAAACAAAAACAAACTCGTACTGCTTGGGTATTGTACCTTTCATTTGCGACCCCTTTCACCTTTCTAGCTCTTATAGTCTCTAAGATCCTTTTGTTCATACAGACGGACGGACGGACAGACGGACAGACGGACGGACGGACGGACGGACGGACGGACAGACGGACATGGCTATATCGACTCGGATATTGATGCTGATCAAGAATATATTTACTTAATGGGGTCTGACACGCCTCCTTCTGCCTGTTACATACATTCCAACGATTACAATATACCCTTGTACTCTACGAGTAACGGGTATAATAAAAAGGGGAATGAATTGAAAAACGTCATTCCGCAAACGCAACTTATTTCTGACTTCTCCGGTGTGCCAAAATTGTATATCTGGAGAATTTATTTCGATCGGAGTCTCATCCCCTTTTAATGCTGTACTTAATTTTTATATAATTAATATGACTATTTAAAGTCAGCCTTTAATATTTATATTCTATTATTTTGTAAATTTTCTTGGTATGGTATGTATAAAATAATATCCAATATTAGGTGTTATATATTCTAATCCGTATAAAGTCCCCAACAGCAAATCGTCGTCTTACAGGCCTGTCGACTACCATAAAGTATTGTCAGCTGTATCAACGTATGTAAGAATAAAACAAGAAAGAATGCTACAGTCGCCCCGCGACTTTAGGATACCCGTTACTCAATGTTCGACCGATTGTTCCTATGGGAGCTATACCATATAGTCATACGATTTGTATGAAACTTGGTCAGTACATTTATGTTATTGATAAATTTATTCTGTATCAGTTTCATTAAGATAGCTTGGTAAATACAGAAAACTTTCATACAAATTCATACTAAAAGCAAATTTTTGACTGATTGTCCCTATGGGAGCTATACGATATAGTAGTCCGATTTGTATGAAACTTGGTCAGTATATTTATATTATTGGTAAATTTATTTTGTGTCAGTTTCATTACGATAGCGTAGTCAATGCAAAATTTTTTCATACTAATTAATATTTGGAGCGGGTTTTTGACCGATCGGCCCTATGGGAGCTATACGATATAGTTGTCCGATTTCGATCAAACTTGGTCAGTACATGTACTTCATAGACATGTAAAATCCGTGTAAATTTGGATCAGATAGCATTGCTAACAAAAAAGTTTTCTATACTAAAACATTCAAGTCTTATCTGTACATTTTCCTTTATATGAAGATAGAACGCCCTAAAGTGGGCGTGTCAAAAAACAAAAACAAACTTGTTCTGCTTGGGTATTGTACCTTTCATTTGCGACCCCTTTCACCTTTCTAGCTCTTATAGTCTCTGAGATCCTTTTGTTCATACAGACGGACAGACGGACGGACGGACGGACAGACGGACGGACAGACGGACATGGCTATATCGACTCGGCTATTGATGCTGATCAAGAATATATATACTTTATGGGGTCTGCCACGCCTCCTTCTGCCTGTTACATACATTCCAACGATTACAATATACCCTTGTACTCTACGAGTAACGGGTATAATAAAACAGAGTGAGTTAAAAACCAACACTAAATAATATATGGCAGCTATAGAACGTTGAAAATATTAAAAAGTAATATATCATACATACCAAACCAAAACAAATCTAAAAGCAAACATAAACTGCAGCGCGTTTCTTCGATTAAATTTATAAATTCCTAAAGCATGTATTTTCGCTTTTGGAACCCTTTTGTCACTGATAAGCTGATCTCAGTAGCCTTTTTGTAAAGACAGCTTATCGAGAAAAATGAATTTTGAAACCAGCGATTTGTCTTTCTAGTTTATATCTCAATAATCATTATTATGAATTAAAATCTCCGCCTTAATGGGCACCTGAAGTAAACGTTGTTGCATTGACATTAGGGTAAAGGCATGCGGCTTCAAAAGTCTTTACAGGTTGGGAGGGTAAAGAAGAAGGACCTTAACATCATAGTTATTCCTTAAAGATTGTCATTCTGACCGTTGTTCTGTACCCGTATGGTTATCATCATTGTCCTAATCCAACTCTGTCTACAATTTTAGTTATGTGACACAGCAGCTTACTAGGAGGCAAAGTACCAACTCCACTTTCCCTGAGCTTTAGTCGACCCCGTAGGCAGAGTACGCCTCCACGCTTTATGTGGGTCCGAAAACCCAGAATAGTAGCATTTACTTTCGTTTCGCCCAAGCTTCCCATTTTATATTCCCCGCTCCCACTCTCCTTTTGTAACCACCATCCAAATTTTTAGTAATTCAGAACAGACGCATCATTATTAGGAATAGTAGAAATTCTGTTAGTCTTCGCGGATTTTGACCAATAATGATACAGTTTGTTAAATTATTAACTACCTATTGCCAGTTAGTGTTAAAGATAAAAAAGTTATTAGGATTTTTATTCGCTTTGGATTTTTAGTATTGACGTAACGTTAATCTTCACCAGGCGTTTGAGTCCTAAATGTTCTCCAATGCCTTATTTTGCAAGAAAGGAAAGGAGATTGCTCTTGATGGATCGTTCCGACAAGTTCCTCTTTTCCGAGTTCATTTTTTTTTTAACATTATGGTAAAGTCCGTTTAAACACACAACCCAGAATGGCAATCTTTAAATTATCAATGCAACAATTTTAATAATGGATAAGTCCCAAACTAATCAATAATATCATATCTATATCATTTGAAAATTATCGTTTCCCTTATATGAAAGAATAACCTATCTGTTAAATTTCAACTCTCATATTACAAGATACCTTTCAATATTTTCAAAATGATAGTTTTACGCAGTACAGAAGATTTGAATGCATTAGTCAACACAGCAGAAGATTCAATCTCTTGTGCTTTTGTTTAATTTGGACGTTGATGTACTAACGGGACAGTACATTCAAGTGGCCGAGCAACACCAAGGAACGAGCTTGTTAGCGCGCGGAACCCTGCAAATAATGCGGCCACCTCCCGCCCAACCGACCGAGGGGCACACCGCATAACGTACGGCTAACGATAAACGCGAAACGAATTTATTTGTTAGAACATGAAATGACAAAAAAACAAAATACAATGACAGAGAAGAGATGTTCTAATTAAGGGGATAGAAGTAGAACTACCTACAACTCGAGAAAGTTTGGTGTAGTTACTACATAGGCCTCGGAAAGGATTATGAAGGGAAAATTGGTAGAACAAGGTTGAAGAGAGATTGGAAAAAAGTTTCTACTTGGCCTAATCGGGACAGAAAAACTAATCTGGCTGAGTAATTCAGAGGAATCAATTTCACCATTGATAAGTTTGTGTAAGAAAATTACACCGAGCACTGTCCTACGATCAGTCAAAGAAGACAGATTAATTAGTAAAAGTCTACTACGATAGGATGGTAAGCGTATGTTAGTATTCTAGTTGAGAGCCCTTAGAGCAAAAAGAAGAAATTGTTTTTGTACAGATTCTATTCTCACCTAATGAATCCTGTATTGAGGTGACCAAATACAAGACCCATATTCAAGAATAGGGCGTACCAAGGCAGTGAAAAGTGTTTTTGTTAAATAGGGATCGTTAAATTCTTTTGACCAGCGCTTTATGAAGCCCAGGACACTAAAAGCTCGATTTGTAGTTGAAAGTACATGCTTATCGAACTTGAGCTTAGGATCCATAAGAATACCCAAATCAGTGACCGAATCAATTCTTTTAAGAGAGTTGCCATTCAGAATGTAATTATGTTGAAAGGGAAGTCGCCTACTGAAGGACATAACGTTACACTTGCTAAAGTTAAGATTTAATAAATTAGCTTGACACCAGGTTTGAAAGTTACATAGATCAGATTGTACACTGGTCCCAAGAAGAGACTCTGCAGCCGAAACACAGAGTTTAACGTCGTCGGCATACATGAGTACACGTGAGTAACTGATCGCAGAAGGCAGATCATTTTTGAACAATATAAATAACAAGGGACCGAGATGACTTCCTTCTGGAACACCCGAAGTAACTAGAACAGATTTAGACAAAGTGTCTTTAAAATAAACCTGTTGTGTTCTAGAACTTAAGTAATTTGAAATCCAAAGAGTAAAGTTATAGGAAAGACTCAAAAGATTGAGCTTGTGTATTAATAGGCCGTGATTAACGGTGTCGTAAGCCTTGCTAAAATCTGTGTAAATGACATCAGTTTGCCATTTTCTCTCAAAGCCCTTTAGTGCAAATGATGTAAATTCTAACAGGTTAGTGGTAGTTGATCTATATTTCACAAACCCATGCTAGCAGGGTCAAATAATGGATCTACAGAAATGTTGCAATTGAGAAGTTATCAATTTCTCAAAAGCCTTGGGAATAGCAGACAACTTGGAAATACCCCTATAGTTGTAAACATTGGATTTATTTCCGTTTTTGTGAAGATGAATAAGGTCAACGGACAAAGTGAATAGTTTATACAGGGGCTTTAAAAGGCCATCCGGACAGTTTTTAAGCACACAGCCAGGGACTCTGTCTGGACCAGGGATAAAAAGATTTAGTAGTCTTTAAATTACATAAAAGCGAACTTTCGGTGATGACTGGTGTTAAATTACAATTGAAGGAATTTAAATGATAAGGGTAGGGTGAGTCAGAATTATAATCGTATTTACCATATGTAGTTTGAAAAAAGTCGTCAAATAAATCGGCAATAGCCTGATCCGAATTGGCACTTTCTCTTTCAAAGACCACACTAGATGGAAGCATTGATAATCTACGCTTCGAATTAACGAAGTTGTAAAACCGTCTAGGATTCCTTCGGAACTGTTGCCCACAGTCGGTAAGGTATTCCTTATAACAACGGTCATTCAGAACATAAAAATCAGATGGAGCAATCAGATATCGAGAAAGATACAAGGAAGAGCCAGTTTCCCTGAATCTCTTATAAAATTTAGATTTTCTATTTTTAAGCAATGTTAATTCACGGGTAAGCCAAACAGACTTGTTAGACCTAGTTGGAACACAAAGCGGAACACAGACATCAAGTAAGGAATTCACTGATTGCACTATCCATATTTCTACACATGAACAGCCGGGACCAGTCAGTCTGGGATAGCAGTACATTCAACTTGTTAAAGTCGGCTTTCCGAAACTGACGAGATCGCTTAGTAGATTTACTACTAGTACGGGTTACCCGGGCAGGTAAATCAATCAACTCTTCCAAAGTAGGGTGATAAGGATCTTCAGGATTTGATAAGGGTTTGATTCGGGATACATAAAAACACGATGGATCCAAAACAATAACCAAATCAAGCATTCTATTTAACGAGTTTGGAATATCATTGATCTGAAGCAATGAAATTTCAAACAGATCGTCCAGAAAATCGTGCTGAGTCGTGGGGGTCAACACGGCAGAGTCGGGACACGAAATCCATTTAGTAGCAGCAATATTAAAATCGCCAAGAACTATAAGAAAGTCACGATCGGATAACATAGAGGAAACTAATTTAATGGCAGAAAAGTGTAATAAATAAAGAGAAGAGTCAGAAGAAGGAGATATATAGGAGAAAGTAATGAAAACACTAATGTTATTTAGGCATAACTTAATAGCAACAAATTCAATATCTACAGAGCCATCGATTGCTACTTCTACCGAGGGTAAGTTAACATCAACGGCAATAAGCACACCACCGCCTCGGCGAGATGTACGATCTTTTCTATAGATAGAGAATTTATTGGAAAGGATTTCAGAGTCTAAAACATCAGGCCTTAACCATGTTTCAGAAAAGGCCACGACATGAAATGGAAAAGACAGACTATATAAATACATATTGCTAAGCTTACTACGAAGACCTCTTACGTTTTGATAAGCAAACGAGAGGGAGGAAGTTAGTTTTTTCCGGAATCAGAGGCCGGGACAGGGTTGGAAGGCAGTGAATCGGGTCCGATTTCTTTTCTTCGCTGTATACTCCTTTATTAATAAATGGTCCGGCCAAAATTCTTTACAACAAATTGTGCTAAAATATTTGGCCGGAACACTAACTTTAAATGAGAAAATTTCCCGATGATAAGAGAATTTAAATTTTTCCACCGTAATGTTGCTATTTGCAATGATATCTTATCAGATAAAATTTTCACCGATATCGCTTGAAGACATAAGTTTCGCAAATCATGTTTGCCGGAGTGGTTAAGAAATAATACAACTTGTCCGATCTGCAGACACCGCTGTACTCTTGCCCAGAGTTCAGAGAAACGGTCAAGTGAAGTCACCACAGCTCCTAGAGCTTCCATAGGTAAGCCCCGGGGTGCCACAGGCATTAATCCCACGGGAACTATCCCTAGAAATCGACCTACAACCAGGTCAAACAATCGGCAAATCCACAACTTGCGTCAAGCATACAATGCAACCCCAAGATCAGAGTCCGGAAGAAGTGCGTCCGCCAACAATGATGATCGTATTCACCAAATTATAGCGAGTTCGTTAGCGAGTCATAGAGCTCAAACTGCTGCAACAGTTTCTGACCATATCAGTTCTGCTATACGCAACTTAAGCTTGTCTGCATTACGAAGAGAGTCACGTGACGATTCACAACTCGAATTGGAGAACGAGATTTCACTAAGGGAGTCACGAGTAAACAATGAGAACGAGCGCCGTAGACCGTAATCTATTGTCAATACTAATGATTATGCTACCACTCGTCCTGATAGAATATCTAGTATTATATCCAGTTGGAAAATAAAATTTTCTGGTTCCGCCAGTGACTTGCCCATAGAAGATTTCATTTATCGAATCAATTGTCTTACTTCACAATATTTTAATTATAACTTCGACTTGATATACAAATTTGCAAATTTACTCTTTTCTGGTTCAGCTCTGTCATTTTATTGGCGAGTTCATAGAACCGTTGGACATTTGAATTGGTTTGATTTATGCAACAAGTTGCGGGAGCGATATCAAGATCAACCAACTGACCGTGATATCAAGCAGGCCATGCGGCATCGAAAAAAAACAAGTAATTGTAGTCACACACGATGTTCTCTTGTTTAATGTCAAACTCAGAATGATCTTTATTGATTCTCTTTTTGTTCTTCTTGCTTATAATTATGTGTATATATATTATGTGGATCATGTGTATTATGTGTATCTTATCTTATTGTCTATTCCTTATTCTACATGTATTACTTATTGCTATGTACTTATTGCTATGTAATGGCTACAATTCGGCCTATCCTGACTGGAGTACTCCAGGACTCCTTGCATTACTTTTTGCAAATGAAAGGTAAAATACCCAAGCAGTACGAGTTTGTTTTTGTTTTTTGACACGCCCTCTTTAGGGCGTTCTATCTTCATATAAAGGTTAATGTACAGATAAAACTTGAATGTTTTAGTATAGAAAACTTTTTTGTTAGCAATGCTATCTGATCCAAACTTACACGGAGACTACATACCTATGAAGTACATGCACTGACCAAGTTTGATGATGAAATCGGACAACTCTATCGTATAGCTCCCATAGGGCCGATCGGTCAAAAACACGCTCCAAGTATAAATTAGTATGAACAAATTTTGCATTGACTAAGCTATCTTAATGAAACTGACACAAAATAAATAAATCAATTATATAAAAATATTGACCAAGTTTCATACAAATCGGACTACTATATCGTATAGCTCCCATATTGACAATAGATCAAAAATTTGCATTTAGTATGAATTTGTATGAAAATTTTCTGTATTTACCAAGCTATCTTAATGAAACTGATACAGAATAAATTTATCAATAACATAAATGTACTGACCAAGTTTCATACAAATCGGACTACTATATCGTATAGCTCCCATAGGAACAATCGGTCGAACATTGAGTAACGGGTATCCTAAAGTCGCGGGGCGACTGTAGCATTCTTTCTTGTTTTTAGACCCCGTACTCTTTAAAAAAGAGTAAAGGGGGTCTATTAAGTTTGTCAGAAGCGAGATGTGCGTAACAGGCAGAAGGAGGCGTGGCTGACCCCATAAAGTATATATATTCTTGATCAGCATCAACAGCCGAGTCGATATAGCCATGTCCGTCTGTCCGTCTGTCCGTCCGTATGAACACCTGGATCTTTTAAACTACAAGAGCTAGAGACACCAAATTTGGAATGTAAGTCCGTTATTTTCGCGAGCAGATCAAGTTTATTTCAAATTGTTGCCACGCCCCTTACCGCCCCCGCAATGAGCAAAAAACCAGACACACCTCGAAAAAATTTGTGTTTTAGGCGAATATCTCAGTAACTATAGCACTTAGGAGCACAAATTTTGGTATACAGGTTCATAGAGACAGCCTTAGTATAATGTCATTCAAAATTTTGAGCTGCCACGCCCCCTTTTCTCATAGGAACTAAAAAACTCTCCAGCTTCAATGCCTTTTTTTAAGGCATTAAATCAAATAGTACAGTGTTGTAATTTAACATACGCTTAGAGACTTACTATTTCTAACTTTCCTGAAAGTGGCATCAAAATCCTATGTCAAACAAGAGAGAAATTTCGGTTCAAAGTTCATGTTATTTTACTGCAAAATCAATGCATGCTCGAACGTTTTCTCTACCTGCTTTGGCGGCAGCGCTGGCCGGAGCCGCTGGCCGCGCCGAACAATGCTATGCATACACACATATGTATGAGCACACATACATATTTGAAAATAATCGGAAGAATGATAGAAGAGGGTCGTGGTGCAAATGGTAGAGTTGCGGCGCAATATGGAACCTTCGTATGGATCGCGGGTTCGAATGCTGACAATTGACGATTGTTAATTTATTTACTTTTTAATTTTAATTCAAAATGTAAATATTTCATTTTAATTTTTTTAATTTTTAATTTCATTTTAAAATTTTAATTTTAAGAAAATGGTCATTACTATGGGAGTACGGGGTCTTTTACAGTCGGCTCGATCGACTGTAGCCTTTCTTACTTGTTTCTTCTGTTATTTCCAAGCCAGTGTTTCATGTTTGCTACTGCCCAAACTCCTTTGTAAGGGATTCTCGATTGTTGAAAACCATCTACGTCTTCAACAACGTATCTGTCGTTTCGTAAAACTTTTGCAATTTTATAAGGTCCTTTGAATTTGGGTATCAGTTTTTTACAAATTTATTTATTTATTTATTTATTTATTTATTAACGCAGACTAAATGCAGTCGCGAGTAAACCAAAATATAAAGTTTATATTTATAATTAAAATTAATGTTTATGACTATAAAAGATAAAAATATATTTTAACTGAAAATATTAAAAGAATTTAGAATTTAGTTAATTAAATTATTAATAGTTTATCGTTACTCTGGGAAAAAAGTAAAGAAGTTGATCCAACATTTGTTGCAAGGATTGGGAAAACCCAGAAAAACCCAACCAGATCAATGCAAATGTATGCCAAAACAATCACGAAAGATTTCTGATTTCTGAATGGCTAAAATGCCAAACATACTGCCCCTAAAGATCAGAGATTTAACGGAGTTGGCTGTAAAGTGAAGCTTTAAGATGGGAAAGAGAAAGAGATGTATCAATAATTCTATATTATTCGTTATATTGAGCGCATAATACCCGAAAACGATTGTGTAAAGCGTAGTCAGTAGTGCATGTGGGAAGAAATAAAGGGATGTAGTACCTGGTTGCCCTGGTTGGAATGTTGAAATTAAGGCGTTCTAAAAGAGATGGGGAGCAGATATCACCAACTATAAGCTTGCGAAGGAAAATAACTCCAAGAACTCTCCTACGATTAAGAAGGGACGGAAGATTAAGGAGTAAGAGCCTATTGGAGTAGGAAGTAAGGTGAAGATTGGGGTTCCAATTAAGGCCTCGAAGTGCAAATAGTAAAAACTGCTTCTGCACGGACTCAATTAAATCTTGAGTATGAGCATGTTGAGGCGACCAGACACATGAACAATATTCGAGAATGGGGCGGACAAGGGATGTATAAAGAAGTTTTGTGACGAAGGGATCGTTAAATTCTTTAGACCAGCGTTTAATAAATCCAAGAGTGCCCTTGGCTTTATTAACAATTGAGGAGATATGATGTGTGAAACTTAATTTATTATCAACAAGTAAGAAAGGCTACAGTCGATCGAGCCGACTGTAAAAGACCCCATAGTATTGCATTTTATTTAATTTAAAATTTTCAAATGAAATTTAAAAAATTAAATATTTGCATTTTGAATTAAAATTAAAAAATAAATAAATTAACAACTGTCATCGTCAGCACTCGAACCCGCGATCCATGCGAAGGTTCCACATTGCGCCGCAACTCTACCAGTTGCACCACACCCCTCTTCTATCATTCTTCCGATTATTTGCATATATGTATGTGCACACATACATATGTGTGTATGTATAGCATTGGTCGGCGCGGCCAAGGGCTCCGGGCAGCGCTGCCGCCAGCAGGTAGAGAAAACGTTCGAATATATGCTTGTATGTTTCTGTGTTTGTTTGTATGTGTTGCGCGCATGCAGTGATTTTGCTTTAAAATAACTTCGACTTTGAACCGTAATTTCTCTGTTTTTTGACATAGGATTTTGATGCCACTTTCAGGAAAGTTAGAAATAGTAATTCTCTAAGCGTATGTTAAATTTCAACACTGTACTATTTGATTTAATGCCTTCAAAAAGGCATTGAAGCTGGAGAGTTTTTTAGTTCTGATGAGCAAAGGGGGCGTGGCAGCTCAAAATTTTGAATGGCGTTATATTAAGGCTGTCTCTAGGAACCTGTATACCAAAATTGGTGCTCCTAAGTGCTATAGTTACTGAGATATTCGCCAAAAACAAAAATTTTCTCGAGGTTTGTCTGGTTTTTTGCTCATTGCGGGGGCGGTAGGGGGCGTGGCAACAATTTGAAATAAACTTGATCTGCGTACATCATAAACGGACTTTCATTGTGAATTTGGTGTCTCTAGCTTTTGTAGTTTAAAAGATCCAGGTGTTCATACAGACGGACGGACAGACAGACAGACAGACAGACAGACAGACGGACAGACGGACATTGCTATATCGACTCGGCTGTTGATGCTGATCAAGAATATATATACTTTATGGAGTCGGCCACGCCTCCTTCTGCCTGTTACGCACATCTCGCTTCTGACAAACTTAATAGACCCCTATACTCTTTTTTAAAGAGTACGGGGTCTAAAAAGAACACCAAGGTCATCAACTGACGGTATACGATTTAAGAGTACATTGTCAATATAGTAATTGGCTAAGTAAGGAGTAACCCTGTTAAAAGTCATAAACAGGCATTTAGAAAAATTTAGTTTCAAGTGATTAGTGATGCACCAGTTATGCATTGTGTTTAAATCATCTTGTAGTAACGCATGATCCTGGGGGTCTTTGTAAGATAATAATAATTTCACGTCATCTGCATACATAAGTATGCGACAATGGGATAGCGAAGAGGGAAGGTCGTTTATAAAAAGATTAAAAAACAATGGGCCTAGGTGACTACCCTGGGGAACTCCAGAAGTAACGAAAACAGATTTTGACATTGCTGATCTAAGCCTAACCCTTTGGGTCCTACCTGTTAGATATGATGATATCCACAGAAGAAGGGTGGGTGGAAAACCTAGGATACTAAATTTATGTAAAAGAAGGTTATGATTAACAGAGTCAAATGCTTTACTAAAGTCAGTGTATATGACATCAGTTTGCATTCTATTAAGGAATGCCTCATTAACAAAAGAGGTAAATTCTAATAGATTGGTCGAAGTCGACCGACTCTTAACAAACCGGTGTTGGGCGGGAGAGATAATTGACTTGCAGAGGTGTTGCAAAGTCGATGTTACTATTTTTTCAAAGAGCTTAGGGATTGCTGACAACTTCGCAATTCCCCTGTAGTTGGATATATCCGACTTGCACCCTTTTTTATGTAGTGGGATAATGTAAGATTCTTTCCATAAGGAAAGATAGAGGATTCTAAAGAAAGGTTAAACAGAATTAATAGAGGTTTTATTATAGAAGAACAGCACTCCTTAAGCACACAACTTGGAGTGTTGTCGGGGCCAGGAGAGAAGGAAGATTTTAAGGTGTTAATTGAAGAGAGTATGCAACTATAGGTAATATGCGGAAGAAAAACAGAATTAGAGGATGGGAGTTTATAGGGGTAAGAGAAGTTAGTAGACAAACTAGAGGTGTAAGTAGATTGAAAAAAGTTAGCAAAGAGATCGGAAGCGGCCGAGTCCTCACTTACTTTACTAGAATTAAAAAAGAAAGAATAGGGTAAAGTACTAGATTTACGTTTAGAATTAACAAAGTTATAGAATTGTTTAGGATCACGCGCAAATTGAGTCTTGCAATGAACAAGATAATTTTCATAGCATTGAGAATAAAGAAGGGTAAAGGCTGCTTTAACTTTAGAAAAATTTAAAAAGTCTAAGTTAGAGCCTGTCTGCCTAAACCTTTTAAAGTATTTAGATTTTTTATTTTTTAAGTTTGATAATCTTGGTGAGAACCAAGGCGGTTTATGTGAAACGGACTTTACAACACTAGGGATGCAGACATCAAAGAATGAATTTAAAATGTAAAAATACTCGACAGCTATGTTAATATCTTTCATGCCGTAAAGTACAGACCAGTCAGTAGCAAGAATCAGTTGGTTAAGCAAAGAAAAATTTCCTTTGCGAAAGCAACGGCGCGAGTTGGAAGAGGAAGAATGAGGTAAATGGGTTGAGTTAGGGATAGACAAAGACAGTCCAAGGGTAGGATGAAAAGAATCTTCAGGTACCACTAGAGGAGAAGATCTAGTGACAACGGCACTGGATGAATCACTTACAAAGATGAGATCCAGCATCCGGTTTAAACGATTAGATACATGATTGACTTGAAAAAGAGAAAGATCAATCAAACTATCTAAAAAGTCATTATTAGTTGTGGGAGTGACATTAAACTGGTTGAAAAGCGTCCAGGAAACGTTTGGCAAGTTAAAATCACCAAGTGTCACAAAGAAATCACAATCACGAATGTGACTAAATACTTCTTTGATGAAATTGAAATGCTGAGAGTAAATAGACATTTCAGAGGATGGAGGAATATAAGAACAGGTTACATACAGCGCAAAAGACGAAAAAGTAACCTTAACGGCAACAATTTCAACATCATCCATTGGTGAAACATCAATTATTTCAGCATTAAGGGAGGATTTTACTGAAATAAGGACACCACCACCACGTCGATTAGGACGATCGCGCCTAAAGATATTATATTTTGACGACATTATTTCATTATCAGATATACTGGAATTAAGCCAAGTTTCTGAGAATGCAATAATATCGGTGTCAAAAGAGAAACTATTCTTATGTAACTGTTTTAACTTAGACCCCAGACCCCTTACATTCTGATATAGAATGAAAAGTTGGTCAGAGTCTAGTTTTTTGAGGCTATGACTGAGGCCGCTTGAGGACCATTAGTCGAAAAGGTGACAGGATTTGACCGAGTTCTTGTCTTCTGCTTAAACTCGTGAACAATCATATGAGGAGGCCAAAACTTTGGGTCACATATGATAGGGAACAGATCAGGGGACACACTAATCTTAAACGATGAGATCTCTCTGGGCTCAGAGAAATTAAATTTGGAAATAGAGACGCTACCAGGGGTTTTGGTAGCGATAAATGCAGCAATTGACTCAATAGTCGTGTCTGCAGAAAGTCTGGATACAAATATCTGTTTACGGGGAGCCACGACCGTAAGCAGGGGAGGCTGAGCTACAATGGGAGTAGCAATCGGATGACTGTTACGTCGACTTGGGGGGCTTTTAGAGCTAGAAGAATTGGCATTGGGGGAATTTCCAGGAACAACAATTATATTAGGGGGTGAAGGGGGAACTGCGGGGGTGGCAGTAGAACGACTGTTACGTCGAATAGGGGAACTTTTCGAGTTTTTACTTGAGGTCTTAGCTCCATTAATAGTCACCGATTTGATCATAATGGGTGACGAGGTGGTTACGGGGGGAACAGGCAGTGCCGGGGAAGCAACGTTGGCACATGAGGGTCGGTCAGGTAAAGGAGATGTTGCCGGAGGAATATGTGAATTGGGAGGTGAAGAGTTGCGGGGAGAGGGAGAAAAGGATAAAAGGGGAGGCCCATTATGCACTGGTGACGTGAGGAGCGAACCAGGCGGAAGAGGTAAGGGAAGCTGCTGCTGAGAACTCAACACCTTGTCAGGTGGAGTCTCAAACTTATAACCACTAAGCAAGTCAGCACTAATATCAAAATCGGTGCTTAGCTTCTTAGCGAGTGAGCTCAATTTTAAGAATTGCTTTCTCACAGTATTATACATACGTGCAAAATCAACTTGCAATTCAATACACACTGGGCATGACCATCGCAAACCACCACTGCCTAATTTGGCAGAGGAGATGAACTTTTCAAATTCACGCCCAGTAAGACCAGCACATTTTATATGCATAATATTGTCACACAGCCAACAGTGCACATAATTTGGTTGGTCACTGTCACGAGCTGGACCGTAATTGCATTTGTTTTGGCAGCGGGCCATAACACTCAAAATAAACAAGATAAACAAGAGAGCAAACAAGAAAAAATTTGAGAGTGCGCAAGATTACTTCGAATGTAAAAAAATATGCTCGAAAACAGAATTCGCTAAAATGCAAAAACAATTGTTAACGAACAGTTGTGACAACAAAGCAATGCGTGGGCGCAAGCACAAAACAGAAATTGAGTGTAAGCGAACAAACACACAAACTTATTATCGCTCAGCAGAGCAACGAAGAGGGAGCAAAGGTCGCAACAAAAACGGGCACAAACAAAAACACAGCTGAGACGCTGTATTAATAAAAATGTATAGTTTTGCTAAAAATGCACACTAAAAACGACTTTGTACAAACCAGATTTAGGGTAACACTTTGTTCAAGTAAAATATTTAATAATTTCAAATTAAAATTCGCGAATTAAGGCAGAAATAATAAAATAGACGGAGCGTTGACAAAACACGACCGGCACAGCTGATAATCTCTTTCCTACGTGAGTGTCAAAATTTTTGATCATTACTAAGTCTCCATCTTTATATGTGTGTGGTGCTTGTCTTATTATATCTACCATTTTTTTTTTATATTCCTGTACTTTATTTTGACTAATTTTTGCTTTTTCTCTAATTTCTTCTATGTTCTTAATCTCTTCTATATCATTTAATTTTTCTAATGCCTCTACCAATGAATCTGTTGTCTTCCCTCTCTGTATGACTCCGAACAACATTTTACTCGGATATTGGTTAATTGTTCTTTGTAAAGTGTTGTTTAGAACATGTTCCACTACATCAAGAACTATATCCCAATGTAAATTTTTCTCTGTATCTACCATTTTTGCTATCATCGACCCTAAACTCCGGTTGATTCTTTCAACTTGCCCATTTGCTTGAGGTGAACCAGTTGCTACCTTTACATGCCTTATTTCATTTTTATGCATAAAATCTTCAAAATCTTTCGATGTAAAGCAACTGCCTCTGTCGGATATAATACACTTTGGTCGGCTATACGCTCTAAAATAATCTGATAATGCATTCATTACTTCCTTCGTGTTTGTGGTTTTTGTCGCATAAAGCCTAACAAACTTACTAAATGCGTCCACAACTGGACCAAAATGGTCAATGTGAATAACTTCGAAAGGAACTGATCCCTTAGGTATATTGTGTAAAAAACTTTCTTGTTTTCCATGTTTTGCCGAATACGCAATACATTTTAGACAGTTAATAATGTGCATTTTTGCTTTTAACCTAATTTTTGGAAACCAATAATTTCTTAAAATTATATCCGTCATTTTATCTACTCCCACATGGCCTAATTCGTCGTGATATTTGTAAAGAACATGATTCTCCATGTCTTCTGGCACATAAAGCAATAAACTATTATTCTCTCTTTTTTTATATACAACCCCATTCCTCATTTCATAATACTTGTGTTCAGCTTTTTCTAAACTTTCTTTTAATTCTTTTAGTTTTTAGACCCCGTACTCTTTAAAAAAGAGTAAAGGGGGTCTATTAAGTTTGTCAGAAGCGAGATGTGCGTAACAGGCAGAAGGAGGCGTGGCCGACTCCATAAAGTATATATATTCTTGATCAGCATCAACAGCCGAGTCGATATAGCAATGTCCGTCTGTCCGTCTGTCCGTCTGTCCGTCTGTCCGTCCGTCTGTATGAACACCTGGATCTTTTAAACTACAAAAGCTAGAGACACCAAATTTGGAATGAAAGTCCGTTTATGATGTACGCAGATCAAGTTTATTTCAAATTGTTGCCACGCCCCATACCGCCCCCGCAATAAGCAAAAAACCAGACACGCCTCGAAAAAATTTGTGTTTTAAGCGAATAACTCAATAGTTATGGCACTTAGGAGCACCAATTTTGGTACGCAGGTTCCCAGAGACAGCCTAAATGCAATGTCATTTAAAGTTTTGAGCTGCCACGCCCCCTTTGCTCATAGGAACTAAAACACTCTCCAATTTCAATGCCTTTCTGCAGGCATTAAATCAAATAGTACAGTGTTGTAATTTAACATACGCTTAGAGACATACTATTTCTAACTTTCCTGAAAGTGGCATCAAAATCCTATGTCAAACAAGAGAGAAATTTTTACAAACATATGTTCGAACGTTTTCTCTACCTGCTTTGGCGGCAGCCGCTGGCCGCGCCGAACAATGCTATACATACACACATATGTATGAGCACACATACATATTTGCAAATAATCGGAAGAATGATAGAAGAGGAGTGTGGTGCAACTGGTAGAGTTGCGGCGCAATGTGGAACCTTCGCATGGATCGCGGGTTCGATTGCTGACAATGACGATTGTTAATTTATTTACTTTTTAATTTTAATTCAATATGTAAATATTTCATTTTAATTTTTTTAATTTCATTTTTAAATTTTTATTTTAATAAAATGGGCACTACTATGGGAGTACGGGGTCTTTTACAGTCGGCTCGATCGACTGTAGCCTTTCTTACTTGTTTATCTCTATTTTGACATACTATTATATTTTCCTCAAACGTGTTTTTATCTATTGTTAAAACCTGCGTGTTCCTACTCAATGCATCCACATGCTGCATTCTACTTCCTGGTCGATGCTCTGATGTAAAATCATATTTTTGTAGTTCCAGTAACCATCTGTCAATTGCTGGACTCATTGCTCTTTTATTTATTGCTAAATTTACCGAATTACAGTCAGTTACTAACTTAAAATGTATGCCTTGTAAATAAATCCTAAATCTTTCTAAAGCAAGTACTATTGCTAGCGTTTCTAATTTGAAACTATCATATCTCGACTCTGTGTCGGTTGTTCTTCTAGAAAAATAAAAAATAGGATGCATCTTACCATCCTCTTTACTTTGCATAAGAATCGCTCCAAACCCTAGAGCGCTCGCATCAGTATGTAATTCTGTCTCATCATTCGGATTGTATAAAGCTAATATTGGTGCCTGTAACAAATTTGCTTTCAACATTTCAAAGCAGTCTAATTCTGTTTTACCAAACTTAAATTCTCTATCTTTTCTAATAAGGTCATAAAGGGGCTTTGCTTTTGTTGAAAAATCCTTAACAAATCGTCTAAAATACGAACATAATCCCAAAAAGCTCTGGACATCTCTTGCTTTATTTGGAATTGGAAAATCTTTAACTGCTTGCAATCCTTTATCATCCGGCCTAATACCATCTCCTGATACTAAGTAACCCAAATATCTTATTTCTGACTGGAGAAACTCACATTTGTCAAGTCTCAATTCCAGTTTATTTGCCACAAGCCGACGAAACACTTCTTCTATTATTTTCAAATGAGATGCACTGTCCTCTGTAGCTATTACTATGTCGTCCATATACACTATCAATTTGTCTGCCCTAATCATGTCCGAAAATATCTTATTTACAAACCTCTGGAATACAGCCGGTGCATTCCGAAGGCCAAATGGCATTCGCAGCCATTTATACTGTCCCATAGGAGTTGTGAATGAAGTATACTTCATGGACTCTTCATGCATATAAACATGAAAATAGCCATTTTTAGACCCCGTACTCTTTAAAAAAGAGTATAGGGGTCTATTAAGTTTGTCAGAAGCGAGATGTGCGTAACAGGCAGAAGGAGGCGTGGCCGACTCCATAAAGTATATATATTCTTGATCAGCATCAACAGCCGAGTCGATATAGCAATGTCCGTCTGTCCGTCTGTCTGTCTGTCTGTCTGTCTGTCTGTCTGTCTGTCTGTCTGTCTGTCCGTCCGTCTGTATGAACACCTGGATCTTTTAAACTACAAAAGCTAGAGACACCAAATTCACAATGAAAGTCCGTTTATGATGTACGCAGATCAAGTTTATTTCAAATTGTTGCCACGCCCCCTACCGCCCCCGCAATGAGCAAAAAACCAGACAAACCTCGAGAAAATTTTTGTTTTTGGCGAATATCTCAGTAACTATAGCACTTAGGAGCACCAATTTTGGTACACAGGTTCCTAGAGACAGCCTTAATATAACGCCATTCAAAATTTTGAGCTGCCATGCCCCCTTTGCTCATCAGAACTAAAAAACTCTCCAGCTTCAATGCCTTTTTGAAGGCATTAAATCAAATAGTACAGTGTTGTAATTTAACATACGCTTAGAGAATTACTATTTCTAACTTTCCTGAAAGTGGCATCAAAATCCTATGTCAAAAAACAGAGATATTACGGTTCAAAGTCGAAGTTATTTTAAAGCAAAATCACTGCATGCGCGCAACACATACAAACAAACACAGAAACATACAAGCATATATTCGAACGTTTTCTCTACCTGCTGGCGGCAGCGCTGCCCGGAGCCCTTGGCCGCGCCGACCAATGCTATACATACACACATATGTATGTGTGCACATACATATATGCAAATAATCGGAAGAATGATAGAAGAGGGGTGTGGTGCAACTGGTAGAGTTGCGGCGCAATGTGGAACCTTCGCATGGATCGCGGGTTCTAGTGCTGACGATGACAGTTGTTAATTTATTTATTTTTTAATTTTAATTCAAAATGCAAATATTTAATTTTTTAAATTTCATTTGAAAATTTTAAATTAAATAAAATGCAATACTATGGGAGTACGGGGTCTTTTACAGTCGGCTCGATCGACTGTAGCCTTTCTTACTTGTTCAAATCTAATTTCGTAAAATATTTCTTTCTTGAAAGTTTATCTATAAGGTCATCAATATGTGGAGTTGGATAATTATGTTTCAGCATACTTTTGTTAAGTGTGCGATAATCAACACACATTCTTAACTGTCCATTATTTTTTATTACTAACACTATATTATTCGTTATATTGAGCGCATAATACCCGAAAACGATTGTGTAAAGCGTAGTCAGTAGTGCATGTGGGAAGAAATAAAGGGATGTAGTACCTGGTTGCCCTGGTTGGAATGTTGAAATTAAGGCGTTCTAAAAGAGATGGGGAGCAGATATCACCAACTATAAGCTTGTGAAGGAAAATAACTCCAAGAACTCTCCTACGATTAAGAAGGGACGGAAGATTAAGGAGTAAGAGCCTATTGGAGTAGGAAGGAAGGTGAAGATTGGGGTTCCAATTAAGGCCTCGAAGTGCAAATAGTAAAAACTGCTTCTGCACGGACTCAATTAAATCTTGAGTATGAGCATGTTGAGGCGACCAGACACATGAACAATATTCAATGGGGCGGACAAGGGATGTATAAAGAAGTTTTGTGACGAAGGGATCATTAAATTCTTTAGACCAGCGTTTAATAAATCCAAGAGTGCCCTTGGCTTTATTAACAATTGAGGAGATATGATGTGTGAAACTTAATTTATTATCAACAAGTAAGAAAGGCTACAGTCGATCGAGCCGACTGTAAAAGACCCCGTACTCCCATAGTATTGCATTTTATTTAATTTAAAATTTTCAAATGAAATTTAAAAAATTAAATATTTGCATTTTGAATTAAAATTAAAAAATAAATAAATTAACAACTGTCATCGTCAGCACTCGAACCCGCGATCCATGCGAAGGTTCCACATTGCGCCGCAACTCTACCAGTTGCACCACACCCCTCTTCTATTCTTTTTCATTCTTCCGATTATTTGCATATATGTATGTGCACACATACATATGTGTGTATGTATAGCATTGGTCGGCGCGGCCAAGGGCTCCGGGCAGCGCTGCCGCCAGCAGGTAGAGAAAACGTTCGAATATATGCTTGTATGTTTCTGTGTTTGTTTGTATGTGTTGCGCGCATGCAGTGATTTTGCTTTAAAATAACTTCGACTTTGAACCGTAATTTCTCTGTTTTTTGACATAGGATTTTGATGCCACTTTCAGGAAAGTTAGAAATAGTAATTCTCTAAGCGTATGTTAAATTTCAACACTGTACTATTTGATTTAATGCCTTCAAAAAGGCATTGAAGCTGGAGAGTTTTTTAGTTCTGATGAGCAAAGGGGGCGTGGCAGCTCAAAATTTTGAATGGCGTTATATTAAGGCTGTCTCTAGGAACCTGTGTACCAAAATTGGTGCTCCTAAGTGCTATAGTTACTGAGATATTCGCCAAAAACAAAAATTTTCTCGAGGTTTGTCTGGTTTTTTGCTCATTGCGGGGGCGGTAGGGGGCGTGGCAACAATTTGAAATAAACTTGATCTGCGTACATCATAAACGGACTTTCATTGTGAATTTGGTGTCTCTAGCTTTTGTAGTTTAAAAGATCCAGGTGTTCATACAGACGGACGGACAGACAGACAGACAGACAGACAGACAGACGGACAGACGGACATTGCTATATCGACTCGGCTGTTGATGCTGATCAAGAATATATATACTTTATGGAGTCGGCCACGCCTCCTTCTGCCTGTTACGCACATCTCGCTTCTGACAAACTTAATAGACCCCTATACTCTTTTTTAAAGAGTACGGGGTCTAAAAAAGAACACCAAGGTCATCAACTGACGGTATACGATTTAAGAGTACATTGTCAATATAGTAATTGGCTAAGTAAGGAGTAACCCTGTTAAAAGTCATAAACAGGCATTTAGAAAAATTTAGTTTCAAGTGATTAGTGATGCACCAGTTATGCATTGTGTTTAAATCATCTTGTAGTAACGCATGATCCTGGGGGTCTTTGTAAGATAATAATAATTTCACGTCATCTGCATACATAAGTATGCGACAATGGGATAGCGAAGAGGGAAGGTCGTTTATAAAAAGATTAAAAAACAATGGGCCTAGGTGACTACCCTGGGGAACTCCAGAAGTAACGAAAACAGATTTTGACATTGCTGATCTAAGCCTAACCCTTTGGGTCCTACCTGTTAGATATGATGATATCCACAGAAGAAGGGTGGGTGGAAAACCTAGGATACTAAATTTATGTAAAAGAAGGTTATGATTAACAGAGTCAAATGCTTTACTAAAGTCAGTGTATATGACATCAGTTTGCATTCTATTAAGGAATGCCTCATTAACAAAAGAGGTAAATTCTAATAGATTGGTCGAAGTCGACCGACTCTTAACAAACCGGTGTTGGGCGGGAGAGATAATTGACTTGCAGAGGTGTTGCAAAGTCGATGTTACTATTTTTTCAAAGAGCTTAGGGATTGCTGACAACTTCGCAATTCCCCTGTAGTTGGATATATCCGACTTGCACCCTTTTTTATGTAGTGGGATAATGTAAGATTCTTTCCATAAGGAAAGATAGAGGATTCTAAAGAAAGGTTAAACAGAATTAGTAGAGGTTTTATTATAGAAGAACAGCACTCCTTAAGCACACAACTTGGAGTGTTGTCGGGGCCAGGAGAGAAGGAAGATTTTAAGGTGTTAATTGAAGAGAGTATGCAACTATAGGTAATATGCGGAAGAAAAACAGAATTAGAGGATGGGAGTTTATAGGGGTAAGAGAAGTTTGTAGACAAACTAGAGGTGTAAGTAGATTGAAAAAAGTTAGCAAAGAGATCGGAAGCGGCCGAGTCCTCACTTACTTTACTAGAATTAAACAAGTAAGAAAAGTACAGTCGAGCACGCCCGACCGTAAAATACTCTCTGCATTTTTTCGCGATTTAATTATTAAAATCGGTCTAGAGATATTACAATGTGTAGTACTTGCATTAAAACACGTTGAAACAAAAAAAATCTAAGCATAATCACACATACATCTGTTTGTCTGTATGGGAATACACATACGAAAGCCAATACATGATGCATATACTTGTATGTATGTATGTGTGTATTCAGCGCGGCCAGCGACTGCGGGCATCGCTGCCGCCACGAAAGCAAACATGTGCTTGTATGTTTCTGTCTCGCTTGCACTCAAACATTGATATGAATGCTGCAGCGCTGCCGTCACATGTGCTTGTATGTTTCTGTCTCACTTGCACTCATACATGATATTGCATTCAGTTATCAATATTGTAACGCTTTTAGTTTTCTTGTTTATAGTGCGATTTCAATGCGCCTTTCAGGATAGTTTGATATAGTTAGTCTTCACACGAATTATAAATTACAATACTGTACTATATTAAAGAATGCCTAAAAAGTTGAGAATTACTTTTATTAATTGTGGGAAAACGGGGCGTGGCAGTCCAAAAATTTAAATGTCAATGCATTTCTGCTGTCACTAGCAACCTCCATACCAAAATTGGTGATCCTAGGTGCAATAGTTATTGAGATATTCGCCTAAAGCACCAATTTTTTCCGAGGTGTGTCTAGTTTTTTGCTCATTGTGGGCGAATGGGGCGTGGCATCGAAAAAAAAAAAGATTCTTGTATTGACTGACTTAATATCTGATCGATTGAGACCAAGCTCGAACTTGTAGCTCTTACCATCTCTGAAATCTGTTTGTTCATACGGACAGACAGACAGACAGACAGACAGACAGACAGACAGACAGACAGACAGACGGACAGACAGACGGACAGACGGACATGGCTATATCGACTCGGCTTGTGATGCTGATCAAGAATATATATACTTTATGGGGTCTGCCACGCCTCCTTCTGCCTGTTACATACATTTTCACAAACCCAATATACTCTTGCAGAGAGTATAAAAAATAGGGTAAAGTACTAGATTTACGTTTAGAATTAACAAAGTTATAGAATTGTTTAGGATCACGCGCAAATTGAGTCTTGCAATGAACAAGATAATTTTCATAGCATTGAGAATAAAGAAGGGTAAAGGCTGCTTTAACTTTAGAAAAATTTAAAAAGTCTAAGTTAGAGCCTGTCTGCCTAAACCTTTTAAAGTATTTAGATTTTTTATTTTTTAAGTTTGATAATCTTGGTGAGAACCAAGGCGGTTTATGTGAAACGGACTTTACAACACTAGGGATGCAGACATCAAAGAATGAATTTAAAATGTAAAAATACTCGACAGCTATGTTAATATCTTTCATGCCGTAAAGTACAGACCAGTCAGTAGCAAGAATCAGTTGGTTAAGCAAAGAAAAATTTCCTTTGCGAAAGCAACGGCGCGAGTTGGAAGAGGAAGAATGAGGTAAATGGGTTGAGTTAGGGATAGACAAAGACAGTCCAAGGGTAGGATGAAAAGAATCTTCAGGTACCACTACAGGAGAAGATCTAGTGACAACGGCACTGGATGAATCACTTACAAAGATGAGATCCAGCATCCGGTTTAAACGATTAGATACATGATTGACTTGAAAAAGAGAAAGATCAATCAAACTATCTAAAAAGTCATTATTAGTTGTGGGAGTGACATTAAACTGGTTGAAAAGCGTCCAGGAAACGTTTGGCAAGTTAAAATCACCAAGTGTCACAAAGAAATCACAATCACGAATGTGACTAAATACTTATTTGATGAAATTGAAATGCTGAGAGTAAATAGACATTTCAGAGGATGGAGGAATATAAGAACAGGTTACATACAGCGCAAAAGACGAAAAAGTAACCTTAACGGCAACAATTTCAACATCATCCATTGGTGAAACATCAATTATTTCAGCATTAAGGGAGGATTTTACTGAAATAAGGACACCACCACCACGTCTATTAGGACGATCGCGCCTAAAGATATTATATTTTGACGACATTATTTCATTATCAGATATACTGGAATTAAGCCAAGTTTCTGAGAATGCAATAATATCGGTGTCAAAAGAGAAACTATTCTTATGTAACTGTTTTAACTTAGACCCCAGACCCCTTACATTCTGATATAGAATGAAAAGTTGGTCAGAGTCTAGTTTTTTGAGGCTATGACTGAGGCCGCTTGAGGACCATTAGTCGAAAAGGTGACAGGATTTGACCGAGTTCTTGTCTTCTGCTTAAACTCGTGAACAATCATATGAGGAGGCCAAAACTTTGGGTCACATATGATAGGGAACAGATCAGGGGACACACTAATCTTAAACGATGAGATCTCTCTGGGCTCAGAGAAATTAAATTTGGAAATAGAGACGCTACCAGGGGTTTTGGTAGCGATAAATGCAGCAATTGACTCAATAGTCGTGTCTGCAGAAAGTCTGGATACAAATATCTGTTTACGGGGAGCCACGACCGTAAGCAGGGGGAGGCTGAGCTACAATGGGAGTAGCAATCGGATGACTGTTACGTCGACTTGGGGGGCTTTTAGAGCTAGAAGAATTGGCATTGGGGGAATTTCCAGGAACAACAATTATATTAGGGGGTGAAGGGGGAACTGCGGGGGTGGCAGTAGAACGACTGTTACGTCGAATAGGGGAACTTTTCGAGTTTTTACTTGAGGTCTTAGCTCCATTAATAGTCACCGATTTGATCATAATGGGTGACGAGGTGGTTACGGGGGGAACAGGCAGTGCCGGGGAAGCAACGTTGGCACATGAGGGTCGGTCAGGTAAAGGAGATGTTGCCGGAGGAATATGTGAATTGGGAGGTGAAGAGTTGCGGGGAGAGGGAGAAAAGGATAAAAGGGGAGGCCCATTATGCACTGGTGACGTGAGGAGCGAACCAGGCGGAAGAGGTAAGGGAAGCTGCTGCTGAGAACTCAACACCTTGTCAGGTGGAGTCTCAAACTTATAACCACTAAGCAAGTCAGCACTAATATCAAAATCGGTGCTTAGCTTCTTAGCGAGTGAGCTCAATTTTAAGAATTGCTTTCTCACAGTATTATACATACGTGAAAAATCAACTTGCAATTCAATACACACTGGGCATGACCATCGCAAACCACCACTGCCTAATTTGGCAGAGGAGATGAACTTTTCAAATTCACGCCCAGTAAGACCAGCACATTTTATATGCATAATATTGTCACACAGCCAACAGTGCACATAATTTGGTTGGTCACTGTCACGAGCTGGACCGTAATTGCATTTGTTTTGGCAGCGGGCCATAACACTCAAAATAAACAAGATAAACAAGAGAGCAAACAAGAAAAAATTTGAGAGTGCGCAAGATTACTTCGAATGTAAACAAATATGCTCGAAAACAGAATTCGCTAAAATGCAAAAACAATTGTTAACGAACAGTTGTGACAACAAAGCAATGCGTGGGCGCAAGCACAAAACAGAAATTGAGTGTAAGCGAACAAACACACAAACTTATTATCGCTCAGCAGAGCAACGAAGAGGGAGCAAAGGTCGCAACAAAAACGGGCACAAACAAAAACACAGCTGAGACGCTGTATTAATAAAAATGTATAGTTTTGCTAAAAATGCACACTAAAAACGACTTTGTACAAACCAGATTTAGGGTAACACTTTGTTCAAGTAAAATATTTAATAATTTCAAATTAAAATTCGCGAATTAAGGCAGAAATAATAAAATAGACGGAGCGTTGACAAAACACGACCGGCACAGCTGATAATCTCTTTCCTACGTGAGTGTCAAAATTTTTGATCATTACTAAGTCTCCATCTTTATATGTGTGTGGTGCTTGTCTTATTATATCTACCATTTTTTTATTATATTCCTGTACTTTATTTTGACTAATTTTTGCTTTTTCTCTAATTTCTTCTATGTTCTTAATCTCTTCTATATCATTTAATTTTTCTAATGCCTCTACCAATGAATCTGTTGTCTTCCCTCTCTGTATGACTCCGAACAACATTTTACTCGGATATTGGTTAATTGTTCTTTGTAAAGTGTTGTTTAGAACATGTTCCACTACATCAAGAACTATATCCCAATGTAAATTTTTCTCTGTATCTACCATTTTTGCTATCATCGACCCTAAACTCCGGTTGATTCTTTCAACTTGCCCATTTGCTTGAGGTGAACCAGTTGCTACCTTTACATGCCTTATTTCATTTTTATGCATAAAATCTTCAAAATCTTTCGATGTAAAGCAACTGCCTCTGTCGGATATAATACACTTTGGTCGGCTATACGCTCTAAAATAATCTGATAATGCATTCATTACTTCCTTCGTGTTTGTGGTTTTTGTCGCATAAAGCCTAACAAACTTACTAAATGCGTCCACAATAACAAAAATGTGTTTATTAGATTTGCCCTTGTCAACTGGACCAAAATGGTCAATGTGAATAACTTCGAAAGGAACTGATCCCTTAGGTATATTGTGTAAAAAACTTTCTTGTTTTCCATGTTTTGCCGAATACGCAATACATTTTAGACAGTTAATAATGTGCATTTTTGCTTTTAACCTAATTTTTGGAAACCAATAATTTCTTAAAATTATATCCGTCATTTTATCTACTCCCACATGGCCTAATTCGTCGTGATATTTGTAAAGAACATGATTCTCCATGTCTTCTGGCACATAAAGCAATAAACTATTATTCTCTCTTTTTTTATATACAACCCCATTCCTCATTTCATAATACTTGTGTTCAGCTTTTTCTAAACTTTCTTTTAATTCTTTTAGTTTTTAGACCCCGTACTCTTTAAAAAAGAGTAAAGGGGGTCTATTAAGTTTGTCAGAAGCGAGATGTGCGTAACAGGCAGAAGGAGGCGTGGCCGACCCCATAAAGTATATATATTCTTGATCAGCATCAACAGCCGAGTCGATATAGCAATGTCCGTCTGTCCGTCTGTCCGTCTGTCCGTCCGTCTGTATGAACACCTGGATCTTTTAAACTACAAAAGCTAGAGACACCAAATTTGGAATGAAAGTCCGTTTATGATGTACGCAGATCAAGTTTATTTCAAATTGTTGCCACGCCCCCTACCGCCCCCGCAATAAGCAACAAACCAGACACGCCTCGAAAAAATTTGTGTTTTAAGCGAATAACTCAATAGTTATGGCACTTAGGAGCACCAATTTTGGTACGCAGGTTCCCAGAGACAGCCTAAATGCAATGTCATTTAAAGTTTTGAGCTGCCACGCCCCCTTTGCTCATAGGAACTAAAACACTCTCCAATTTCAATGCCTTTCTGCAGGCATTAAATCAAATAGTACAGTGTTGTAATTTAACATACGCTTAGAGACTTACTATTTCTAACTTTCCTGAAAGTGGCATCAAAATCCTATGTCAAACAAGAGAGAAATTTCGGTTCAAAGTTCACGTTATTTTACTGCAAAATCACTGCATGCGCGCAACACATACAAACAAACACAGAAACATACAAACATATGTTCGAACGTTTTCTCTACCTGCTTTGGCGGCAGCCGCTGGCCGCGCCGAACAATGCTATACATACACACATATGTATGAGCACACATACATATTTGCAAATAATCGGAAGAATGATAGAAGAGGAGTGTGGTGCAACTGGTAGAGTTGCGGCGCAATGTGGAACCTTCGCATGGATCGCGGGTTCGATTGCTGACAATGACGATTGTTAATTTATTTACTTTTTAATTTTAATTCAATATGTAAATATTTCATTTTAATTTTTTTAATTTCATTTTTAAATTTTTATTTTAATAAAATGGGCACTACTATGGGAGTACGGGGTCTTTTACAGTCGGCTCGATCGACTGTAGCCTTTCTTACTTGTTTGTTCAATCATTTGGCGACGGTTTAACTGCATTTTCAATTTCTTTTCTATCAATAATTTCACTCACTAGTTTAAATTTACATATTGCCACAAAATTTCTTAATAAAACCACATCATAGCTCATTGACTCGTTTGCCACTACATGCATGACGAATTCCAATAATAAGGAAGCATTTTATTTTTTTATAAACGTGTAATTTACTGTTATTTATTCCAAAATAAGTCTCTTCATTGAGGGAACATTCTTTTAAGTTTTTTGAACCTTAATTGTTATTTTCAAAATTTTTGACCAACTTAGAACTGTTTATTGATTCATTTTCAATATGCATATTTAAACAAGATAATTTTACAAAACTTATTGGGCTCCCTGAGTCGATGAGGCATTCTGTGGAAAGACACTTGCTTAAATTATTTTCAAAATAAATATTAAAATTTCTTACATATTCGTTCTTATTCTTCTTCTTATACTCGGAACAGGTTGCAATACGGTGATCTGCACTGCCACAGCCACAACACGACCCATCCTCCCGTCTTGGTTTGCTGCACTCACTGGCAAAATGGCCCAATGCGTTGCAATTATAACAATGCTGAGCCGCTTTCCATTCAGGGTTGACAGTTCTCTTTCCCACTGCCGAAGTCGTCTTGGGCAGCGTTATCTTTTCAAACGCCTGCAACAGCTGATCCGGATTCCTGAAACACTGCATATGCGCCTGATGCCGTAAACTTTCCTCGGGTATACCTTCTATCAAATTATCGATCAGCTCCTCCTCGCTGAGTTCTATTTCAGCAGCCAACATAATTTTTTGTTGATAAAATGTTGAAAAATCTTCATTAGCCAACCATTTGCGTCCTTCAAACTTCCGGCGTAGCAACAGAATATTTTTCCTCACGTGAAAAACGTCTCTAAGTTTGTTTAGCAACCCGTCTATTGGCATCTCTATGTGGTTGCTATTTGAATACAGCCACTCTTGCGCATCACTAGTTAATTTCATCATAACTAGCATTCGCAACATGTTGTCATCCAATTTGTAAATGGCAACAATTGACTTTAGTTTCGCAACCCACATTGTTGCGGAACTTTTGCCATCGAACTCTGGCAACATGTCTTTAACGACATTCAGCATCATGTTGCTAACGCCGCTATTGCTCTCTTTCTGTGATTTTCGCAACATTTCGTTTTCTAGTTTTATGAGTTTCATCCTCATTTTTAACAGTTGTACTTCTGCACTGTCGTTTTCGTTATCTTCTTCCTCTGCGCCTTCGTCAAACGAGCGTACAATTTGTATACCAGCGCCGTTGTTCAAATTTTCGTCTGCATTTTGCACACCGTTGTTGTTGTTGCACTCGTTTTCGTGTGGATTCTGCATTACGATGCTGACGGCGCCTTCGTTTTCGTCTTGACTTAGCATTGCGTTGTTGGTGTCTTCATCGTCGTCTTGACTTTGCATTGCTTTGCCACTTCTATCGATTTCACCAGAACTTTCTGGCTCTGCTCCGGGAGGCCCCTCGCCACGTACTATTATTGGGATTTCACTAATTCGAGCCGCCAAAGCAGCATTGCTCCCATTTGCTGGCAATTCCAGACGTCCAAGCCAACGTTTTAATTCCGCCAGCGTATATTCACTTGCATTAATTGCTTGCATTTTAAAGTCTGTGCACTTCACTTATTAATTTGTTATTTAAGGCACTTGCAAATGTTGTTTCGTTTGTTTCAAGACAAAACATTAATTTTTTTTGTTTTAGGCGTTTTTGTGGTTTTCTTTGTCTTTAATCCCACTTCTGAAGTTTGTAGTCACACACAATGTTCTCTTGTTTAATGCCAAACTCAGAATGATCTTTATTGATTCTCTTTTTGTTCTTCTTGCTTATAATTATGTGTATATATATTATGTGGATCATGTGTATTATGTGTATCTTATCTTATTGTCTATTCCTTATTCTACATGTAGTACTTATTGCTATGTAATGGCTACATAATGAATCTTATGATGATTTTCTTGACGCCATGCTGGCCATCGCAGACACTCTCGGAGAACCCATGTCAGAAGAAGATTTGGTCACTGAAGTTAGGCACAACTTGAAGCCCGAGCTAAAACATGAACTACTTCACGTAGAGACATCAAGTTTGGCGATATTACGAAAGGAATGTCATAGACACGAAGAATTCTTTCGAAACTCTCGATCGAAGATCATTTCAAAAAGAGCTGTCAATGCCATTCGATTTGACGATGAATCTGAAAATCTATCTGAGATACAGAAAAATATTGATGAGACTTGTGCTTTGCAAATGTCAAATAAAGTAAAATGCTGGAATTGCGATGAACAAGGTCATAGGTACCAAGATTGTTTGAAAGCTCGCCGAGTCTTCTGCTACGGTTGTGGTTTAGTAGTTACCTATAAGCCAAATTGTGCCAAATGCAAACTAACGGCGGAAAACTCTGCGCAGGATATACACCGAGCATCGAAAGTGGGTGTCCGACGTTAGCCTTGGGTTTACATTCAGTAGTTTCCTCACCACCAGACATATCGTTTCGTTCACATGATTTACCACTTTCCTCACTAGACTTACCAACTCCTCGATCGATCAAACCATATCACGAACGCCTACGCGAATATTACATACGCAGAGCGGCCATATTTAATGCTGATTCCTTGATTGTTCCATCTTTGCGCATGAAAGAATATTGGAATAATATCCGTTGCTTAAATTGTTATACCATATCGTCTTTAGTCCAGAAACAAAACAATATACGTCCCTTTACACAAATTAATATGTTCAATGAAACTCACTTGGCCCTCTTAGATAGTGGAGCAAATAAAAGTGTAATTGGATCAACTCTGGCGGAACGAACAATCTCAATAAGTTTAAAGTATAAAAAATTAAAAGGTGTTGTGCACACTGCAGACGTTTTTCAACAAAATATTGCAGGTACTATAAGCGTACCCATTAATTTCAATACGCAGTCTAAAGAATTTGACTTTTTGATAGTTCCAACCATAAAACAAAATGTGATTTGTGGAATGGATTTTTGGAAGGCCTTTGGTATTAGTATTCAGTCTCCTTATTTTATAAATGAAATTTTAGACAAAGAAAGCCCTGACTCTAACGAGCTCAGTTTAACTTCGTCTCAAAGAGCGAAGTTGAACTCTGTAATCGAGTATTTTCCATTTTCCGAAATTAATGGTCTACGAGAAACTTCTCTAGTAGAACATAATATCGACACAACTGATGCCAAGCCAATTAAGCAAAGATTCTATGCTTTGTCCCCTGATTATTGTAAGCTTAGAGAGAGTTATAAGTCAGCGGATTTACCTGATTTTCGTGTAATTAATAACTTTATCTATCGACATTGTATGCTTACAACACAATCTGATAACGGTTGGAAGTTGTTAGTTCCAGACGAACTACGCATGTCAGTCATCAAAGACGCTCACGATCAGCCGACCTCTAGTCATTGTGGTACCGCCAAATGCCTAAAGCTAATAAGACGAAGATTTTTCTGGCCAAAAATGGTTGTCGATGTGCGAAATTATACAAGTTCTTGTAATACTTGTAGGACAACAAAATATCCCACATGTGCGTTAAAACCCCTAATAGGAAGCCAAGTAACAAGTGAAAGACTGTTTCAAAGAATATATGTAGATTTCATTGGTCCTTTTCCTCGAACTAAGAAAGGCAACGTTGGAATTTTCATCATACTGGACATCTCTTGCTTTATTTGGAATTGGAAAATCTTTAAGTGCTTGCAATCCTTTATCATCCGGCCTAATACCATCTCCTGATACTAAGTAACCCAAATATCTTATTTCTGACTGGAGAAACTCACATTTGTCAAGTCTCAATTCCAGTTTATTTGCCACAAGCCGACGAAACACTTCTTCTATTATTTTCAAATGAGATGCACTGTCCTCTGTAGCTATTACTATGTCGTCCATATAAACTATCAATTTGTCTGCCCTAATCATGTCCGAAAATATCTTATTTACAAACCTCTGGAATACAGCCGGTGCATTCCGAAGGCCAAATGGCATTCGCAGCCATTTATACTGTCCCATAGGAGTTGTGAATGAAGTATACTTCATGGACTCTTCATGCATATAAACATGAAAATAGCCATTTTTCAAATCTAATTTCGTAAAATATTTCTTTCTTGAAAGTTTATCTATAAGGTCATCAATATGTGGAGTTGGATAATTATCTTTCAGCATACTCTTGTTAAGTGTGCGATAATCAACACACATTCTTAACTGTCCATTCTTTTTTCTTACTAACACTATAGCCGACGCAAACTCTGATTCACTTTCCTTGATGTAATCTTTTTCTAAATATTCATCTATCAGATTCTGAACTTGTTGCTTTTCAGCGTACGATAACCGTATCGGTGGGTAATGAAATGGTTTAACATTTTCAAAAGAGAGCTTCATTTCCCATTTATTTTCTGGCAAATATATATTGAAATCGTTCTTTAACTCTCATTTATTATAAAATTATCGCTTTCATTTGTACTGGGATAATCCAACGGCAACACACTAAAACACTGCATAATCTCTTCTTCTTTTTTTAAATTAAATAGCTCATTCTCTACAATCTTCTCTTTTGAACACTCATTCATTGGACTTTCATTTTCTTTCATTCTATTGTTAAGCCTTTCATTTACCTGACACTCATTTAAATCTTGCTTGTACTCACTCACTGAACCCATACTCATAGAACGCTCATTCGACAATACTTGTTTACAACTCTCTTTTGATATGCAATCATTTTTTGACTTTTCATTAGACAGACCATAATATTTTACACATCCATTTTTTGTTCAATCATTTGGCGACGGTTTAACTGCATTTTCAATTTCTTTTCTATCAATAATTTCACTCACTAGTTTAAATTTACATATTGCCATAAAATTTCTTCCTAAAACCACATCATAGCTCATTGACTCGTTTGCCACTACATGCATGACGAATTCCAATAATAAGGAAGCATTTTATTTTTTTATAAACGTGTAATTTACTGTTATTTATTCCAAAATAAGTCTCTTCATTGAGGGAACATTCTTTTAAGTTTTTTGAACCTTAATTGTTATTTTCAAAATTTTTGACCAACTTAGAACTGTTTATTGATTCATTTTCAATATGCATATTTAAACAAGATAATTTTACAAAACTTATTGGGCTCCCTGAGTCGATGAGGCATTCTGTGGAAAGACACTTGCTTAAATTATTTTCAAAATTAATATTAAAATTTCTTACATATTCGTTCTTATTCTTCTTCTTATACTCGGAACAGGTTGCAATACGGTGATCTGCACTGCCACAGCCACAACACGACCCATCCTCCCGTCTTGGTTTGCTGCACTCACTGGCAAAATGGCCCAATGCGTTGCAATTATAACAATGCTGAGCCGCTTTCCATTCAGGGTTGACTGTTCTCTTTCCCACTGCCGAAGTCGTCTTGGGCAGCGTTATCTTTTCAAACGCCTGCAACAGCTGATCCGGATTCCTGAAACACTGCATATGCGCCTGATGCCGTAAACTTTCCTCGGGTATACCTTCTATCAAATTATCGATCAGCTCCTCCTCGCTGAGTTCTATTTCGGCAGCCAACATAATTTTTTGTTGATAAAATGTTGAAAAATCTTCATTAGCCAACCATTTGCGTCCTTCAAACTTCCGGCGTAGCAACAGAATATTTTTCCTCACGTGAAAAACGTCTCTAAGTTTGTTTAGCAACCCGTCTATTGGCATCTCTATGTGGTTGCTATTTGAATACAGCCACTCTTGCGCATCACTAGTTAATTTCATCATAACTAGCATTCGCAACATGTTGTCATCCAATTTGTAAATGGCAACAATTGACTTTAGTTTCGCAACCCACATTGTTGCGGAACTTTTGCCATCGAACTCTGGCAACATGTCTTTAACGACATTCAGCATCATGTTGCTAACGCCGCTATTGCTCTCTTTCTGTGATTTTCGCAACATTTCGTTTTCTAGTTTTATGAGTTTCATCCTCATTTTTAACAGTTGTACTTCTGCACTGTCGTTTTCGTTATCTTCTTCCTCTGCGCCTTCGTCAAACGAGCGTACAATTTGTATGCCAGCGCCGTTGTTCAAATTTTCGTCTGCATTTTGCACACCGTTGTTGTTGTTGCACTCGTTTTCGTTGGTGTCTTCATCGTCGTCTTGACTTTGCATTGCTTTGCCACTTCTATCGATTTCACCAGAACTTTCTGGCTCTGCTCCGGGAGGCCCCTCGCCACGTACTATTATTGGGATTTCACTAATTCGAGCCGCCAAAGCAGCATTGCTCCCATTTGCTGGCAATTCCAGACGTCCAAGCCAACGTTTTAATTCCGCCAGCGTATATTCACTTGCATTAATTGCTTGCATTTTAAAGTCTGTGCACTTCACTTATTAATTTGTTATTTAAGGCACTTGCAAATTTTGTTTCGTTTGTTTCAAGACAAAACATTAATTTTTTTTGTTTTAGGCGTTTTTGTGGTTTTCTTTGTCTTTAATCCCACTTCTGAAGTTTGTAGTCACACACAATGTTCTCTTGTTTAATGCCAAACTCAGAATGATCTTTATTGATTCTCTTTTTGTTCTTCTTGCTTATAATTATGTGTATATATATTATGTGGATCATGTATATTATGTGTATCTTATCTTATTGTCTATTCCTTATTCTACATGTAGTACTTATTGCTATGTAATGGCTACATAATGAATCTTATGATGATTTTCTTGACGCCATGCTGGCCATCGCAGACACTCTCGGAGAACCCATGTCAGAAGAAGATTTGGTCACTGAAGTTAGGCACAACTTGAAGCCCGAGCTAAAACATGAACTACTGCACGTAGAGACATCAAGTTTGGCGATATTACGAAAGGAATGTCATAGACACGAAGAATTCTTTCGAAACTCTCGATCGAAGATCATTTCAAAAAGAGCTGTCAATGCCATTCGATTTGACGATGAATCTATCTGAGATACAGAAAAATAATGATGAGGCTTGTGCTTTGCAAATGTCAAATAAAGTAAAATGCTGGAATTGCGATGAACAAGGTCATAGGTACCAAGATTGTTTGAAAGCTCGTCGAGTCTTCTGCTACGGTTGTGGTTTAGTAGTTACCTATAAGCCAAATTGTGCCAAATGCAAACTAACGGCGGAAAACTCTGCGCAGGATATACACCGAGCATCGAAAGTGGGTGTCCGACGTTAGCCTTGGGTTTACATTCAGTAGTTTCCTCAACACCAGACATATCGTTTCGTTCACATGATTTACCACTTTCCTCACTAGACTTACCAACTCCTCGATCGATCAAACCATATCACGAACGCCTACGCGAATATTACATACGCAGAGCGGCCATATTTAATGCTGATTCCTTGATTGTTCCATCTTTGCGCATGAAAGAATATTGGAATAATATCCGTTGTTTAAATTGTTTTACCATAACGTCTGTAGTCCAGAAACAAAACGATATACGTCCCTTTACACAAATTAATATGTTCAATGAAACTCACTTGGCCTTCTTAGATAGTGGAGCAAATAAAAGTGTAATTGGATCAACTCTGGCGGAACGAACAATCTCAATAAGTTTGAAGTATAAACAAGTAAGAAAGGCTACAGTCGATCGAGCCGACTGTAAAAGACCCCGTACTCCCATAGTAGTGTCCATTTGCATTTAATTTAATTTAAAATTTTATAATGAAATTTAAAAAATTAAATATTTACATTTTAAATTAAAATTAAAAAGTAAATAAATTAACAATCGTCATTGTCAGCATTCGAACCCGCGATCCATACGAATGTTCCATATTGCGTCGCAACTCTACCAGTTGCACCACGACCCTCTTCTATCATTCTTCCGATTATTTGCAAATATGTATGTGTGCTCATACATATGTGTGTATGCATAGCATTGTTCGGCGCGGCCAGCGGCTCCGGGCAGCGCTGCCGCCAAAGCAGGTAGAGATAACGTTCGAGCATATGTTTGTATGTTTCTGTGTTTGTTTGTATGTGTTGCGCGCATGCAGTGATTTTGCAGTAAAATAACATGCACTTTGAACCGAAATTTCTCTCTTGTTTGACATAGGATTTTGATGCCACTTTCAGGAAAGTTAGAAATAGTAAGTCTCTAAGCAAATGTTAAATTACAACACTGTACTATTTGATTTAATGCCTTAAAAAAAGGCATTGAAGTTGGAGAGTTTTTTAGTTTTTATGAGAAAAGGGGGCGTGGCAGCTCAAAATTTTGAATGACATTATACTAAGGCTGTCTCTAAGAACCTGTTTACCAAAATTTGTGCTCCTAAGTGCTATAGTTACTGAGATATTCGCCTAAAACACAAATTTTTTCGAGGTGTGTCTGGTTTTTTGCTCATTGCGGGGGCGGTAAGGGGCGTGGCAACAATTTGAAATAAACTTGATCTGCTCGAGAAAATAACGGACTTACATTCCAAATTTGGTGTCTCTAGCTCTTGTAGTTTAAAAGATCCAGGTGTTCATACGGACGGACAGACGGACATTGCTATATCGACTCGGCTGTTGATGCTGATCAAGAATATATATACTTTATGGGGTCGGCCACGCCTCCTTCTGCCTGTTACACACATGTCGCTTCTGACAAACTTAATAGACCCCTATACCGGGGAACCGGAAATCGTTGTTAGTGACAATGACATTCAAATTAAAAGCCATGAGCTTGCTAATTTCATTTCCAAGAATGGTTTTCAACACATTTGTACCGGTGCATATGCCCCTCAGTCCAATGCAGCAGAGAGAGTTAATCGCTCCATAAACGCTTCTTTAAGAGCCTATGTTCGCAGCGATCAACGCTCATGGGATATTTACTTACCCATTATCAATTCGGCACTGAGAAATTTTATTCATCAATCCGTAGAAATGTCGGCATACTTTATAGTGTTTGGACAACATATGATAACGCATGGTAACGATTACAAACTACTGCGAAATCTGAAAATACTCAGTGATGACACTGAGCGATTGGACAGGACCGACGAATTTCATAAGATTCGATCTAATATTGGAAAACACCTCACTAAAGCATATGAGAAAAATAAGCAAACATATAATTTGCGAGCGAGACCTCGTTCATTTGAGACTGGTCAACAAGTTATAAAACGAAATTTTGGGCTAGCAACGCAGCAGCAAATTTCAATGCAAAGTTAGCACCTGTTGGTATAAAAGTTCGCATCAAAAAGAAATTAGGAAATTCACTATATCTTTTAGAAGATTTAGAAGGTAAACAAGAAGTAGGGAGTAGGTGTCGACTTCCTCAATCGGCCTATTTTCTGTTCGACCATTGAATGAATGAGTCACGAAAGTGTTAAAAAATAATCGTGACGCATCCAAGTTGCCTTGCAATTTTTAAATATTTTGTGGTACCAAAAGTGCGTAAAAAACCCGTTTAAAGTGCATCCGCACACATATTTAAGGAATTTGGAAATATATTTTTCTACTAAAGGTATGTTGATTAACCAATGTCAGACTCGCGTCTCATAAGTTCCTTTTTTATACTCTCTGCAAGAGGGTTTGTGAAAATGTATGTAACAGGCAGAAGGAGGCGTGGCAGACCCCATAAAGTATATATATTCTTGATCAGCATCACAAGCCGAGTCGATATAGCCATGTCCGTCTGTCCGTCTGTCTGTCCGTCTGTCCGTCCGTATGAACAAACAGATTTCAGAGATGGTAAGAGCTACAAGTTCGAGCTTGGTCTCAATCGATCACATATTTAGTCAGTCAATACAAGAATCTTTTTTTTTTCGATGCCACGCCCCATTCGCCCACAATGAGCAAAAAACTAGACACACCTCGGAAAAAATTGGTGTTTTGGGCGAATATCTCAATAACTATTGCACCTAGGATCGCCAATTTTGGTATGGAGGTTCCTAGCGACAGCGTTAATGCATTGACATTTAAATTTTTGGACTGCCACGCCCCGTTTTCCCACAATTAATAAAATAAAAATTCTCAGCTTTCGCCCCGTTTTTAGGCATTCTTTAATATAGTACAGTATTGTAATTTATAATTCGTATGAAGACTTACTATATCAAACTATCCTGAAAGGCGCATTGAAATCGCACTATAAACAAGAAAACTAGAAGCGTTGCAATATTGATAACCGAATGCAATATCATGTATGAGTGCAAGTGAGACAGAAACATACAAGCACATGTGACGGCAGCGTGCAAGCGAGACAGAAACTTACAAGCACATGTTTGAATGTTTTCATTGCTTGCGTGGCGGCAGCGCTGCCCGCAGTCGCTGGCCGCGCTGAATACACACATACATTCATACATGTATATGCATCATATGTTGGCTTTCGTATGTGTATTCCCATACAGACAAACAGATGTATGTGTGATTATGCTCAGATTGTTTTTGTTTCAACGTGTTTTAATGCAAGTACTACACATTGTAATATCTCTAGACCGATTTTAATAATTAAATCGCGAAAAAATGCAGAGAGTATTTTACGGTCGGGCGTGCTCGACTGTACTTTTCTTACTTGTTTTTTGGTGCAGAATTGAAGATTTTGCCTTTACAAACGGTTACTAGCGAGGAGTGCAAGCGTGTGCTTGCGAATTAAAAGACGCTTTGGCCAATACGGCACAAGTCGCAGTACCGGCGCTTTGTGTGGCACTCTTGGGTCGGCAACGAACGTTGCGCGCACACATTTTGTTTGCGACGTTCCGTTCAAGCGCGCACAGCGCTAGTCGCCGACGCCGCGATAAAACTGCTGGGAGACCATTTCTATGCAAAAACCGTGTTGGTTTTAAATTGAGTTGCGCACCTTTTTCTAAGAAACGCTAAAAGGTACTGGTGATAATAATCTAGTAACCACTTCGGAAAAATAAAATAAAAAAAGGGGAATGAATTGAAAAACGTCATTCCGCAAACGCAACTTATTTCTGACTTCTCCGGTGTGCCAAAATTGTATATCTGGAGAATTTATTTCGTTCGGAGTCTCATCCCCTTTTAATGCTGTACTTAATTTTTATATAATTAATATGACTATTTAAAGTCAGCCTTTAATATTTATATTCTATTATTTTGTAAATTTTCTTGGTATGGTATGTATAAAATAATATCCAATATTAGGTGTTATATACTCTAATCCGTATAAAGTCCCCAACAGCAAATCGTCGTCTTACAGGCCTGTCGACTACCATAAAGTATTGTCAGCTGTATCAACGTATGTAAGAATAAAATAAAACAGAGTGAGTTAAAACAAAACACTAAATAATATATGGCAGCTATAGAACGTTGAAAATATTAAAAAGTAATATATCATACATACCAAACCAAAACAAATCCAGTTTATATCTCAATAATCATTATTATGAATTAAAATCTCCACCTTAATGGGCACCTGAAGAAAACGTTGTTGCATTGACATTAGGGTAAAGGCATGCGGCTTCAAAAGTCTTTACAGGTTGGGAGGGTAAAGAAGAAGGACCTTAACATCATAGTTATTCCTTAAAGATTGTCATTCTGACCGCTGTTCTGTACCCGTATGGTTATCATCATTGTCCTAATCCAACTCTGTCTACAATTTTAGTTATGTGACACAGCAGCTTACTAGGAGGCAAAGTACCCACCCCACTTTCCCTGAGCTTTAGTCGACCCCGTAGGGGTCTGCTGCACACTTCATGTGTTCGTTACAATTTGCAAATGTATTAAATAGGTTTGACCGAATTGCAATACTCAAAATTACAATTTGCCTTGAATGTTTTGGAAAGAAATGGCGAATATGGAACAATCCAACTGTTGTCAACTATGAAATCGTTTCCTTTCACTTTAGTTTTGATAGTTCCACCATTATCATCGGGCAATCGACGTCGATACAATGGATAACCATCGTTGCCTGTAATGGTCTCTGCCGGGAATTTTTGCGGATACCGTTTGGAACACTTGACGTCGACCATGCACGGTGAATCATATTCGTGATTACAACATCATGTAGGTCTGGATCGGTTTCAGGAGCAGGATAAGCCCTTTGAGTTAAAACGAATTCAATTTCCGATTCGTCTTGCCTTTGCCATGACGATCAACAAATCACTATTTGTGGCCTCGATCTAGAAAATGCGTGTTTTCCTCATGGTAAATTGTTCGTGGCATGCTCACGTGTCGGCAAACCATCCGCATTTTTTGTTCTTGCACCTGACCGAAAAACGAAGAATGTCGTTTACCACAAGGTGCTTGAATAAAAATCCGATTAATAAATTAATCAGAACGTATCCCAACCTGAACAGCATAGTTTTCAATGATTTTTTCTGACATGTGTTTGGAAAACTTAATAATTTCTTTTTTTTTTTTAATTTTAATTCTCATTCTGTATGTTTTCATCATCATTCATTATAATAAAATACTTTTATATTTCTATCTATATTAAAACTAGGTGACCCGGCAAACTTCGTACCGCCTAAAAGTCAAAGAATGTCTTGTTACCTTTTCGCTGAACTAATTTAGGCTTTGATGAACGTAATACAATAATACAAAACAATCTTACATATATAAAACAAAGTTGGGTTTGTAACAACTTTTATAACTTGAGATCTGCTGGACCAATTTTCATAGTTTTTGATTAGTTGGATTTGTCTCCGCCCCAAATAGCAGAAAATATTTTAATAATACTAAAAAATTGACGAAAAAATGTACGCTTGCGTTTAGAAATGTGTATTCATGTGTATACTAAATTTATATATATAAAACAAAGTCGGGTTTGTTACAACACTTATATCTTGAGATCTGCTGGACAAATTTTCATGGTTTTTGATTTGTTGGATTTGTCTCCGCCCCGAAAAGCAGAATATATCTTAAAAATACTGAAAAATTGACGAAAACAATTTACGTGTGCGTTCTGAAATGTGTGTCCATGTGTATACCAAATCATTTCAATAAATGCTCATTCGTTTATAATTTCAATAAATGCTCATTTGTTTATCACATGTCAAACATTTTTTGTCCAATCCTGTCAAATACTGTAACAACTATTTATCTGTGCGTTAAGAAGTTTATTTTGTGCAAAATATCTCGAATGTTCAGGTAGGTACTGTTATATTTGTTTGTTTTAGACATTCATTTGTGTAAATCTATGTCTCGATTGTTTTTGCCACCGCATTGGATCATTGCAACCTATTGAAGACGCACAGCACAAATTCTTACAAATATACTTCATGGGCAATATGGAAGAACAACTTGACCGGCGTCAAGGGATCAACACAGCTACGAAAAGAGCAATTCTCCAAGATTTGCAGCAAATGCTTCATGAACATCATGCATTGGTCAGGCTGTTCAAGACTGCTTTAGAGCGCACGCCAAGTGATGACTATAAAGTTGTAATCAGAGCAGATAAAAGACCAGCTGGAACACATGAACGCTCATTTAATGCTCCAATAATTGATGATGTGGCAATCCTGTTTGTTGGTGAAAACTTGGAAGCACGTGATCTTGTGCTTAGCCGACGCAATACGGGCAACTGCATAGAATATATTAAACGCACCGTTTATATGACGCGTTACAATACCCGCCTTGCTACCGACGTTGAAATTTCTTCGATGTTGCGTTCCAAGTGTAATAATGTGGACGTTGAACAAACCTCGGCTTTAAACTTTTATTGTTTGGGCTTTCAACATATGGAGCTTTTGTCTCTTATGTAAACAAAGTGATCTCGATCTTAAAGAGATTGAGAATTGTTTATGATATTTGATATGTTCGTGGAAAGCCAGAATTGTTATTGTCACCATTTGATTAGTTTATAATGTTTACCTTAAATCTGTTGGAAAGGAATGTGTAACATAAATGAAAAGTGTGAGCTAGGCGTATTGTATGGGTACATATGTCACTACATATGTTGCTTCCCCATCCTTAAGAAAAGAGCCTGTCCTCAGACGGTTAATTTTGGATGTAGTGTGGGATCTAATACAATTTGTTCAATTTCATTTCCATTTTGATTAAACTTATCTTTTTTAATATTTGATTGTATGTTTGGGGTTGATTGTTTTTTGTTCTTATAATTTACAATAATCTTGCGTGGGATATTTTTATATTTAAAGATTATATACAATATTAATGGAATAAAAATTATTATTTATGTTGTTATTTGGATCATGTTATACAACTTTGTTTGCTGTAACATAATTTCTTTAGTTTGAACATATGACAATGGTTCTAATTTAGTTACATTATTATATATGTAAACTGTTTGTGTGTAATCTAACATTGTATTAGTTAATAATATTTCATCTTATTGGAGTAAACAATTTATTTTGTCATATTGTTTTCTTCAATAAGTATTTTTCTATTGATAAAATATTGATTTAATACAGTTTTAGGTTAGTTCCATGTTAACATAATATTTGGTTCTACGTACTTAATTTCATAGTTTTTGTGTGTTTTTGCATATCTGCATTCTGTTTTATTTTGATTTAATATTCCTGTAATACATTAGTTCATAACTAAATCTTTATTTGTTACTGTAAATGCTTTATTATTTTGTAAATAGTAAGTGTCATGTATAATTTCAGTTAGAATGTTTTTATTTTCGTCAGGGTACGGAATAATGTCGAATAGTGCAGTATTTTTAATTTCGCGTGGAACATGGGATATGATAAAAATTTTATTAGACCCCGTACTCTTTAAAAAATGTACTCTTGTAATGTACCCCGTATTCTTTAATACATGTTCCTAGAGACAGCCTTAACATAACGATATTCAAAATTTCGAGCTGCCACGCCCCCTCTTCTCATAAGAACTAAAAAACTTTCCAACTTCAATGCTGTTTTTAACGCATTAATTTAAATAGTACAGTGTTGTAATTTAACATTCTCTTAGAGATTTATCAAATCTATCTATCCTGAAAGTGGCATCAATATCCTGCGTTATGTTATTTATTTATGTTATTTTACTGCAAAATTACTGTATGCGCGCAAAAGAGAGAGACGCTGGCCGCGCGAACTAATGCTATACATACCAGAGACCTGCAACGAGTATAAAAATTTCGAGTATACTCGAACGCTACTCGTGATCGTTTTTGTTCGAACAAATTTGATACTCGATCGTTTGTGTGCGTGCCGCGGGCCTGCTTATACTCGTTTTACTCGAGTATATACTCGAGTATAATGCCGTTATATGGAACATATTGCAAGCAAGCCAAATAGAAATTTAGAAATGTTGCATGAAATATTCTCAGCGGTGGTACTACACAAAATGATTTGACGGCGTTAAAGAATGTTTTTTAAATAAATTGACATTTAATAATAAATGCAATTTGGTTTTAAATACTCTGTTCATTCATAAGATTTTTACAGAATTAAAATGTACTGAAACCCTTTCTAACGCTCAACAGTTAAGCATAGATGGGCTGACCTTTTGGAAATTCCCTTGTTTGGCAAGAGTATGATTCTATGAGTTTTGTAAAAGGGGCATTTTGCATTTAGCGCAATATGTGCAGCAGGTAGATACTCTTCCATTTGGGTTTTTCTGTTAAAAAAAAAATATTAGCGAAATGCGTGGTATGTCAAACATAACAATACTTGCTCGCACAAATACCCACAAAACAAAAACAAGTAAGAAAAGTACAGTCGAGCACGCCCGACCGTAAAATACTCTCTGCATTTTTTCGCGATTTAATTATTAAAATCGGTCTAGAGATATTACAATGTGTAGTACTTGCATTAAAACACGTTGAAACAAAAAAAATCTAAGCATAATCACACATACATCTGTTTGTCTGTATGGGAATACACATACGAAAGCCAATACATGATGCATATACTTGTATGTATGTATGTGTGTATTCAGCGCGGCCAGCGACTGCGGGCATCGCTGCCGCCACGAAAGCAAACATGTGCTTGTATGTTTCTGTCTCGCTTGCACTCAAACATTGATATGAATGCTGCAGCGCTGCCGTCACATGTGCTTGTATGTTTCTGTCTCACTTGCACTCATACATGATATTGCATTCAGTTATCAATATTGTAACGCTTCTAGTTTTCTTGTTTATAGTGCGATTTCAATGCGCCTTTCAGGATAGTTTGATATAGTTAGTCTTCACACGAATTATAAATTACAATACTGTACTATATTAAAGAATGCCTAAAAAGTTGAGAATTACTTTTATTAATTGTGGGAAAACGGGGCGTGGCAGTCCAAAAATTTAAATGTCAATGCATTTCTGCTGTCACTAGCAACCTCCATACCAAAATTGGTGATCCTAGGTGCAATAGTTATTGAGATATTCGCCTAAAGCACCAATTTTTTCCGAGGTGTGTCTAGTTTTTTGCTCATTGTGGGCGAATGGGGCGTGGCATCGAAAAAAAAAAAGATTCTTGTATTGACTGACTTAATATCTGATCGATTGAGACCAAGCTCGAACTTGTAGCTCTTACCATCTCTGAAATCTGTTTGTTCATACGGACAGACAGACAGACAGACAGACAGACAGACAGACAGACAGACAGACAGACAGACGGACAGACAGACGGACATGGCTATATCGACTCGGCTTGTGATGCTGATCAAGAATATATATACTTTATGGGGTCTGCCACGCCTCCTTCTGCCTGTTACATACATTTTCACAAACCCAATATACTCTTGCAGAGAGTATAACAACCCTCAGCGTGTTGCGCGTGCCATCAGTGTTGCTCTCCAAATTGTTTCCCGCTTGATCTAGCCTTTACTTATGTGTACATGGGAAAATGAATGCACATATATTACAGATATTTTATTTTTTATATTACCCATTATGGTTTATAAAATTTTTAATAATAAAAGAAGAAGAAAAATATATACTTATACAATTTTCTTATTATTTTTTATTGCAATCTAGCCTTTTCCGCTAGAACTAGCATATTTTCCTCCCAATAAATGGCAACACTGCGAACGTCACGCAACTCAAGCGAACCAACGAACTTGCTTGATACTCGAACGTTTGCTTGTACTTTTGTACTGAAATTACGGGCAGGCAGGTTGCGTTCGAATACTCGTTCGAATACTCGTTCGTCCAATCGAACGATCAGCAAACGATCTATGGGGCTGATCGTTGTGCTCGCAACCAAATTGTTTGATATCAAACGATCATTTTCGAGTCAAGCAGAAAACGGGCAACTGATCGTTGTGATTCGAACATTTTTCGGACAGCCCGTTGGTATACTCGTTACTCGATCGTTTGATGAAAAGTTCGAACATACTCGAGTATACTCGTTGCAGGTCTCTGATACATACCTACACACACATATATGTGTGTGCACAAATACATATAATATCAATTGTTATTTGTTATGAATTGTTAAATTAAGTTTTTAAATTTAGTTCAAAATGTAAATATTAAGCTTTAATTTTTTAAATGTATTTTTAAAATTGTAATTTAAATTAGAGACAAATGCTCACTACAATGAGAGTACGGGGTCTTTTATAGTCGGCTCGCTCGACTGTAGCCTTTCTTACTTGTTAGTAGTTGTTTTTAACCAATTTGATGTTTTAACATTTATTATTTTTTCAGCGTTTAAATGTGATAGTGAGTCATAGTTTAGTAACTTAGGGTTGAATATACCAAGCCTGGTTAGTTTCATTTGTAATTCCATACCTTCAATGTATTCTGTGAATTCCTGTAAATTGAAAATAAGTATGTCAAGTCTTTGTTCTGCTTCGTGGGTGACACTGTTCATTACTTCAATTCCTTTATTAACAGCTTTTATTACTTCATTAAATTCATTTGCTTGAACACTATTTTCTGAAAGGTTGTCTATCTTTGATTGTAATTCTTCTTTGTCTTCTTGATTAACTTCAAATTCTTCCTCTAACCAATCAGCTATTAATACAAAAAAAAAACTAAACTCCTCCCTCTCGCTTGCCTATCAGAATGTAAGAGGTCTTTGTAGCAAACTTACCAACCATTACTTACCTAGTGTTTCTTTCCCTTTTCATGTCATTGCCTTTACTGAAACTTGGTTAAGGCCTGACATTCTTAATACAGAGATATTCTGCGACAAATTTTCCATTTTTAGGAATGATCGCACCTCTCGTCGTGGTGATGGTGTACTGATTGCTGTAGATGCTGATCTTTCCTCTGAATTAGTTAATATTAATATTTCTACAGATTCATAATTTATTGCTATAAAGCTTAATATTTTCAATGTTAGCATTTTTATTACTTGCTCCCATATTTCTCCTTCTTCTGATAGTTCTGCTTATTTTGAACATTTCTTAGCTATCAAATCTGTTTCTTCTTTAACTTCCGATCGGGATATCCTCGTAGTTCTGGGTGATTTTAACATTGCAGGAACTACTTGGATATCCACTCCAGGCTCTGCTGTATTGACGTCCACGACACAAAATGATTTCCTTTATCATTTATTTGGGATTTCTCTATGTCAAATTAATGGCATTCCCATTAAATAAGATGCTTGATCTTATTTTAGTCTTAGATCCATCATTTCCATCTGTTTCCCGTATTGCTCCCCTTTCTCTTCCTGAAGATTCATATCATCCGACTTTGGAATTGTTGATGGAATTGCCCTCTCAAATGGAAAAGTCCAGCTCGAGACCTAAAAAGCGTATTCGCCAGTTTCGGAAAGCTGATTTTAACAAGTTAAATCAGCTTCTATCCCAAACTGACTGGTCATGGCTTTTCAAGTGCGGGGACATGGATGAAGCAGTCGCATTTTTTATCTCACTATTAATAATTTATTTGACCTTTGTGTTCCATCTTGTATTCCAAGTAGGTCTAAAAAACCAATTTGGTTTACAAGGAAATTAACACGGTTAAAAAACGTGAAATCTGAATTTTAGAAGAAATTCAGGGAAACTGGCTATTCCCTGGATTTCTTTCGTTATGTGATTGCTCGATCTAATTTCTCTGCATCGAAGAGCCTGTGCTATCGGAATTACCTTAGAAGCTGTGGTCAGCAGTTTCGAAGTAATCCTAAACTTTTTATACTCTCTGCAAGTGTATATTGGGTTTGTGCAAATGTATGTAACAGGCAGAAGGAGGCGTGGCAGACCCCATAAAGTATATATATTCTTGATCAGCATTACAAGCCGAGTCGATATAGCCATGTCCGTCTGTCCGTCTGTCTGTCTGTCTGTCCGTATGAACAAACAGATTTCAGAGATGGTAAGAGCTACAAGTTCGAGCTTGGTCTCACTCGATCAGATATTTAGTCAGTCAATACAAGAATCTTTTTTTTTTTCGATGCCACGCCCCATTCGCCCACAATGAGCAAAAAACTAGACACACCTCGGAAAAAATGGGTGTTTTCGGCGAATATCTCAGTAACTATGGTACTTATGATCACCAATTTTGGTATGAAGGTTTCTAGTGACAGCGTAAATGCATTGACATTTAAATTTTTGGACTGCCACGCCCCTTTCTCCCACAATTAATAAAAATTGTCCTCAACTTTCGTTCCGTTTTTTGGCTTTTGTTTATATAGTACAGTATTGTAATTTATTATTCATGTGGAGACTAACTATATCAAAATATCCTAAAAGGCGCATTAAAATCGCACGATAAACAAGAAAACTAGAAGCGTTACAATATTGATAACTGAATGCAATATCTTGTATGAGTGCAAGCGAAACAGAAACATACAAGCACATGTTCGAATGTTTTCGCTGCCTGTGTGGCGGCAGCGCTGCCGCATTCGAATCAATGTATGAGTGCAAGCGAGATAGAAACATACAAACATATGTTCGAATGTTTTCGTTGCTTGTGTAGCGGCAGCACTGCCCGCAGTCGCTGGCCGCGCTGAATACACACATACATACATACATACATGTATATGCATAATATATTGTCTTTCGTATGTGTATTCGCATACAGACAAACAGATGTATGTTTGATTATGCTTAGATTGTTTTTGTTTCAACGTGTTTTAATGCAAGTACTACACATTGTAATATCTCTAGACCGATTTTAATAACTTAATCGGGAAAAAATGCAGAGAGTATACTACGGTTGGGCGTGCTCGACTGTACTTTTCTTTCTTGTTTATAACTTCGTTAACGCGAAGCGCAAATCATCAACACTTCCTTCCTCAATGGTCTTTGAAAATAAGACTGCTAACTCTGATCAGGGTATAGCCGATTTATTTGCCGATTTTTTCCAATCAACCTATTGCATTCATTAAAATAATCTTAATTTGCCTTATCCCTACAATTTGAATGCCTCTAATTGTAATTTTAGGCCATTGATCACTAAAGAATCGCTTTTGAGTGATCTAAAGGCTGTTAAACCTGTCCTTTCGCCGGGTCCAGATGGAGTTCCTGGTTGTGTGCTCAGAAACTGTGCCTACGGCCTCTTGTAACCTTTGTATAAGTTATTTAAATTGTCTGTCTTTTATAAAAAGGGTACTAAATCTAATACTTGTAACTATAGGGGTATCTCTAAGTTGTCTGCAATTCCTAAAACTTTTGAGAAATTAATAACTTCTCAATTGCAACATCTTAGTAGATCTATTGTTTCACCTTGACAGCATGGGTTTATGAAATATAGATCTACTACCACTAACTTATTAGAATTTACTTCCATTGTTTTACAGGGGTTTCAACATAAATTGCAAACTGATGTCATTTACACTGATTTTAGCAAGGCTTTTGATACGGTTAATCATTGTCTTTAATTCATAAACTTAATTTGCTTGGATTCCCAGATAAATTAATTCTTTGGATTGCGAACTATTTATGTTCTAGAACTCAAAGAGTAAATTTTAATGGCACAAAATCCAAGCCCGTGCTTGTTACCTCGGGGGTTTCTCAAGGAAGTCATCTGCGGCCTTTGCTTTTTTCATTATTTATTAATGATTTACCTTCAGCAATTCCTAGTTCCCGGGTTCTGGTGTATGCCGATGATGTAAAACTTTGTGAGTGATCTCGACACACTTCAAGCCTGGTGTAAAGTTAACCTACTACATCTCAATTTTAGTAAAAATAATGTAATGTCCTATAGTAGGCGAATACCTACCTTTAATAACTACTTTCTTGACGGCAAGCCTCTTCAGAGAATAGAGTCGGTCAATGATTTGACCTTTTCGATCCAAAACTAAAGTTCGATAAGCACATCTCTTCCGCTGCTAAGCGAGCTTTTGGTGTCTTGGGTTTCATTAAGCGGTGGTCTAAGAAATTTGACGATCCCTACCTAATTAAAACTCTGTATACTTCACTTGTACGCCCTATTCTTTAATATGGATCGTGTGTATGGTCTCCCCAATACATTGTCCATCAGGAGAGATTAGAAAATTTACAAAAATAATTTCTGCTTTTTGCCCTTAGGGGCCTCAGCTGGAATACTAAATTTGGATTACTTTCGTATCGTAGTAGACTTTTGGATCGCAGAACCATGCTTGGTGTAGTTTTCTTACACAAACTTGTTAATGGTGAGATTGATGCATCGTATCTAATTAGCCAAATACGGTTCCGATCCGAAATACTAGAAATTTTCTTCCTTTGTACCTTCAACGCTGTACCACGAATTATGCTTTACATAATCCCTTTCGTATCTTATGTAATAACTATAATAGTCTTTCTCATGTAGTGGGTGGAGCAACTTCTTTGTCTTCTCTTAGAATGTCACTTCTCTCTTACGTACCTAGTCAATCAGTTATATCGTAGTATCTTTTAAAGTACTTATCTTATTTTTTTTTTTATCTTTCTCGCGTATTTCGTTCCCGCGTGCCTTACCGTTACCGCGTTACTAACACTTGATTTTATTTCCTTTTCTTTTTTATACTCTCTGCAAGAGTATATTGGGTTTGTGAAAATGTATGTAACAGGCAGAAGGAGGCGTGGCAGACCCCATAAAGTACATATATTCTTGATCAGCATCACAAGCCGAGTCGATATAGCCATGTCCGTCTGCCCGTCTGTCCGTCTGTCTGTCTGTCTGTCTGTCCGTCCGTATGAACAAACAGATTTCAGAGATGGTAAGAGCTACAAGTCCGAGCTTGGTCTCAATCGATCACATATTTAGTCAGTCAATACAAGAATCTTTTTTTTTTTCGATGCCACGCCCCATTCACCCACAATGAGCAAAAAACTAGACACACCTCGGAAAAATTGGTGTTTTGGGCGAATATCTCAATAACTATTGCACCTCGGATCACCAATTTTGGTATGGAGGTTGCTAGTGACAGCGTAAATGCATTGACATTTAAATTTTTGGACTGCCACGCCCCGTTTTCCCACAATTAATAAAAGTAATTCTCAACTTTTTAGGCATTCTTTAATATAGTACAGTATTGTAATTTATAATTCGTGTGAAGACTAACTATATCAAACTATCCTGAAAGGCGCATTGAAATCGCACTATAAACAAGAAAACTAGAAGCGTTACAATATTGATAACTGAATGCAATATCATGTATGAGTGCAAGTGAGACAGAAACATACAAGCACATGTGACGGCAGCGCTGCAGCATTCATATCAATGTTTGAGTGCAAGCGAGACAGAAACATACAAGCACATGTTTGCTTTCGTGGCGGCAGCGCTGCCCGCAGTCGCTGGCCGCAGTCGCTGGCCGCGCTGAATACACACATACATTCATACATGTATATGCATCATATATTGCCTTTCGTATGTGTATTCGCATACAGACAAACAGATGTATGTTTGATTATGCTTAGATTGTTTTTGTTTCAACGTGTTTTAATGCAAGTACTACACATTGTAATATCTCTAGACCGATTTTAATAATTAAATCGCGAAAAAATGCAGAGAGTATTTTACGGTCGGGCGTGCTCGACTGTACTTTTCTTACTTGTTTTTTTTTGGTCTGGTTAGTGTTTTTCTGGGGTTTTCCTAACCCTTGCAACGAATGTTGGACCAACGTTTCTTAATGTTTTTAATTTTTGTAATACTTCCCCAGTCAGTTAACGAAATAATTAATTAAACTTAAATTTAATTCATAATTTTAATTTGAAAACTATTTTCGTTTTTAACGTTAATTTTAGTCTTATTTTTAAATATTCTGTTAATTTTAAATTACTTTAATCTAATTTATTTTTCTTTTTGTGTCGACTGCCCATAGTCTGACAATAAATAAATAAATAAATAAATAAATTTAGAGTTCCAAAAAGGTATTTATATCAAGTTCCCATAAAATTTACAAGTCCGCTTTTATTACGTTTTAGTAGTCTTATACCGTCCATTTCTCTATCCAGTTTTTCTGTTAAGTATTTTATTTTTGCTTGTGTTTCAAATTCTTTTGTTTGTTTCATAAGATTATTATAAGTTTCTTCAGTTTATGTTATATTGATAGTTAAATAGTGACCGCGAACTCTTTAAAAAAGAGTATAGGGGTCTATTAAGTTTGTCAGAAGCGAGATGTGCGTAACAGGCAGAAGGAGGCGTTGCCGACCTCATAAAGTATATATATTCTTGATCAGCATCAACAGCCGAGTCGATATAGCCATGTCGGTCTGTCCGTCTGTCCGTATGAACACCTGGATCTTTTAAACTACAAGAGCTAGAGCTACCAAATTTGGAATGTAAGTCCGTTATTTTCTCGAGCAGATCAAGTTTATTTCAAATTGTTGCCACGCCACTTACCGCCCCCGCAATAAGCAAAAAACTAGACTAGGCGAATATCTCAGTAACTATAGTACTTAGGAGCACCAATTTTGGTATACATGTTCCTAGAAACAGACTTAATAAAACACCATTCAAAATTTTGGACTGCCACGGCCCCTTTTCTCATAAGAATTAAAAACTTTCCAACTTCAATGCCGTTTTTAAGGCATTAAATCAAATAGTACAGTGTTGTAATTTAACATTCGCTTAGAGACTTACTATATCTAACTTTCCTAAAAGTGGCATCAAAATCCTATGTCAAACAAGAGAGGTATCACGGTTCAAAGTTTATGTTATTTAACTACAAAATCACTGCAAGCCCGCAAGCGAGACAGAAACATGCAAACATATGTTTGAACGATTTCGTTGCCTGTGTGGCGGCAGCGCTGCCCGCAGCCGCTCGCTGTGCCGACCAATACATACTTACATACATATATATGTGCACACATACATTTAATTTCAAACGAATTTGTAGCAGGTAAATGCATGGGACCTTCGCCTGGGATCGCGGGTTCGAATGCTGACAGTGTCAATTGATAATTTAATTTTTTAAATTTTAATTAAATATGTTAATATTAAGTTTTAATTTTTTAAATGTATTATTAAAATTTTAATTTTAATTAAAAACAAATGCGCACTACAATGAGACTACGGGGTCTTCTATAGTCGGCTCGCTAGACTGTAGCCTTTCTTACTTGTCTTCCATTAGAAAAACTGAAGATTGGAAAACTTTGTTGTATCCTTTAATAAGTGCAGAAGATTTTTAAAATGATAATTGGAATTTTAGGTGTAGAGGTTTTTTATATTTCTTACTGTGGTCATCTCAATTAAAGCCAAAGCGTCCCCAGAGTCGTATAAACATAAACATGTTATTCTCGGATATAGTGCCGCACGTGTTTCATTGACTATTTGACCACAATTCCAGTCTCCCTTGTATGCAAAACTTTATTTGTAACTCAAATGAACACAAAGACTGGAACAAATGTCACTGACCTAAATACATTACTGTATGTGGATATTGTGTAGTCAACATTTGCTTATTACTAATTTATTATTTATATTTTGCATTTACTGTTTTCTCTCTGGACTTCAAGCAACTTTTTCTCCTTATAACACTTCATTTAGTTTTTTCTTTGTGTGCAGATGACAAAAAAATTCTCTCGATCTCATTCGAATGCGTTTCCGATAGTGCAAATTGAAGCGCAGCTTCCCAAGGGAGTGCGAATGATAAGAACATCACTTCGGTGGCATTTAAAGATTATATGCAAAACACGCAGTAGCAAAAATATAAATAAACATAATCTGTATCACTATAAGTGTAAGAGGGTGAGAGATATTGGAAGAGTGAGGGAGCGAGAGTGAATGAGTTTAAAGTCTTTGTCATGCGATTGAATTTCATGAAGGGTACATTTCTTTTAATTGCGCAGCCAAAAAAATAGGAATATATAAAAATCTCAGCGGACGATGACGACGAGTGAATACTCTAACTTAGAAATATATAAACGTGATTTCAAAAATGTATATAAAAACCAATTTTATCAGTTTGAATAAATTTTTAACAAGATAGAAAGGCTACAGTCGATCGAGCCGACTGTAAATGACCCCGTTCTCCCATAGTAGTACCCATTTTATTTAAATTAAAATTTTAAATTCAAATTAAATCAAGTAAGAAAGGCTACAGTCGATCGAGCCGACTGTAAAAGACCCCGTACTCCCATAGTAGTGACCATTTGCATTTTATTTAAATTAAAAATTTTAAAATGAAATTTAAACAAGTAAGAAAAGTACAGTCGAGCACGCCCGACCGTAAAATACTCTCTGCATTTTTTCGCGATTTAATTATTAAAATCGGTCTAGAGATATTACAATGTGTAGTACTTGCATTAAAACACGTTGAAACAAAAACAATCTAAGCATAATCAAACATACATCTGTTTGTCTGTATGCGAATACACATACGAAAGGCAATATATGATGCATATACATGTATGAATGTATGTGTGTATTCAGCGCGGCCAGCGACTGCGGCCAGCGACTGCGGCCAGCGACTGCGGGCAGCATGTGCTTGTATGTTTCTGTCTCGCTTGCACTCAAACATTGATATGAATGCTGCAGCGCTGCCGTCACATGTGCTTGACTCACTTGCACTCATACATGATATTGCATTCAGTTATCAATATTGTAACGCTTCTAGTTTTCTTGTTTATAGTGCGATTTCAATGCGCCTTTCAGGATAGTTTGATATAGTTAGTCTTCACACGAATTATAAATTACAATACTGTACTATATTAAAGAATGCCTAAAAAGTTGAGAATTACTTTTATAAATTGTGGGAAAACGGGGCGTGGCAGTCCAAAAATTTAAATGTCAATGCATTTACGCTGTCACTAGCAACCTCCATACCAAAATTGGTGATCCGAGGTGCAATAGTTATTGAGATATTCGCCCAAAACACCAATTTTTCCGAAGTGTGTCTAGTTTTTTGCTCATTGTGGGTGAATGGGGCGTGGCATCGAAAAAAAAAAAGATTCTTGTATTGACTGACTAAATATGTGATCGATTGAGACCAAGCTCGGACTTGTAGCTCTTACCATCTCTGAAATCTGTTTGTTCATACGGACGGACAGACAGACAGACGGACAGACGGACATGGCTATATCGACTCGGCTTGTGATGCTGATCAAGAATATATGTACTTTATGGGGTCTGCCACGCCTCCTTCTGCCTGTTACATACATTTTCACAAACCCAATATACTCTTGCAGAGAGTATAAAAATTAAATATTTACATTTTGAATTAAAATTAAAAAATAAATAAATTAGCAACTGTCATTGTCAGCACTCGAACCCGCGATCCATGCGAAGGTTCCACATTGCGCCGCAACTCTACCAGTTGCACCACACCCCCCTTCTATCATTCTTCCGATTATATGCACATATATATGTGTGTATGTATAGCATTGGTCGGCGCGGCCAGCGGCTCCGGGCATCGCTGCCGCCAGCAGGTAGAGAAAACGTTCGAACATATGTTTGTATGTTTCTGTGTTTGTTTGTAATGGTTGCGCGCATACAGTGATTTTGCAGTTAAACAAGTAAGAAAGGCTACAGTCGATCGAGCCGACTGTAAAAGACCCCGTACTCCCATAGTAGTGTCCATTAGCATTTAATTTAATTTAAAATTTGTAAGGAAGTTTCTCAGGCCGGGGTATGTCTCAGTCCGGCCAGGGCTAACTACAGAAAATTTATTATGTTGAGACGTCTGGTGAAAAGACGCAGTGGCGCGATGATGGACTGGCCACTGATGATTGGGGAAGTGGACGATAGTTTTTGGGCTCAATGGGGCTCGTGCTTCGGAAACAACAACCGAGTATCGGCTACGGTTGATGGCTCCGGATTCGCGGTGTTCGGGATTTCAGTTCAGTAGGTGGAGTGCAGGCTACCACTACTGAACCTCAAACTCGTGCTCCCACGGGACAGAAATGCCAACGATGAATCACGACCTCTACGCGATAGGAGAGTACAGGCTGCTCCCATCGAATAGTAGACACGTGTATCAAACGTTGCTTTTGCACAGGCACGTGGATGACGGCTGCTGTAGGCTGCGAAATGCATACGATGATTCACGACTCCCACGCGATAGGAGAGTACAGGCTACTCCTATCGAGTAGTAGACATGTGTACCAAACGTTGCTTTTGCACAGGCACGGGGGGGGACGACTGCTGCTGTAGGCGGCGCAATGCATACGATGATTCACGACTTCTATGCGATAGGAGAGTACAGGCTGCTCCTATCGAGTAGTAGACACGTGTATCAAAAGTTGCTGTTGCGCTGGCGCGGGGGCGGGGCGACTGCTGCTGCTACTGTACGCGCTGCAACGCATACGATGATTCACGACTCCTATGCGATAGGAGAGTACAGTCTACTCCCATCGAATGGTAGGCGCGACTATCAAACGTTGCTGTTGCACTGGCGCAGGGACGACTGAAACGGCTACTACTGTGAGCGCAGCAATGCATACGATGATTCACGACTTCCATGCGATAGGAGAGTGCAGGCTACTCCCATCGAATGGTAGGCGCGACTATCAAGCGTTGCTGTTGCACTGGTGCGCGAACGACTGCTGCTGCTACTGTACACGCTGCAAGGCATACGATGATTCACGACTTCTATGCGATAGGAGAGTATAGGCTACTCCCATCGAATAGTAGGCGCGAGTATCAAGCGTGGCTGTTGCACTGCTGAGACGATCGGTGCTAGAAGGTAGCAATGCATGCGATGAATCGCGGCTTCTATCCGATAGGGGAGTACAGGCTACTCCTATGCGGTAGAATGCGCGATCACCAACACTAGTGTACACCACCAAGACGCTACCAGATCGTGGTCTTAGTAGCCGCCGGAGTGGAGTTGTTAATGTACGCTGCACGGGAACGGGGAAAGAGGATGAGGAAGGTTTTAGAGAGAGCATGGGGAAAGGGGGGGGGGGGGGGGGGAGGGAAAATGGAGGGTGAAAGATGGTGGGTTTACGGAGGGAGAGTGTGGGAGCAAACCGAGGGGTTTGGTGGGGGGGCACGGGTGTTTGTTGTGGGGCGTGGTGTTTGTGTTTTTTTATTTTTTGTGTCGTGGTGTTTTTATGTTTTGTTGTGTTTTTTTTTTATTTAATGTTAATTATTTAACCTACCTATCGAATTATTTCTTGTTAATTATTTTAAGCTCACCACGTGTATTATTGTGGTGGGCTCCCTAGCTTTCGTTTTCCTTGTTGTTGTTGTTGTTGTTTCCTGATCGTGTGGGGGGTCTCCGTTGTCCTTGTCGTGCTGTAGTCCTGTAAATCCTTTTGTATCCTGATGTCTCCTTGTGTATTCGTCTGTAGTTTTCCACGTGTCACATGCGTATTTTCGCGACTTTGCCACTGTTGCATCCACTCGTTCGTAAGCCCGTTGAAAAACTAACTCCAGTGCAAATTAATTCAAGCGTATTCCAAAATTCTCTTTTTCTTTTCGCTGCTCTGCCCTTGACACACATATTTTGTGCACAGATGCAGCGGTGCTTTTCCCGGCGTTGATCGCATTTGCCTACAATTTGATGCTAGGCAGCGCTGCTTACGCCTCTGCTCCTCTTTGTCGCGTGCCAAACTCATACGTCGACGCAGGCGGCCGCTTGCCGTCTCTTGTTCTCTGCCGCTATCGCCTCAGCTGCACTGCTCTGACGTAGCGGCTTGCGCTGTGTGCGTGTAATCCGTTTTCGTTGCTGTGACGTCAGCCATGCACATGTATGTGTGCGCTGTGCAGTGGCCGCTCTCGCTCTCTCTCTGCCCAGCCTCTGTCGATCCATGCATTGCACTGCGCATGTGTCGTCGCTCTTTGTTTTCGATTCTTTATCTCCGATCCCGCAGTGTGTATGTACGCGACAAGTATACATTGTTCTTTGTCTAGCTGCCGTCTTGACTGGCTGCTTCCAGTGAGAACATTTATCGCCGCTTACTTTCGTACACTGCCTGCTGGCAGTTATGGGACTGTGCCCGTATTTAAATCAAACCGTGCGCACTGGCAGTTTTCGGCCAGTGCGCTAAAAATATTGTGCGCTCATTTTATGGGGCGTCACACCCCCCCCTTTCTTCCGGGATATGAGGCGTGACGGTGACCTGGGCCGAGCAGTTGATGGCCACGTTGAACCACAGGTCCCCTACGGTTCTCCTGAACCGCACCCGTTTCCCTTGGTGGCACCGAAGTCTGGCCGTGAGCGCTTCCACCAAGTCCAGTGGAAGGAGCCGGTCCTCCGTGAACACCCTCCAGTCCTCGGGCACTACGACCATGGGTATGGGCTCCTCCACTCGCTCCATCGGCCATGCAGCTGCCGTCTCGGTCGCTTGCTGCTGTTGGTCACTGGCCGACGTGCTGGCTTGCTCCACCGCGGGCTCGCTCGTCCCTTGTGGTGCGACCTCCATAAAGAGCGCGTTGTGCACTAGCCCGACCGGCCCTGCAGCTGCAGTCTCAGTCGCTTGCTGCAGTTGGGTATTGGCCGACGGGCTAGGCAGGTCCTCCACCGACGTCCATCCTTCGGGCGTATCCGCCATAGATTGCGCGTTCCGCACTAGCTCCATCGGCCCTGCAGCTGCCGTCTCGGTCGCTTGCTGCAGTGGGGCATTGGCCGATGAGCTAGGCAAATCCTCCGACCCAGCTATAGTCCCGCGTGGGGGTGTGGCCTCGTCAGAGCTGATGGGCTCAAACCGGGGGTAGCTCCGGGGATCCGGGGTCCTGGGTGCCTCGTCGTCCGTCCCCTCGACAGCCGAGTCTTCGTGCCGGACCCACGACAGATAGGCGGGCGGCTCCTCCACGTCGCCGATGAGCGACCGAATATGCTCGGCGCGGGCTGCCGTCATCGGGTGGCTCTCAGTGGCGGCCACAGCTTCCGGGTCTCCCGGTTTGAGCCACGACCCATAAGCCGGGGGTGGGTCGGGCCACTCGAAAGTCTCCTCATCCGGGATGTCGAGGATGTCGTGGTCCTCCGACTCGTCCTCGTCGCTCTCGGTGTCCTCGGCAGAACCACTTGTCTCCGCCCCATCGCTGCTTAACGGGCTGTACCCCTCGGCCTCCATGTCGTCGTCGTCGTCATCATTGTCGTCGCCGTCTTCGTCTGCCCTCATCCTACGCGAGCGTCATCTCGCGCGGAAGCCCGCGCAATGTTGCGGAGCAGGGGTGGGGGGCTCGTTGAGGTCTCCATCCGAGCTCGAGGTGGCGTGATGACTCGGTGAGCGAGGTTGGCGAACCTCCCGTCGAAGAGCGGCGGTTCCGGCTCAGGCTCCTCCATCTCCACGTCTTCGCCGGCCTCTGCTGTTATGGGTGGTGGTGGCCCTGGAACTGCCAACAGCTCACCGGTCTCGAGGCCCTGCAACAATCCGCCTTCCAGCTCCTCTCGTAGCAGGCCCACTGTAGCTGGACTCAACTCCAGGCTCAATGTCGACGGGGGTCGTGGTGGCGTGACCAGGTCGATCACCTGCTGCCGTAGGCTTCTTGGCGGTGTACCCGTCACACCGAGGCAAACGTCCATCATCGGATGGACGGGTGCGGCGACCTGTTCGGCCTGCGCTCTCGGGTGACGGGCGCTTGGCGAACTAGCCAAGGTCGGCTTCGGGCGGCTTCTATTCGGTGTGGGCGTCATATTAATCTGTAAACGGAGATGATTATAGTTACGTGTTTTCTGGCCTGTTAGTATTGCTGCCTTAGTGTGCGGATAGGATTTGGGCTGACGAACGATCTTGGTTAGTTTAACTGGGTTCTTAATCGCGTTGGACATCTTCCGATCGATCAGATGATTCCCCTTGGTACGATTTAAGGTCTGTTATGCTCGCTACTCGACGTTCTTTGGTCGCGACGTTCTGTATGCGTACGATTGTTGGTGATACAAATTTCACGACCCGGTATGGCCCATCGTAACGAGGTGCCAGCTTAGCCGCAAATCCATCAGCAGCTTTTGACAAGTGATGTTGTCGTAGCAGCACCAGATCCTTCAGCGCCGGTCTCCATTCCCGCCGGCGTAGGTTGTAATGACGACTTTGATCCTGAGCAGCTTGTTGGAGGTTCTCCTTTGCCATCTTAAAGATCTCTCGCAAGTGTTTCGCCTTGTCCTCCGGCGTTCTTCCTTCGCAAGTGGGTCCGGGGTTAACCTCGTTGTATAGTGATCCTGGTAGCCTAGGCTCGCGCCCTTGAACCAACTACGCCGGGCTATATCCACTGCTATCCGATGGGCTCGAGTTGATTGCTAAACTTAGCTCCGGTAGCAGAGCATCCCAGTTGCTCTGCTCTCCATCCAGATATTGCGCAATCATCGTCTTGACGGTCCGGTTTGCTCTCTCCGTGGGATTCTGCTGGGGCGTATAAGGTGCGGTGTGCTGCAAATCCATTCCCATTCGTTTGCAGAAGGCCTTGAACTCTCGGCTGGTGAACTGCGTTCCATTGTCGCATACAAACGTCTGAGGTATGCCGAATCGAGCCAAGATGCGCTCCCTGAAAGATCGCTCCAGATGTGCTGTCGTGGCCTTCCTCAAAGGGACAAGTTCCACCCATTTGCTGAAGTGGTCGAAAAAGACCAGAAGCATCGTATGTCCTTGTTTTGACCTGGGCAGTGGTCCAACAAAATCCGCGCAAAGTACCTCGAAGGGCTCCTGTACATCCCTCGTGCGCATCTGTCCTGGTGGTTTCAGTTGACTGACCTTGAACTTCTGACATGTTTCGCAATTTCTCACGTACTTGGCCACGTCTCGGAACAACCCTGGCCAAAAGTACCTCTGCAAGACTCTTTTGGTAGTCTTCCGAATTCCTTGGTGTCCGGCGGAAGGTTGATCGTGGCATTCTTGCAAGACCCTTTTCCCTACGCAGAGCTTCCAGGGCACGTATTCCTCATCGTCGGGGCTTCGGTACGATCGGCGGTAAAGCTTACCTTCCTCTTGCACGTAGTCAGGGTACTTCTCTGGTTCCTTTTGTATGGCTTCCACTATACGTGTCAACCATTTGCACTGCAAGTGTTCCTCGGCTAGTTGTTGTAGTGTCTCCAGCGGTTGCCTAGACAGAGCATCGGCCACGACGTTCTGACTCGCTCGGCGATAGTGCACTACGAAGCGGTATTGTTGGAGTTCGAGTGCCCATCGCGCAATCCGTCCCGTGGGGTTGTCGATCGAATTAAGCCACTTTAGCGCCAGATGATCCGTGATAACGTCGAACTCGTAACCCTCCAGGAAACAGCGCAGCTTACGAATCGCCCAAACGATAGCAAGACACTCCTTCTCGGTAGTGGAGTAGTTTTCCTCGGCCGATGATAACCGTCGACTGGCATACGCGATGACTCTTTCGGTCCCTTCAATCCGCTGTGTAAGCACCGCGCCCAGTCCATAATCGCTGGCATCCGTCTGTAGGGTAAAGCGTTCCGTAAAGTCCGGACATGCAAGCACTGGTGCCTTCGTGAGTCGAGCCTTCAGTTCCTCAAACGCCTCCTGCTGGTTGGCGTCCCATGTCAACTTCTGACCTTTGCGCAGCAACCTGGATATCGGCTGCACAATGCTGGTAAAGTTGGGCACGAAGCGTCGATACCATGAGGCGATACCTAGACATCGCCGAAGCTCCTTCACATTAGTCGGTGGTAGCAATTCCTTGATTGCTTCGATCTTTGCCGGGTCGGTGTGGATTCCCTCTTCGCTGACGACGTGCCCCAAGTATACAAGACTCTTCTGGAAGAAGCAGCACTTGTCCCGGTTGAGCCTGAGCTTTGCGTCCCGTAGTCTTCGGAACACCTCTCGTAGGTTTTCGGCATGTTGCTCCAGCGTGGCTCCGATGACGATGATGTCATCCAGATATGCAAACGCATATGGTTCCATCTCGGGACCAATAACGCCATCCAACGCGCGCTGAAATGTTGCGGGGGCGGAATGCAACCCGAATGGCATCACCTTCCAGTGGTAGAGACCCCGGCCGGGTACTGTGAACGCCGTGCACTCCCTGCTATCCTCTGCGATAGGTATTTGCCAATACCCGTTCTTTAGATCCAACGTTGTAATGTACTTCGCGTTCCGAAGCTTCTCTAGGATGTGGTTGATCCTTGGTAGTGGATACGCATCTGGAATCGACTGCGCATTAAGTTGCCGGTAATCGATGCACATCCGCACCTCTCCGGTCTTCTTTCCCACCAGTACTATGGGAGCACTGTGTGGACTTCTCGAAGGCTCAATCCGTCCGTCCCGAAGCAACTCGTCTACCTGGTCATCGATGATCTTTTGCATTGCGGGATTTTTCGGATAATACCGCTGCTTGATGGGACGGTTGTCCCTAAGTACTATACGATGTTCTGCGATGTGGGTGACTCCGGTGACTTCGTCGAACTTGGCCAGCTCTCGCTGCAGAAAGTCATCCACCCACTCGCGTTCCGTGTCCGGTACCTGGTCTCCAGTTATGGTCCTCAAATAGTCGGCTTTGCCGCTGTGCTCTGTGGTCTCTCGTCGTGGTTTCCGGAACGGGTTGTTCCTCCTGGCTACCTCACAGATCGGAGGTAGCACTGGGCTCGCCTGTATACCGTTGGGCACGGTATGTATACTCCGGGCACTAGGTATAGTTGTCGCTTCCGTGGTAGGTGGTAGTTGGAGTTGGACCTGGCCGCACTCCCAAACGCATCTCCGCCCCGCACATAAAATCCATACCTAAGATGACTTCGTCGATGATCGTTGGCAGCACCAGCATTGGTAAGGTCAGGTGTCGCTGTCCCAGCTGCACCCGAACCATGAGCGCTTCCGTCACTTCTCGTCTTGTTCCATCCGCCAAACATATTCTGCTCCGGACAGTGCGTCTATTCGATGAAGTAGCGATGCGTTGCGCCACCTTTGCGCTCACGAAGCTCCTCGTTGCCCCTGTGTCAATCGTAGCTACCAAGGCCTGATCCTCAATCCGAACGGTAGCTACGATTCTCCCTCGCTCGAATCTCATTGTAGTTGTTAGTGGCGTGTTGGTTGCGCTGTCTCCAGCCGTTCGCCCGACGGTTGGGAGCGCACTTCGTTTCCCGATGTTTTAGCTCGACAGCAGTCCACTGTCCGAACACCTCGTCGACCACAATCCCAGCAGAAGTTCAGTCGGGCGTTTTGGCACTCTCGGCTAAAGTGTCCCACTTGTCCGCAGTTTCTACAAGCGCGGCGGATGTCAATGCATTCCTCCGCTTCTTGTATCCGCTGATTGTTTGCCTCTGAACTACTGCTTGGCTTGGGAGTCCTCTCCGGACGACGATGCTCCATGCTGCTCTTAGAGCGCGCGGCTTCTCGTGCTTTCACGTCCTCAAAAGTCGTGATCAACTTGGTCAACTGGGCCAACGTAGAGAACTCGTGCCGCCTCGTGTATAGCTGGTACTCAGCAAGCAGGTTCTCGTAAATCCGACTCAGTTCCTGATCCTCTGTGTACGCAGCACGGCGCATCATGACCCGGAAGCTGAGAAGGTACGAGGTGAATGGCTCACCAGAACGTTGCATCCTATCCCGTATCTCGTCTTCTAGCCTTTGGAAATAGCGTGGTGGCAAGAAGAATTCCAAGAAATCTCTTCTGAACTCGTGCCAAGTCCCTGTGTACATCTTTGTGACTCGGAACCAGTCGGCCGCCGGTCCCGTCAACAACCCAGCGATTGCTGGCATCAATTGCTGTTGCGTATCGATTTGGTAGATAGCGATCATATCCTCCAAATGTTCGATAAAACGCAATGGGTCGGCCGCTCCTCCGTCAAAGAAGACGCCCCATTTTCGCAATCGATCCACGAAACCGAGTTGCAAACTACGATCGCTTTGTGAACCGGAGCTGCGAGAATGATCGTCGCGAATCCTTGTCGACTCACTGTTGCTCAGTGTCGACACAGGGATCCGTAACGTCGGCTGATGTGTGTGCTCCTGTACAATGGAGCTTGCGGTGCCAGCGTGACTCGTCCCTGGTAAAACCAAGCATTCTCCTGGTACTGGGGACACACCACGGGATCTGGGTTTATTCTCCGGCGTTGGTGTTGTCCCGAGCGTAAGCTCTAGTTCGGCAAGCCTCTGCACGGCTTCCTTGGGTAGCTCCGGTTGGCTTGCGAAAGCAGCGAGACGACTCCGCAATTCTTCCACGGTGCCTTCTGGATCTCGACCGAACTCCTTCAGTATTGCTTGCAGCTCACTCTTACGGCGATACGATATCCATTGCACACCCATGGCTGTAGACTTCTTCGTTAATAATCCTCGTTGTATTCCTTTATAATATTCCTGTTAATACCCCTTGTGGTATTCTGTGTAATAATCCTTGTATTCCTCGTTGTATTCCTTTGTAATATTCCTGTTTTAATCCTTGTAATGATCCTTGCCGGTTACGTTTTCGTGTTTTCTCTGATGTTTCAATGTTGTTTGCTGATGTTGCCTCCTCGAGTGCTTGCTGACGACTGTCCCCTTAGGACCCTGTTGCTTCGCTTATGTAGGCTTCTGCTTAGGCTGCGTCGACGTCGGCAGCGACGCGACGCAGGGTACTCGTGGCCGCTGGATCTCCTGCTCGTGGCTCGTAAGTGCGTAGCCGTGAAACAAAAAAAAGCTTCGGAGACATTAAATATTCCGCTGCGATGAATGAACAACCAATTCCCCCTCTCTTTCTAGCTTCGTCTCCCCAAGAATAGCTGATGACGTTTTAAGTCATAAAGGATGGAGTGTCTCAAATTTTCTACCAAAGTCCCTGCTCGGGCGCCATCTGTAAGGAAGTTTCTCAGGCCGGGGTATGTCTCAGTCCGGATAGGGCTAACTACAGAAAATTTATTATGTTGAGACGTCTGGTGAAAAGACGCAGTGGCGCGATGATGGACTGGCCACTGATGATTGGGGAAGTGGACGATAGTTTTTGGGTTCAATGGGGCTCGTGCTTCGGAAACAACAACCGAGTATCGGCTACGGTTGATGGCTCCGGATTCGCGGTGTTCGGGATTTCAGTTCAGTAGGTGGAGTACAGGCTACCACTACTGAACCTCAAACTCGTGCTCCCACGGGACAGAAATGCCAACGATGAATCACGACCTCTACGCGATAGGAGAGTACAGGCTGCTCCCATCGAATAGTAGACACGTGTATCAAACGTTGCTTTTGCACAGGCACGTGGACGACGGCTGCTGTAGGCTGCGCAATGCATACGATGATTCACGACTTCTATGCGATAGGAGAGTACAGGCTGCTCCTATCGAGTAGTAGACACGTGTATCAAACGTTGCTGTTGCACTGCTGAGACGATCGGTGCTAGAAGGTAGCAATGCATGCGATGAATCGCGGCTTCTATCCGATAGGGGAGTACAGGCTTCTCCTATGCGGTAGTATGCGCGATCACCAACACTAGTGTACACCACCAAGACGCTACCAGATCGTGGTCTGAGAGCGGGAGGGGTGCATGACGGGGGAAGGGAAAATAGGGAGGAGGAAAAGAAGATAGTGTTTTTTAAAAGAGGGTGCGTATGGGAGCGGGGGGGGGGGGGGGGGGGGGGAGAGGTGGGGGGGCTGCTCTTATGGCGTAGAAGTCCGGATCCCTAACACAAGTACACGCCACCACGAGAGGCTACCAGATTTCGGTCTTAGTAGTCGCCGGCGTGGAGTCACTCACGTATGCACTGCACTGAACACCCTGTTTATTGTTGCGCGTCACTGTTGTTTTTATTTTATTAATTTGCTTGCCGTCGTTACTTTATATGCCTTCTTATGTTTCTTTTATTTGTTTAATCTCCATTTATTCATGTATATCATTTAAACTAACGCCTATCCGCACACTTATAGTTCTATGTTAATTATTTTTCTATTATTTTAAGCTCACCACGTGTATTATTGTGGTGGGCTCCCTAGCTTTCGTTTTCCTTGTTGTTGTTGTTGTTGTTTCCTGATCGTGTGGGGGGTCTCCGTTGTCCTTGTCGTGCTGTAGTCCTGTAAATTCTTTTGTATCCTGATGTCTCCTTGTGTATTCGTCTGTAGTTTTCCACGTGTCACATGCGTATCTTCGCGACTTTGCCACTGTGCATCCACTCGTTCGTAAGCCCGTTGAAAAACTAACTCCAGTGCAAATTAATTCAAGCGTCGATTGCCAAAATTCTCCTCTGCCGACGTCGCTTCTTTTCGCTGCTCTGCCCTTGACACACATATTTTGTGCACAGATGCAGCGGTGCTTTTCCCGGCGTTGATCGCATTTGCCTACAATTTGATGCTAGGCAGCGCTGCTTACGCCTCTGCTCCTCTTTGTCGCGTGCCAAACTCATACGTCGACGCAGGCGGCCGCTTGCCGTCTCTTGTTCTCTGCCGCTATCGCCTCAGCTGCACTGCTCTGACGTAGCGGCTTGCGCTGTGTGCGTGTAATCCGTTTTCGTTGCTGTGACGTCAGCCATGCACATGTATGTGTGCGCTGTGCAGTGGCCGCTCTCGCTCTCTCTCTGCCCAGCCTCTGTCGATCCATGCATTGCACTGCGCATGTGTCGTCGCTCTTTGTTTTCGATTCTTTATCTCCGATCCCGCAGTGTGTATGTACGCGACAAGTATACATTGTTCTTTGTCTAGCTGCCGTCTTGACTGGCTGCTTCCAGTGAGAACATTTATCGCCGCTTACTTTCGTACACTGCCTGCTGGCAGTTATGGGACTGTGCCCGTATTTAAATCAAACCGTGCGCACTGGCAGTTTTCGGCCAGTGCGCTAAAAATATTGTGCGCTCATTTTATGGGGCGTCACAAATTTTATAATGAAATTTAAAAAATTAAATATTTACATTTTGAATTAAAATTAAAAAATAAATAAATTAACAATTGTCATTGTCAGCATTCGAACCCGCGATCCATACGAAGGTTCCATATTGCTCTGCAACTCTACCAGTTGCACCACGACCCTCTCCTATCATTCTTCCGATTATTTGCAAATATGTATGTGTGCTCATATATATGTGTGTATGTATAGCATTGTTCGGCGCGGCCAGCGGCTCCGGGCAGCGCTGCCGCCAAAGCAGGTAGAGAAAACATTCGAACATATGTTTGTATGCTTCTGTGTTTGTTTGTATGTGTTGGGCGCATGCAGTGATTTTGCAGTAAAACAACATTAACTTTGAACCGTCATTGCTTTCTTGTTCGACATAGCATTTTGATGCCACTTTCAGCAAAGTTAGATATAGTAAGTCTCTAAGCGAATGTTAAATTACACTATACTATTTGATTTAATGCCTTAAAATCGGCATTGAAGTTGGAAAGTTTTTTAGTTTTTATGAGAAAAGGGGGCGTGGCAGCTCAACATTTTGAATGACATTATACTAAAGCTGTCTCTTAAAACCTGTATACCAAAATTTGTGCTCCTAAGTGCTATAGTTACTGAGATATTCGCCTAAAACACAAATTTTTTCGAGGTTTGTCTGGTTTTTTGCTTATTGCGGGGGCGGTAAGGGGCGTGGCAACAATTTGAAATAAACTTGATCTGCCTGACACAATAACGGACTTTCATTGTAAATTTGATGGTTCTAGCTTTTGTAGTTTAAAAGATCCAGGTGTTCATACGGACAGACGGACAGGCAGACAGACGGACAGACGGACATTGCGATATGACTCGGCTGTTGATGCTGATCAAGAATCTTTACTTAGGGGTCGCCACGCCTCCTTCTGCCTGTTACGCACATCTCGCTTCTGACAAACTTAATAGACCCCTATACTCTTTTTTAAAGAGTACGGGGTCTAAAAATGGTGTAATTAGAGTATTTAAAAGCGAACTTTCAGTGATTATTGGCTCAACCGGGACCAGTTAGTCCGGGATAACAGTATATTAAATTTATTAAAATCGGCTTCCGAAACTGACGAGATCGCTTAGTAGATATTCAACCAGACAGATACCCGGGAGGTAAATACGTACTCCAGAGACGGGTGATAAGGATTGAGGATTAGGTAAAGGTGTGGTACGGGAGATTAACGGGATGGATGAACAGAAAAACAGATCAAACCCTATTTAAGGAGTTTGGGATGGCATAGATTGAAACAGTGAAATCCCAAATAGATTATCAAGAAAGTCATGCTGAGTCGTGGGGCAGACACGCCAGACCTTTATTATTGAATGTGCGGATTTAGTTGCGGACAATGTGGGTATGTGAAGTGGGACCGAAAGTTTATTTGGGCCAATCGACAATCTAAAATTGGCATTTTTACGCTTTGGAGAATCATTCAAGACTTTAAAATCTGTGAACTCCTTATCCAAAGCTGAGAAACTATCGGACAGACTTATAAATCTGCCCAATAGGTCCCCAAAGCCTCTCATGAAGATCATCATGTCCCTTTCGACATCCCCACAATCTTCACAAGTCCACTTTAGACTCAATCAGGTCAATAGTTCGGCCGTTAAGGCTTGCATATTTTTCATGTGAAACATTTTCACATCGCCAGCAACCAACAAAACCCACCTTAACGTTTGTTCTAACCTGGCAGTTGGAATTGTAACAGACATACATATTACAGTTCATTATTAAAAAAACAACAATATATTAAAAAGTATACGAAAATGCTAAACAATAGCTGATTATAAAGAAAACAAGTAAGAAAGGCTACAGTCGAGCGAGACGACTATAGAAGACCCCGTACTCTCAAACTAGTGCGCATAAAATTTTAAAAATACATTTACAAAATTAAAATTTAATATTTATATTTTCATTCAAACCCGCGATCTTAGACGAAGGTAGGATAGTTAGATATGATAAGTCTGTGGCAATCTGTTGACTCGATACATATATTCTCAAATATCGATAACTTTAATTTAATATGTTCGTTCACTTGATTAGTTCAATTATATCAGTTTAGTTCATAGGAACACAAGCGACTGACACATGAACAAGAAAAGCTGAGAATAATCTGTATTATTATAAGTTGTAAGTTAGAGTACAATTAAGTGAAGATATATTGTATAAACTACAAGTCTGTAAACGAATGTTAAATTACAACAAGTACAATTTGAATTAATGCCTTAAAAACCGCATTGAAGTTGGAAAGTTTTTTAGTTCGCCATTCTTTTGAATGGCGTTATATTAAGGCTGTCTCTAGGAACCTGTATACCAAATTTGTGCTCCTAAGTGCCATAGTTATTGAGATATTCGCCTAAAACACAAATTTTTTCGAGGTGTGTCTGGTTTTTTGCTTATTGCGGGGGCGGTAAGGGGCGTGGCAACAATTTGAAATAAACTTGATCTGCTCGCGAAAATAACGGACTTTCATTCCAAACTTGGAGGCTCTAGCTCTTGTAGTTTAAAAGATCCAGGTGTTCATACGGACGGACGGACAGACGGACATTGCTATATCGACTCTGCTGTTAATGCTCGCTTCTGACAATTTTAATAGACACCTATACTCTTTTTAAAGAGTACGGGGTCTAAAAAGTGCGCACAGTTTCGTCACAATGCAAACTAGCAGTACATGCACCATATATGTATATATATTCTATAGTTATAAGTGAGTCATGTCATTGAGTGCAATTACTATTTTTAGTCACGTGTCTTTAGGGCTAATTTAGGTCTTGGACTAATGCCTGTACCTTTAATTCAGCGAATATTGCCAAACGCAGCACCCCAATGTCCTCCTACATAGCATAAATAATTATAATTGATTAGCTGGAAGGTGTATATTAGTATGTGGTAGTGCATTTCGTTTGGGTTATTAGTGAATTGCAAATATATGAGTATGACAATGGCAGGCCTAAATTGTTAGCCCCTTCCTCGATATCATTTGGCTCCAAAAAGTAATTATCACAAACTAAATTTAATTGTTTTGGGGAGTAAGTAACGCGATTAGTTAAGCTTAAAATTTAATTGAAAATTGTAAGTATTCGAAACCAGACCGACAAAGAGTGAAAGTGCGGACGCGTTGACGTAAATTAATATAGGCAGATTTTAATTCATTTTTAGATTCACTGGCGATAACCATTCAACTGTTCGACCATTTCAAGGAACACGTGAACTAAACTCTATTGCAATTAAATATGCCAGCAGTTTTTGGCTGGTCTCCCATTTTATTGACAGCAGCCCGTTGCGATTGAAGCGAGCGGAGACGGATGTCATATTCAGGGCTGGTTGATATAATAATAGAAACCAAAAATGCTCCTTTCGATGATTGCGTAGGCGGGTTTAAGCTTCTGTTAATAACGTGTGCTGTATCCTGTTACGTGTCGCGTGTTGCTCTGCAGCAATTATGAGTATTTAATCCGGGACCACAAAAACTACAATTTGGCTTAAGTAGACAATGCGGTGGTTAAGTGGCCAGCACAGGTTGCGTTTTTTATATTTGAAGTATTTTTAGTGCACTACTAAAGTGGAACTGGCAATCCAAATGTCCAAACATGGTTTCCAGCAGTATTGGCGTTCGAAATGGGTGTAGTAGGTTCATAATCAGTTTCCATTGGCTCAATTGGATTCTGCATAAGTTTTAAATTGTTGGCTGAATCATGATGAAACAGTACGACCTGCACGAATATGGCACGGCAAGTTAAAATATTGTGCGGCACTCGCTTTAATTTTATTTTTGTCAATTATCCAGCTGAGCGCAGAGCTTGTCTTAGCATTTCAGTTTGCTTTTTCTTCTGAGCGGCCTTCGTTTTGGTAGATTAATTGTTGTAGTGCGGTTAGTGCGTCTCTATTGGCAACAAATTGTAAATTAATTTTCTAAAAATTCTTAGATAGATGTTACCAATCCTGAATCAGGTTGAGGACTTCCTTGACATTTACATAGTATATACTCCGAGTTGCGAGATGCTCTTAAGAGTCCAACTTGCTTCAGTTGATTTATGGACTTCATTAAGCTTTCTTCGAAATTGTGAAAGTTCTGATTACGCGGAATTAAGGTTATAACCTTTTTGAAAATAGCTTGAAATGTTCCACACTGTAAAGTTGAAAGCGCGTTAAAACTAAACGATTTGTCGACGTCCGAAGAGTTATCATTTTTAAATTAACTTAGGTAAATTTTTTCAGATTTTATGATGTTTCAAATTTCCTAAAATCTTTAAAAAATATATGTTCTTCCCAGCTTGAAATTGTAGGGTGGAGTGAGGAAATACGTTCCAGTAAAATAGTATCTTAAATATATACAGAAACTGAGCCTACTGTGGAATAAATAAAATTCAAGAATTTTTATTTGTTTTCGTATATATTCTTTGAGCATTTTTTTTTGTTGTTTTTTATTTTTGGTTATAATTCCTCTTATGAACATATTAATATTATTGGACGTTGATTTACTAACGCGACAGTACAACATGCTTGTTAGCGCGCGGAACCCTGCAGATAATGCAGCCACCTCCCGCCCAATCAACCGAGGGGCACACCTCATAACGTACGGCTAACGAAAAACGCGGAACGAATTTATGTTTAAAAACAAATAATATTTAAAAATATATTACAAAATTAAAATATAATTATACTATAATACAGTTAAATTTAATTTAACGAGAGCAACGATGAAGAGAGAGGGGAAGACAGTATCTAGTGGGTCTGATCGGAACAGCGAAACTAATTTGGCTGACTTATTCGGATGAATTAATTTCACCGTTGATTAGTTTGAGTAGGAAAATTGGACCGAGCGCCGTTGTACGATCAGACAAAGAAGGAAGATTTATTAGTAAAAGTCTACTACGATAGGAAGGCAAGCGTATATTAGCGTTCCAGTTTAGGGCCTTTCGGGCAAAAAGAAGGAATTGTTTTTGTACAGATTCTATTCTATCTAGATGAATTTTGTATTGGGAAGACCAAATACAAGATCCATATTCAAGAATAGGACGTACCCAGGAGGTGAAAAGTGTTTTTGTTAAAGAGGAATAAATAAATTCTTTCGACCAGCGCTTTTTGGAGCCCAGGACACCAAAACTTACCAAACTTAAGCCTTGCATCCATAAGGATACCCTTATCAATGACCGACTGAACTCTTTGAAGAGAGTTGCCATTCAGAATGTAATTATTTAGAAATGGGGTCGACCTTAATGAAGGACATTACGTTACGCTTAGTATAGTTCAGATTTAATAAATTGGTTTGACTTTAGGATTGAAAGCTGTAGAGATCGATTGTAATCTGGTTCCAAGAAGAGCTCAGACCGAAACACAGAGTTTGACATCATCGGATAATGAGTAACTGAGAGTGATAATGCAGATGGCAGATCGTTTATGAACAATATAAATAGCAAAGGATCGAGTGGCTTCCTAGTGGGACGCCGGAAGTAACTTGAACTGATTTCGAAAATGAATCTTTAAAAAACACTTGTGTTCTAAAACTTAAGTGATTCGAAATTCAAGGAATAAAAGATTGAGTTTATGTATTAAGATGCTGTGGTTAATGGAATCAAAAGCTTTGTGAAATCTGTATAATTTCATTTGTCAGTAAATATATAATTCTAACAGGTTAGTGGTAGTGGATCTTATTTACAAACCCTGTGGCAGGGTGATTTAGTTCAGTTGAGATGTTTTTTTTTTCAAAAGCCTTGGGAATAGCAGACAACTTGGAAATACCCCTGTAGTTGCAGACATTAGACTTGTTTCCTTTTATGTGAAGAGGAATAATTTAAAATGATTTCCAAACTTCAGGAAAACATTCTGATTCAACGGACAAATTAAATAGTTTATACAGCGGTTTTAAAAAGCCAACTGCACAATTTCTTAGCACGCAGCCTGGGACTCCGTCCGGTACAGGTGAAAAAACAGGTTTAATTGACATTAGAGTATGTAAAAGCGATCTTTCAGTGATTATTGGCTGAAAATTACTATTTAAGTAGTTTACATGGTGAGGGTACGGTGAATCAGAATTAAGACTAGCTTAAAATAAGTCGTTTGAAAAAAATCGGCAAATAAATCGACTATAGCCTGATCTGAATTAGCAGTTTCCCTTTCAAAGACTACACTAGATGAAAGCATTGGTAATTTACGCTTCGAATTAAAGATGTTATAAAACCGTGTAGGATGGAATCGTTCTCCACAATCAGAAAGGTATTCCTTAAAAAAACGGTTAATCAAGACAGCGAAACCAGATCGAGCAATCAGATAGCGGGGGAGATACAAAGAAGAGCCAGTTTATCTAGGTTAGGTTAGGTTAAGCCGGACGTCCTCGCGGGTACTGTACATAGGCCGTAAGCGGCCATTAGTAGTCCGGGCGCGGAGGTTGTTCAGGCTAAAAGTCCAGGAGAATTAAGGAGCGTTTCGCGAACCTCAGTAGCTCTTTTGGTGACCGCTTTGATGCCTCTTCTATAGAGTGAATTTGCGGTGCACCTAGACATACTAGCCGTGTTCGCTCTAGGGCAGGACAATGGCAAAGTAGATGTTCTAGTGTTTCGGGAGTGTTCGGGTATTTACATTTCCTGCAGTCAGTGTCCGTGGTAATACCCAGTTTGGCCGCATGCACAGCCGCTAGGCAGTGACCAGTGAGCACACCGGTTAGCATTCTGCTGTCTTTCCTAGAGAGATGCAGTAGGAATCGGCTAAGTTTAGCATCGAATTCGCTGCACATTATTTTCGCTGTTCTGCACGAGTTGGTGTTACGCCACCTTGTGTTTACTAGTTTGGTGGTGCTCCTCTCAAGTTCGCTATACAGCGATCTTAGGGACCATGCCACCTGCTCTGTTCTACTTTCAGATAGTTCAGTACCAGCCTTCGCTAGGGTGTCTGCCTCCTCGTTTCCAGGGATTCCTTGGTGGCTGGGAACCCAGTAGATATGTACTGACTTGGTCGTACCTAGTGTATCTACTGCCTCCCTGCTCGCCTTGACCGTTCTGGAGCTGAGGGTAGACGACATCATAGACTTAATGGCTGCCTGACTGTCAACCATAAGGTTGATTGTATGACTGTCCGTAGCTAGAAGAGTCGCAACCTCCGCTGCTTTTCCGATAGCATAGACCTCTGCCTGGAATATGCTGCAGTGGTCGGGGAGCTTGTACATGAGCTTGGTGTTGGTGCGCTCACAATATACGGCAGCTCCTACTCCACCTGCCATCTTGGAGCCGTCTGTATAAATACAAAAATTACCTTCTTGCCGACTAGGGCAATGCTTCCAGTCATTGGGCCCTAAATGCACCCGGGTTCTGGCTTTAAGGCAGTTGGTAGGTTTGAGATAGTCCGAGCTTGTGGTCATATTCCTCCCTATGGAGCTATGACCATAGCCCTGCAGTGACATGTAGCCTAGAGCTGTGAGGCGCTGGGCCGACTTGGCTGCCACTAGCTTCGCATGTAAGTCTAGCGGTGGTGTACCCAGGAGGGTCTCTAGAGCTTTGGTTGGGGTAGTGCGGAGAGCGCCTGTAACGCATATGAGCGCTTGGCGTTGTGCCTTTTGCATTACGGCAAGATAGGTTTTCTTTTCGGTAGCCTGCCACCACACGAGAACTCCATAGAGCAGCGTCGGACGAACAACTGAGATATAGATCCAATGCATAAGTCTGGGCGACAGACCCCAAGAGCAGCTGAGCATCTTCTTGGATGCATACAGCGCCATGGTTGCCTTTTTCACCCTTTCCTCCACATTGGCTCTCCAGGTCAGTTTGCTGTCCAGCACCGTGCCGAGGTACTTCACGTGGGCGCTTGGTTGTAGGCGCTTACCGTGAATCATCGGTGGGAGCCATCGCGGTACCTTGTACCTCTTGGTGAAGAGGATGAGGTCCGTCTTTTCGGCATTGATATGTAGCCCGGCTTCTTCCGCCCAGTTACATACTTCCCGTAAAGTCCGTTCCATAATGGAGCTGAGAGTCGATGGGCAGACTCCTGTAATAATTATGCATATGTCATCCGCATATGCAGTTATTTTTAGGGCTCCTCTATCAAATCTCTTCAGGAGGTCATCTACTACTAAGTTCCACAGAAGCGGAGACAGGACTCCTCCCTGGGGAGTTCCTCTCTTTGCGCTTTTTGTAGACTTAGCTACCCCCCATTCCGACTGAACTTTCCTACAGCCTAGCAGGTTATTAATCCAGTTCGTGATGGTTGGGTGTGTATCGATTGCCCGGAGTCTATCGATAATAGTGTTAGTGCGGACGTTGTTGAATGCACCTGAGATGTCTATAAAGACTCCTAGTGCGTATTCTTTGTTGTGAAGCGCCTTCTCTATGGAGGCGACAAGTGAATGCAGCGCCGTTTCGACGGATTTTCCCTTCATGTAGGCGTGCTGATTGGCTGACAGAGAGTCTTCAGCCGAATTTCTTATGCTGAGATCCAGCAGCTTTTCCATTGTTTTTAGTAGGAAGGATGTGAGACAGATTGGTCTGTAATCCTTTGGGCTGCTGTGGCTACATTTGCCTGCTTTGGGCAAAAATACCACTCGTGCAGTTCTCCATTGAGTTGGGATATGGCCCGTTTTAAGGCAGGCCTCGAATATTTTAACTAGCCATGGGATAACCACGCTGTTGGTGGTTTGTAGCATGGCTGGAATGATCTTGTCTATACCGGGGCTCTTTATCCTTGAGAAGGATTTGACTGCCCACAGTACTTTATGCGATGTGATTAGTTCATTTGGAAGGTCATGACGCACGGAGTCCTGCATTTCCTCCTCTGTGGGAGGCACGCAGCCCGGAAAGTGGGTGGACATTAGAGCTTCTAGAGTTTCCTCACTGCTCTCTGTCCATGATCCGTCGTCTAGTCTCAGTTGGCTGTGAATAGGCGGCTGTCTAGACAGTAGCTTCCTCAGCCTGGCGGTTTCGGGTACTGACTCTAGATTGGAGCAGAAACTCCTGCAGGAGCTTCTCTTGGCCTTCCTAATAGCTGATTTGTATGATCTGAGAGCAGCCTGGTACTCTTCGTAGACCATTCTCAGATCGGTCTGTTTGGCTAGCTTGAACAGAGCCTTAGCATCATTCCTTAGAGCGGATAGTTCAGCATTCCACCATAGTGGTTTGGACTTGACTTTCCGTCTAGACGGTTGGCATGACGCGTTAAAGGCGTCTAGCAGAGTGGTGTTTAGCAGTGAGAGTGACTGTTCAATGTCCCTCACCGACTCGATAGCACCCGGTTGGCCTAATGCCGTAGACACGAGGGTCTCGAATTTGGTCCAATCGGCGTTACGAGGGTTTTTGGATCTGTTTTCTTTAGGGGTGTAATCAAAGTTGCATTTGAATTGAATGTACTTGTGATCCGAGAAGGAGGGTTTGTCTAGCACTTGCCAGTTTGTTATGACTACACCTATTGCAAGTGTAAGATCAAGGACATTGGAGGAAGTTGGTCCTACATACGTGTGTGTTTCCCCCGTGTTAGCAATACTTAGGTTTGTTGTTAGGATAAAATCTAAGAGTGACTCACCCCTGGTGTTGATATCGGTTGATCCCCAAACGCAGTGGTGGGCGTTGGCGTCTGTTCCGACAATGAGTTGTTGGGATTTCTCCAGTTTAGCCAGTTCTGCGGGTGGAGCCGGCTGGTCATGCGCCATGTAGCACGATGCCACCGTAAGGTGCATTCCATCTTCTTCCAGCCTGACTGCAGTTAGGTCTTCGGTGCTGTATTTATCGCTTTACCTTCTCTTCGTTTATTATACCTTCTTGATGAAATTAATGAACCTTCTGTAACTTTAAAAAGAATTGGACATCAATGATATTGAAGTTATGAATATTCAGATTATGTAAATCTCTTTTAAAATCTCGACTTTCTATTTTTAAGCAATAGTAACTCACGGGTAAACCAAATAGGCTTGTTAGTCCTATTTTGATCACAAAGCGGACACAGATATTAATTAAGGAATTCAAAGTATAATAAAATATTTTGATCGCACTATCCATATCTCTACACATGAACAACCGGGACCAGTTAGTCCGGGATAACAGTATATTAAATTTATTAAAATCGGCTTCCGAAACTGACGAGATCGCTTAGTAGATATTCAACCAGCACAGATCACCCGGGCAGGTAAATCAATCGTCACTTCCAGAGACGGGTGATAAGGATCCTGAGGATTAGGTAAAGGTGTGATATGGGAGACAGAGTAAAAGGATGGATCCAACACAAAAATCAGATCAAGCATCCTATTTAAAGATTTTGGACTGCATTGATCTGAAACAGTGAAATCCCAAACAGATTATCAAGAAAGTCATGCTGAGTCGTGGGGCAGACACGGCAGACCTTTATTAATGAAGGTGCGGACAATGTGGGTATGTGAAGTGGGACCGAAAGTTCATTTGGGCCAATCGACAATCTAAAATTGGCCTTTTTGCGCTTTGGAGAATCATTCAAGACTTTAAAATCTGTGAACTCCTTATCCAAAGCTGAGAAACTATCGGACAGACTTATAAATCTGCCCAATAGGTCCCCAAAGCCTCTCATGAAGCTCATCATGTCCCTTTCGACATCCCCACAATCTTCACAAGTCCACTTTAGACTCAATCAGGTCAATAGTTCGGCCGTTAAGGCTTGCATATTTTTCATGTGAAACATTTTCACATCGCCAGCAACAAACAAAACCCACCTTAACGTTTGTTCTAACCTGGCAGTTTGAATTGTAACAGACGTACATATAAGAGTTCATTGTTAAAAAATCAACAACATGTGGGATCCCTTATTCCTTAAGTACTCAGCTGGCAACAAGAAGTTGTGAAATAAAAGATTTTGCTTTTGGACGTCGCCACAGAAAGATCACGTTTTGATTTCATTGTTTAAATCATAAAATGTTTAACAGAAATCCATCTTATAATAATAATTAAAACTAAATGACATAATAAAGTTGTAAATTTCTAAAACGAACAATTGGAAATTCTACAAATGGTAACGGTTACTGTACTGGAACGGTTTGCAAGTGGTAAACTTTGTGAAGTAACATTGAAGTAACAGTAAGACATTGAATTTGAAAATAACAGCTTATTGCGCTGTTAAGCTATTCATACGTTAAAAGCATAAGTTTGTTTATAAGAAAATATCTTTGAACTTAAAATATCAGACTCGAATCTTGTAAAATGGAACGAAACGAGATCTTGGGGCTAGTCGTCGAACAACTACGCGTTAAATTAGCTGAATTGCAGCTGAGTACTGTAGGACGAAAAGCTGAACTACAAGAAAGACTTTTCGAACATTTTGGATTGGAAGTCGATGATAATTCGATGATGAGTAGACCAGAACAAGGTAGCTCGTGGTCACTTTAAAAGATGTTGAGGATAGCATTAATAAGTTTGATGGCTCAAAAGTTTTAGATATTGAAGACTGGGTAACTGAATTAGAAGAATGTGCAGTTACGGTACAATAGAACGATTTGCAATTATTTGTGTACGCCAAACAACTTCTTCAGGGTGCTGCTAAGTCGTTCATTCGTAGTCAAAAAGGTATATATAATTGGGGGAAACTTAAAGATGCATTACGAAGTGAATTTGAAGTAAAATTGACCTCAGCAGAGATCCACAAGAAATTAGGAAAGAGACAGCAGAAAAGGGGTGAAACTTTACAGGAATATCTGGATGCGTTGATGGAAATTTCAAAGCACATATTTTATAGAAGGGATACCAGACTCGAGAATAAATAAATCGTTGTTGTATCAAGCTCGATCAATCAAACAGTTAAAAGTTCATATGGAGAACTATCAGAAATTTCGTACAGCAGGTGCGCAGTCCAATAAATCTGAGTTGAATGCTGTAAGGAGAGAAAGTGATGTGAGCAGTGGTTCTAAAGAAAGCAAAGTGCGAAAATGTTTCAAATGTGGTGCTGACTCGCACGTTATCAAGGATTGTCCGAAGAACCAGTTTTCTTGTTTTAAATGTGGAAAACCAGGACACCGTGCTGCTCAGTGCAAAAACGAAGTCACAATAGAACAAACAAAGTCAGCAAATGTCATCAACGAGGAAAAGCTTGTGCCAAAATCGTCGAGTACATTTACCCTTTCTGGACTAGAGTTAAAGGACATAGTTTGTGGCGCAGTGATTTGCAAAGGTCTAATTGATACCGGAGCAGACCTGTGCCTCGTGCGAAAGTCTATCTATCAAAAGCTGGGAAAAACAAGTAAGAAAGGCTACAGTCGATCGAGCCGACTGTAAAAGACCCCGTACTCCCATAGTATTGCATTTTATTTAAATTAAAATTTTCAAATGAAATTTAAAAAATTAAAATTAAATATTTACATTTTGAATTTAAATTAAAAAATAAATAAATTAACAACTGTCATCGTCAGCACTCGAACCCGCGATCCATGCGAAGGTTCCACATTGCGCCGCAACTCTATCAGTTGCACCACACCCCTCTTCTATCATTCTTCCGATTATTTCCATATAAGTATGTGCACACATACATATGTGTGTATGTATAGCATTGGTCGGCGCGGCCAGCGGCTCCAGGCAGCTCTGCCGCCAGCAGGTAGAGAAAACGTTCGAACAAATGTTTGTATGTTTTTGTGTTTGTTTGTATGTGTTGCGCGCATGCAGTGATTTTGCTTTAAAATAACTTCGACTTTGAACCGTAATTTCTCTGTTGTTTGACATAGGATTTTGATGCCACTTTCAGGAAAGTTAGAAATAGTAATTCTCTAAGCGTATGTTAAATTACAACACTGTAATATTTGATTTAATGCCTGAAACAAGGCATTGAAGCTGGAGAGTCTTTTATTTCTGATGAGCAAAGGGGGCGTGGCAGCTCAAAATTTTTAATGACATTATACTAAGGCTGTCTCTAAGAACCTGTATACCAAAATTTGTGCTCCTAAGTGCTATAGTTACTGAGATATTCACCTAAAACACAAATTTTTTCGAGGTGTGTCTGGTTATTTGCTCATTGCGGGGGCGGTAAGGGGCGTGGCAACAATTTGAAATAAACTTGATCTGCTCTACAAAATAACGGACTTACATTCCAAATTTGGTGTCTCTAGCTCTTGTAGTTTAAAAGATCCAGGTGTTCATACGGACGGACAGACGGACGGACGGACAGACGGACATGGCTATATCGACTCGGCTGTTGATGCTGATCAAGAATATATATACTTTATGGGGTCGGCCACGCCTCCTTCTGCCTGTTACGCACATCTCGTTTCTGACAAACTTAATAGACCCCCTTTACTCTTTTTTAAAGAGTACGGGGTCTAAAAATAGGGCCGATATTGACGATAATTCTTGTTGCGAACTTCGATATGAGTTTAGAAGTATGGGTATGTCGAGTTTGAATCAAGAGGTTGGGAGAACTGATGTAGAGTTACATCATTTGAACCTGTCGCAACAGAGACAAAGAACTCATAAATTCTTACAAAGCAGTTCGAAACCCAAACTCGCCAGTCGAAATGAAACTTTTGTTAACAGAATAGGCGAATAGCAGTTTGCGATCAGGAAATTGTAGGCAAGCAGGTCAAAGAGTGGTTAGATGAGAAAATCATAAAACCAAGTGTTTCGGAGTATGCTTCACCAGTTGTCCTAGTTGCGAAAAAGAACGGCAAGAAAAGATTGTGTTTTGACTACCGTAAACTGAATGAGAAGGTAATCCGTGATAATTTTCCCATGCCTAACATAGATTCAGTAATTGAGAAATTGCAGCGTGCTCAAGTATGTAATGTGTTGCGAATAAATTGGTCGAAGTGTCAGTTGTTACAAGAGAAAGTTAATTTCTTGGCATACATAATACAGAATGGTACTATTACTCCAAGTAAAGAAAAGACCAGGCTGTGGCAAATTTTCCCGTACCATTTCCAGTAACTTTGTTGATGAAGTTCTCAGTTACCTTGAAAAACAAGCTGTTGTGTTTGGAAACCCTGAGCGAATAGTTAGCGATAGAGGTACTGCGTTTACTTCGCATCTTTTTACAGAGTATTGTAAGAATCAAGGTATATTGCATCTACTTATAGCTACAGGTGTACCTCGTGGAAATGGTCAGGTAGAAAGAATGCACAAAATAGTTGTTCCAATTCTTTCAAAGCTAAGTCACGAAAGTCCTGGAAGTTGGTATAAATATATAGGAAGAGTTCAGCAAATAATTAATCAAACCACACCCAGAAACACGAAAGTCTCTCCTTTTAGTATTTTGACAGGTTTGGAAATGCGTATATCTGATGATTTGAAATTAAGAGAATTAATTAACGAGTGTTTGATTGACGAGTTAAACGACAAACGCACAGAAGTGCGAAAGATTGCTCGAGAAAATATTCAAAAGCTGCAGGAAGAAAATAAAAATGATTTTAATTCCCAGAAAAAATTTGAGTACCAATACAAGGTAAATGATTTAGTATCCATTAAGCGAACACAGTATGGTACAGGACTTAAACTGAAAGGGAAGTATTTAGGACCGAAGGACTCGTCAGGAGGGCCGAATGTGGGATCCCTGGTAAATGCACCCAGAAGAACTACACGCAGTGGACGCAAGTTTTGATTGCTCATTTCGTTCGATATTCATAAGTTCTTTACGATAGTTCGTTACAAAATAGTTCCTTAAGCTCAGCTGGCAACAAGAAGTTGTGAAATAAAAGATTTTGCTTTTTTACGTCGCCACAGAAAGATCACGTTTTGAGTTCATTGTTTAAATCATAAAATGTTTAACTGAAATCCATGTTTTAATAATAATTAAAACTAAATGACATAATAAAGTTGTAAATTTCTAAAACGAACAATTGGAAATTCTACAAATATATTAAAAAGATTACGAAGATGGTAAACAATAGCTGATTAAAAAGAAAAAAAAAAGAATTTTTATAAGAACGTAGGCAAACTAGGGTTAAAGTGCAAGCTACAGGTGCTTACTTACGAAAATAACAAATTTGACGCACAAAAACAAATTATGCGCGAACTTGGCGACCGAAAAAGGAAAAAACGGAATCATGGGCCAACACCAAAAATAAAATAATGGGCGCGGTAGAAAAATGAGAGCCTAAATAGACAAGAGAGCACGAATATAGCTACAAGATAAATTTTACACTAACAAAATTCTAGCGCAAGCAACAGCGTAAAATTACAAAAACAATTTCACATCGTCAAACAAGCACAGAAATAAATAAATAGACTGTTTGGCTGTTGAATTGTGGTTGCTCTTAAACACAAATTATTTAAAATTGGCTTTATGGTAATTTAAAACAAGAAAGGAAAGTACTGTCAAGCACGCCCGACCGTAAAATGGTCTCTGCATTTTTTTCTCGATTAAATTATTAAAATCGGTCTAGAGATATTAAAATGTGTAGTACTTGTATTAAAACACGTTGAAGCCAAAACCATCTAAGCATCGCAGCTTTTCTCACACATTTTCACATTTATTTTGGCACCAACAAATCTATACAAAACAAGAAATTATGCTACAGTCGTCCCGCGACTTTAGAATACCCATTACTCAATGTTCGACCGATGGTTCCTATGGGAGCTATACGATATAGTAGTCCGATTTGTATGAAACTTGGTCAGTACTTTTATGTTATTGGTAAATTTATTCTGCATCAGTTTCATTAAGATAGCTTGGTAAATACAGAAAATTTGCATACAAATTTATACTAAATGCAAATTTTTGACCTATTGTCCCTATGGGAGCTATACGATATAGTAGTCCGATTTGTATGAAACTTGGTCAGTACATTTGTGTTATTGATAAATATATTTTGTGTCAGTTTTATTAAGATAGCTTATTCAATGCAACTTTTTTTCTTACTAATTTGTATTTGGAGCGTATTTTTGACCGATCGGCCCTATGGGAGCTATACGATATAGTTTTTCGATTTCGATCAACCTTGGTCAGTATATGTACTTCATAGGTATTTAGTCTCCGTGTAAGTTTGGGTCAGATAGCATTGCTAACAAAAAAGTTTTCTATACTAAAACATTCAAGTTTTATCTGTACATTTACCTTTATATGAAGATAGAACGCCCTAAAGTGGGCGTGTCAAAAAACAAAAACAAACTCGTACTGCTTGGGTATTGAACCTTTCATTTGGGAACCTTAACCTTTCTAGCTCTTATAGTCTCTGAGATCCTTTTGTTCATACAGACGGACAGACGGACATGACTATATCGACTCGGCTATTGATGCTGATCAAGAACATATATATACTTTATACACGTCTCCTTCTGCCTGTTACATACATTCCAACGACTACAATATACCCTTGTACTCTACAAGTAATGGGTATAAAAATGGCATTTCTTTTTTGCTCCACATTTGAGGCCACAAAATTTTACCGAGATCATTGTAAAAACTAACTAGAATGAATCAGTTTAATGATCTTTCAAACATTGATTTCTGATTCACTTTAGAAAAAGTTACAAAGAATTTTCAGAGTTGTTTGTTGTTATTTCTGTATCTGCTTTTGGGAGTGCGTGAAATACTGTCTATTAGAAATTTTATATGTATGATCCAGTATGTATTTATGTATGTGATTAAAAAATATTTAAGAGAAAATATAATTATGGTAAAATGAAATTTGTTCTACGTTTGCTGATTGCAGCTTTTATATTAATTAGTGTAATCATCTCTTGAGTGAAATGATTAATAACTAACTGAAAAAGATTGTTCTACTTACATATTTGAATTTTTTCTGATAAATTGTTTATACTTATCGACTAAAACAAATGTAAACTATAACGCTTGGCGCTCCTAACGCATCATTTTTACATTCTTAAATCTATTATTAATTTAACTTAATTTACATGTTTCTCATCGCGTTTACTACAAGTAAAAGATGGTTGATATAAATGATAAAAAAAAATCCTAGAGAATAATGCGGTTTTTTAAAAAGTTTTTTTTTGATTTTTTAGACCCCGTACTCTTTAAAAAAGAGTATAGGGGTCTATTAAGTTTGTCAGAAGCGAGATGTGCGTAACAGGCAGAAGGAGGCGTGGCCGACCCCATATAGTATATATATTCTTCATCAGCATCAACAGCCGAGTCGATATAGCAATGTCCGTCTCTCCGTCTGTCCGTCTGTCCGTCCGTCCGTATGAACACCTGGATCTTTTAAACTACAAGAGCTAGAGACACACAATTTGGAATGAAAGTCCGTTTATGATGTAAGCAGATCAAGTTTATTTCAAATTGCTGCCACGCCCCTTACCGCCCCCGCAATAAGCAAAAAACCAGACAAACGTCGGAAAAATTTGTGTTTTAGGCAAATAACTCCGTAACTATAGCACTTAGGAGCACCAATTTTGGTATGCAGGTTCCTAGAGACAGCCTTAATATAACGCCATTCAAAATTTTGAACTGCCACGCCCCCTTTCTTATAAAAACTAAAAAACTTTTCAACTTCAATGCCGTTTTTAAGGCATTAAATCAAATGGTACATTGTTGTAATTTAACATTCGCTTAGAGATTTACTATATCTAACTTTCCTGAAAGTGGCATCAAAATCCTATGTCAAACAAGAAATTTATCACTGTTCAAAGTTTATGTTATTTTATTGCAAAATCACTGCATGCGCGCAACACATACAAACAAACACAGAAACATACAAACATATGTTCGAACGTTTTCTCTACATGCTTTGGCGGCTGCGCTGCCCGGAGCCGCTGGTCGCGCCGACCAATGCTATACATACACACATATATATGTGTGCACATACATATATGCAAATAATCGGAAGAATGATAGAAGAGGAGTGTGGTGCAACTGGTAGAGTTGCGGCGCAATATGAAACCTTCGTATGGATCGCGGGTTCGAGTGCTGACAATGACAATTGTTAATTTATTTATTTTTTAATTTAAATTCAAAATGTAAATATTTAATTTTAATTTTTTAAATTTCATTTTAAAATTTTAATTTAAATAAAATGCACTACTATGGGAGTACGGGGTCTTTTACAGTCGGCTCGATCGACTGTAGCCTTTCTTACTTGTTTTCACTGTTCGATTGGCATTGAAACGTTAAGAAATTTGGCAAAAAAGTTGTTAAATTCACCTCAAAAACAAGAAAGAAAAGTACAGTCGAGCACGCCCGACCGTAATATACTCTCTGCATTTTTTCCCGATAATTTTATTAAAATCGGTCTTGAGATATTACAATGTGTAGTACTTGCATTAAAACACGTTAAAACAAAAACAATCTAAGCATAATCAAACATACATCTGTTTGTCTGTATGCGAATACACATACGAAAGACAATATATGATGCATATATGTATGTATGTGTGTATTCAGCGCGGCCAGCGACTGCGGGCAGCGCTGCCGCTACACAAGCAACGAAGCACAAGCACATTCGAACATATGTTTGTATGTTTCTCTCTCGCTTGCACTCATACATTGATACGAATGCGACAGCGCTGCCGCCACACAGGCAGTGAAAACATTCGAACATGTGCTTGTATGTTTCTGTTTCGCTTGCACTCATACAAGATATTGCATTCAGTTATCAATATTGTAATGCTTCTAGTTTTCTTGTTTATCGTGCGATTTCCACACGAATTATAAATTACAATACTGTACTATATAAACAAATGCAAAAAAACGGAACGAAAGTTGAGAACAGTTGTGGGAAAAAGGGGCGTGGCAGTCCAAAATTTTAAATGGTTATGCATTTACGCTGTCACTAGAAACCTTCATACCAAAATTGGTGATCATAAGTACCATAGTTACTGAGATATTCGCCGAAAACACCGATTTTTTCCGAGGTGTGTCAAGTTTATCGCTCATTGTGGGCGAATGGGGCGTGGCATGGAAATAAAAAAAGATTCTTGTATTGACTGACTAAATATCTGATCGATTGAGACCAAGCTCGAACTTGTGGCTCTTACCATCTCTGAAATCTGTTTGTTCATACGGACAGACGGACAGACGGTCAGACGGACAGACGGACAGACAGACAGACGGACATGGCTATATTGACTCGGCTTGTGATGCTGATCAAGAATATATATACTTTATGGGGTCTGCCACGCCTCCTTCTGCCTGTTACATACATTTGCACAAACCCAATATACTCTTGCAGAGAGTATAAAAAGGTGACGACGTTACGTGTTTTGACTTTTGACTTCGGCTATGATATGGAGATCAATTGAGTGTTTGCCATGTGCTGTTCTATAAATTTCCAGATAAGAGATCATTTAACGATGGCTTTTAAGTGTTAACCAAAGGTAAAACTTTGCATTGCTCAAATTTCTTCTGCCTAAAAACTAAACTATAAATTGTGAGACCAATTTGAAGAATGAACAACATAATCCAAATTATAAATGCCTACTTAAATGCCTACTTAAATGACTATGAAATTTAACTAAAACATGATAAATCATATAGACAAAACCAACAAAAAAATGGCATATTAACTATGTACAAAAAACAATTTCTTACATCATATTTTGTATGTATCTCAAAAATGGCAGTTTACTTTGTTGTGCAGTTTGATTGTCTTTTCTAATACTTCTTAATTTTAGCTTTTACTTTAAAAAAGTTTACTAAAATACTTTCGAGTTTTTTAGCGAAAAAGCGTTACAAAAAAATATGTTCTTATAAGTTTATGTTAGCAAAAATATTTGTATCTTTCCATTTGTTGTTTAGTCTTTAGCCAGTCTACAGTTTGAAATTGAGCAGTTTGAATGTTTTCCTTAAGTATCTCTTAAACAGGATAGTCTTATTGATTGAGAAAAGTATTTAGATTGTATGTATATAAAATAACGTAGTTTGTTAGTTGGTTACTCAAAAAAATATAATTTATTTTTCCTCAAACATTTCAACGTATGGAGTTTTTGGCTCTTATGTAGACAAAGTGAACTCGATCTTAAACAGATTGAGATTTTAGAGAATTCTGCCTGCCAGGATATGTGCAACATAAGCAGTTTCAACCCCAATGGTGGGAATAACGATTCTGGCGAATTTTTATGATATTTTATAAGTTCGTGGGAAGCCAGAATTGTTATTGTTACTGTTGGATTATAGCATAAGTTAGTATAAGATCATAATGAAGTATTAGTTAAGTATTAGTTAAGAGACAGATTGAGTTACTAGCGTTAGGTAAAATGAATTGATTCTCTTATACTGTAAGCTAGTCTGTAAGCTCAAATTGCATTCGCGAGTGCAGCTGGCGGCAGCGACAAGTCAGTTGTTAATTTTACTTCGTATACACCGCACGCATGCTGCCAGTCTCTTCGCGTTTTGATCAGTCAATAAACTTGTAACGTTTAAGAACTTACAATTGTTTTCTTTATATAAATGTTCGATTTCGATTTTTCATTGGCGCCCTAGCAGGTACTTTTCTTACGCGGTTGTCGGTCTAATAATTAGACATTTCTATGCTTTGTGTGCGTGTGTGTTGGTTTCGGTGATGTAATGCTGCCTGATTCATGGAGCTGTTCCCTTTCGAGCTGGACGGAGACGAGCTCTGGAGTTGGACCACTATTGATGCGGAGACTATTTCGAATATAATGCCCAAAATTGAACCAAAGAGCGACTCTTCTGATGACCAGGTAACAGTGCCCAAACGAGTCAGTGCCTAGGTGAAAGTGCATAGAAACGGCAAATAATACAAATGTACATAATTAAGTACCGCTCCCCTTATTGCACATAATAGACCTTGCGTTTCGGTACTGATAAATGTGATTTATAGAACAATTCTAAGCAAAACATTTAACGTTTAAAAAAAAAATAAATAAAAATAAAGAAAAATATTAAAATTTAAATCAAAATTGTGTAAATATATTGATGCGTGCATATACATATCTACATATTGCCGTTCTCTTGATTCCGCTATTCGTTTTGATCGACGGTTGTTCGGTGGTGGTACATTATGTATGTACAGCGAACCGCGCATACGTACACTGTGGTTGTTGCTGTTTGTTGATCGCATCGTTTGTCTGCCTATACATACATAAGCAATAGCAACATACATACCAGAGACCTGCAACGAGTATAAAAATTTCGAGTATACTCGAACGCTACTCGTGATCGTTTTTGTTCTAACAAATTTGATACTCGATCGTTTGTGTGCGTACGAAAAAGGAGTTCACTCATAAATAAAATGGTGACTCCAAGTAAGTGCCGGCTAGATATCCTTAATTCGTACATTTAAAAAGCTATGGATTTGCAGTCAGAGCTCGTTTCGATAGATCCTGACAATACTAGCCGCGCAATGATTGAGGAAACGTGTATTTTGGCTCGATCGTCATACATGTCTGTCCTTAGTGCGTACCAGGCATCTGAAACTGCGCCTCCACTCTCTCACCACTCTCACCTGCCCAAACTTAAGCTGCCCAAGTTCAGTGGTAAGCATTCGGAATACAAACAATCGGTCTGTTCAACCAATCGCTCGCTATTAAATATTGAGAAATTCAATCATTTGATTTCGTGCTTATCAGATGAGGCGTTAATGACCATCAGAGCCTTTCAGGTCTACCCAAAAGCATTAGAAAGTTTAAGTCGAGTGTACGACAACAAATGCTTGATTTTCTTTGACACTCTCGCTCAGTTGTTCGACATTGAGCCGATGTCCAAGCCATCGGCACTTGGAATTCGAACAATGGTTGACTCAGTGTCGGCAATTTTCGATTCGCAAATGTCGGTTGGGAATGAGGAAGATTTCGCTAACGCAGTTCTAATACACATAGTCATGTCAAAGGTTGATCCTCACCCGAAATGGAAGTAAGAGGAGCCACTGGACTATAACAATTTGCCGAAATGGGCCGATTGCGTTATGGCTTTGAAAAGGCGATATCAGCACTTAGCTGCTGAAGAAAGTTCAAAGTTCAGAATGAAGCAGAAATCCGACATGAAATATGCAAAAAAGTCGTCATTTGCAAGCACGAATGTCGAGAAAGAAATGGAACCCAAATGCAACTTTGCAGTGCCAACCATATTATTGGAAAATGCCAGGGATTTGCAGCATTGCCAGTTGACGAAAGATTCAATTTCGTTAAATCTAGTCAACTTTGTATTAATTGTTTGTATTCAGGACACAGAGTGTATATTGTTAATTTTACTTCGTATACACCGCACGCACGCTGCCAAGCTCTCCGCGTTTTGATCAGTCAATAAACTTGTAACGTTTAAGAACTTACAATTGTTTATACCCGTTACTCGTACAGTACAAGGGTATATTGTAATCGTTGGAATGTATGTAACAGGCAGAAGGAGGCGTGTCAGACCCCATAAAATATATAAATTCTTGATCAGCATCAATAGCCGAGTCGATATAGCCATGTCCGTCTGTCCGTCCGTCCGTCTGTCCGTCTGTATGAACAAAAGGATCTCAGAGACTATAAGAGCTTGAAAGGTGAATGGGTTCGCAAATGAAAGGTACAATACCCAAGCAGTACGAGTTCGATTTTGTTTTTTGACACACCCACATTAGGGCGTTCTATCTTCATATAAAGGTAAATGTACAGATAAAACTTAAATGTTAGAAAACTTTTTTGTTAGCAATGCTAACTGATCCAAACTTACACGGAGACCACATAGTACATGTACTGACCAAGTTTGATCGAAATCGGACAACTATATCGTATAACTCCCATAGGGCCGATCGGTCAAAAACACGCTCCAAATAAAAATTAGTATGAACAAGTAAGAAAGGCTACAGTCGATCGAGCCGACTGTAAAAGACCCCGTACTCCCATAGTAGTGCCCATTTTCTTAAAATTAAAATTTTAAAATGAAATTAAAAAAATTAAAATGAAATATTTACATTTTGAATTTAAATTAAAAAGTAAATAAATTAACAATCGTCATTGTCAGCATTCGAACCCGCGATCTACACGAAGGTTCCATATTGCGCCGCAACTCTACCAGTTGCACCACGACCCTCTTCCATCATTCTTCCGATTATTTTCAATAATGTATGTGTGCTCATACATATGTGTGTTTGCACAGTATTGTTCGGCGCGGCCAGCGGCTCCGGGCAGCGCTGCCGCCAAAGCAGGTAGAGAAAACGTTCGAACATATGTTTGTATGTTTCTGTGTTTGTTTGTATGTGTTGCGCGCATGCAGTGATTTTGCAGTAAAATAACATGCACTTTGAACCGAAATTTCTCTCTTGTTTGACATAGGATTTTGATGCCACTTTCAGGAAAGTTAGAAATATTAAGTCTCTAAGCAAATGTTAAATTACAACACTGTACTATTTGATTTAATGCCTTAAAAAAAGGCATTGAAGTTGGAGAGTTTTGTAGTTTTTATGAGAAAAGGGGGCGTGGCAGCTCAAAATTTTGAATGACATTATACTGAGGCTGTCTCTAAGAACCTGTTTACCAAAATTTGTGCTCCTAAGTGCTATAGTTACTGAGATATTCGTCTAAAACACAAATTTTTTCGAGGTGTGTCTGGTTTTTTTCTCATTGCGGGGGCGGTAAGGGGCGTGGCAACAATTTGAAATAAACTTGATCTGCTCGAGAAAATAACGGACTTACATTCCAAATTTGGTGTCTCTAGCTCTTGTAGTTTAAAAGATCCAGGTGTTCATACGGACGGACGGACAGACGGACATTGCTATATCGACTCGGCTGTTGATGCTGATGAAGAATATATATACTATATGGGGTCGGCCACGCCTCCTTCTGCCTGTTACGCACATCTCGCTTCTGACAAACTTAATAGACCCCCTTTACTCTTTTTTAAAGAGTACGGGGTCTAAAAAATTTTGCATTGACTAAGCTATCTTAATGAAACTGACACAAAATAAATAAATCAATAATATAAATATACTGACCAAGTTTCATACAAATCGGATTACTTTATCGTATAGCTCCCATAGGGACAATAGGTCAAAAATTTGCATTTAGTATAAATTTGTATGAAAATTTTCTGTATTTACCAAGCTATATTAATGAAACTGATGCAGAATAAATTTACCAATAACATAAAAGTACTGACCAAGTTTCATACAAATCGGACTACTATATCGTATAGCTCCCATAGTAACAATCGGTCGAACATTGAGTAACGGGTATCCTAAAGTCGCGGGGCGACTTTTTTTTTTTTGCAGTAAAATAACATGCACTTTGAAATTTCTCTCTTGTTTGACATAGGATTTTAATGCCACTTTCAGGAAAGTTAGATATAGTAAGTCTCTAAGCGAATGTTAAATTACAACACTGTACTATTTGATTTAATGCCTTAAAAAAAGCATTGAAGTTGGAAAGTTTTTGAGTTCTTATGAGATAAGTGAGCGTGGCAAAATTCAAAATTTTGAATGGCATTATATTAAGACTTAAGAGGTACTTGTATGCCAAAATTTGTGCTCCATAGTGCTATAGTTACTGAGATATTCGCCTAAAACACAAATTTTTTCGAGGTGTGTCTGGTTTTTTGCTCATTGTGGGGGCGGTAGGAGGCGTGGCAACAATTTTAAATAAACTTTATCTGCTCGAGAAGATAATGAACTTTCATTCCAAATTTCGTTTCTCTAGCTGTTGTAATTTAATAGATCCAGGTGTTCATACGGACGGACGGACGGACAGACGAGCATTGCTATTCTTTATGGGGTCGGCCACGCCTCCTTCTGGCTGTTACGCACATCTCGCTTCTCAAAAACTTAATAGACCCCTATACTCTTTTTTAAAGAGTACGTGGTCTAAAAAGTCGGGTTTGTTACAAAACTTATAACTTGAGATCTGCTGGACCAATTTTCATGGTTTTTGATTTGTTGGATTTGTCTCCGCCCCGAATAGCAGAATAGATCTTCAAAATACTGAAAAATTGACCAAAAAATTTACACGTGCGTTCAGAAATGTGTATACTAAATCATTTCAATAAATGCTCATTTGTTTATCATTTCAATAAATGCTCATTTGTTTATTACATGTCAAACATTTGTTGTCAAATACTGTAACAACTATTTATGTGTGCGTTCAGAAATTTATTTTGTGCAAAATATCTCGAAAGTTCAGGTAGGTACTGTTATATTTGTTTGTTTTAGACATTTAATTGTGTAAATCTATGTCTCGATTGTTTTTGCCATCGCATTGGATCATTGGAACCTATTGAAGATGCACAGCACAAATTCTTGCAAATATACTTCATGGGCAATATGGAAGAAAAACTTGACCAGCGTCAAGGGATCAACACAGCTACGAAAAGAGCAATTCTCCAAGATTTGCAGCAAATGCTTCATGAACATCATGCATTGGTCAGGCTGTTCAAGACTACTTTAGAGCGCACGCCAAGTGATGACTATAAAGTTGTAATCAGAGCAGATAATGGACCAGCTGGAACACATGAACGCACATTAATGCTCCAACAATTGATGATGTGGCAATCCTGATTGTTGGTGAAAACTTGGAAGCACGTGATCTTGTGCTTACACGACTCAATACTGGGCAACTAGAAAGAATATATGAAACGCACCGTTCATATGACGCGTTACAATACCCGCTGATGTTTTGGCAAGGAGACGATGCATATCACTTTAATACCAAAATGATTAATCCATTGAATGGTAAGATGAATATCATTGTTCTCATTTTAACTTAACATACATTTTATTCTGTTTGCTTTTGGTACACAAAAAAAATTATGACTCTTAATTTAGTAGAGAGTAGCTGTAAGAGTGGTAAACCTATTAGGGGTTCTAAAATACAATTTTTACTGTATTTGTTTCAGGTGAGGATTTAACAGTGGCACATTCGTTTGAACTTATTTGATTAGTTCATGTGGATCATATTCATGTTGATGTTCACGTTCAAGCATGTCGAAATGATAATTGCAAATAATGTGCGCATCTGACTTGGAGATGCAGAAATAATTGCTTCAGCGATTGTCGTGTCCGAATGAGTATCGTTTTCAAGCAAATTCAGCTCTTGAAATGCTGAACGAAATGTGCGCACACTATACCATTAACAGTTCGTAGTAATTCAGTAATTGGCCCTCGAACATGTACCAGCAACAACCGCAAATAGAAACATTTATCATTCTTCGGATGAACTGTGTAAATACGACCAAGAGCATCAGCAGAACGCATTTCTGGATGACCAGGAACTGTATCGCCTTGCTTCCGACGTGTAGAACATTGAAAGTGTAAGCATAGATGCGGCACATAATAAATAAGAACGTACATACAAGTATTGCTCCATTTCTTGCACATTAGACATTGCGTTTCGGCACTGATATATTTGTGATTTATTTTAAAAGCCAATTTGATACAAAACACTCAAACCAAATCAAATAAATATACATAAATAAAACAAAACACTAAACTTGTCCAAATAAACATATTTATATACATATCAACGTTCGCCGTTCCTCTTTAATTTCGCTATTCGCCTATATCTATATCTTCACAATTTGTACATAAGTAAAGCGCAGTTCGCATTTACATACATGCATACATACAGCTGTGGAGCTTACGCTTGCGGTAGTTAACTTGTACTTTGCTTGTGTTTCACTTTGATTTTGCTTTACTTTGTTTATGTCAACGCTGCGTACATACATAAGCGCTAGCAAACGTACAAACGTTCGCTGATTAAAAGATTAAAACAACAAACATTTTAGTTGTTATTGCTGATTAACTGCAAGCATTTTAGTTGTTGTTGCGTAGATCGCATCGTTGCCTACCTGCAAGCCCTTTATTTGCGCTGTTGTTGATATCAAATCGCGCGATTACACTCCTACGCATTTTTGTTACGCTGTTAATATGTTTACAGCGTGCAGTCGAATCAGCTGAATATTGCTTATCAGGCGAACATCGCTAATCAGCTGATTATCGTATGTGCGGGAGCGTTGTTATTTTGTTGTTGTTTCCAACTGTTAGTGCTTATCTGCATACGCTTGCGCTTCTTCAGTTGCGGTTATCTCTGTTATTCGAGAAGTTTATCCATCTGAATTTCTGTAATTTTCTGATTATCTTAAATTATATTGACCTCCAACTGTTGTGATTTATGATTTATCTTTAATCATTTGATTATCTTCCTCAGCCAACTTTGTTGATCGGCTAGTTATTGGGTATAGTACACTTACGTGCAATCGAATAAATTAAAATTTTTATACTCTCTGCAAAAGTATATTGGGTTTGTGCAAATGTATGTAACAGGCCGAAGAAGGCATGGCAGACCCCATAAAGTATAAGAATATGTATTCTTTATCAGCATGACAAGCCAAGTCGATATAGCCATGTCCGTCTGTCCGTCTGTCTTTCTGTCTGTCCGTATGAACAAACAGATTTCAGAGATGGTAAGAGCTGCAAGTTCGAGCTTGGTCTCAATCGATCAGATATTTAGTCAGTCGATACAAGAATCTTTTTTTTTTGCGATGCCACGCCCCATTCGCCCACAATGAGGAAAAAACTAGACACCATAATTAATAAAATGAATTCTAAAGTTTGGTTCCGTTTTTAGACATTTGTTCATATAGTACAGTATTGTAATTTATAATTCGTGTGGAGACCAACTGTATCAAACTATCCTGAAAGGTGCAATAAAATTGCATTATAAACAAGAAAACCAAAAGCGTTACAATATTGATAACAGAATGCAATATCATGTATGAATGCAAGCGATACAGAAACAAAGAATGTTTTTGAATGTTTTCTCTACCTGCGTGGCGGCAGCGCTGAACGCAGTCGCTGGCCTCGCCGAATACACACATACATACTATTTGCATCATATATCTTCTTTCGTATGTGTATTCGCATACAGACAAACAGATGTATGTTTTATTATGCTTGGATTGTTTTTGTTTCATAATGTTTTAATGCAAGTACTACTACATTGTAATATCTCGATGCGGATTTTAATAATTTAATCGGGGAAAAAATGCAGAGAGTATTTTACGGTCGGGCGTGCTCGACTGTACTTTTCTTTCTTGTTAATTATTCAATATGGCGCACAAAGTAGATCACAATGAGACTGTTGTGGATGTCGACGAGATCTGCCTTACTGCCCGTTTAACTCAACTATTCGTTAAATTGGAAAAAGTAGAGAGCGATATCGAACGACAAAGGAGATCACTCATAAATAAAATGGTAACTCCAAGTAAGTTCAAAATTCAGTGCCGGCTTGATATCCTCAATTCAAAAGCTATGGATTTGCAGTCAGAGATCCATTCGATAGATCCTGACAATACTAGCCGCGCAATGCTTGAGGAAACGTGTATTTTGGCTCGATCGTCATACATATCTGCCTTTGATGCGTACCAGGCTTCTGAAACTGTGCCTTCACTCTCTCACCACTCTCACCTGCCCAATCTTAAGTTGCCCAAGTTCAGTGGTAAGCATTCGGAACACAGACAATTTATCGGTCTGTTCAAAAGTTAAGTAGACTCCGATCGCTCGCTATCAAATATTGAGAAATTCAATCATTTGATTTTGTGCTTGTCGAATAAGGCGTTAGGGACCATCAGAGCCTTTCAGGTCTCTGATGCTAATTACCCAAAGGCATTAGAAAGTTTAAGTCGAGTGTACGACAACAAATGCCAGATTTTCTTTGACACTCTCGCCCAGTTGTTCGACATTGAGCCGATGTCCAAGCCATCGGCACTCGGAATTCGAACAACGGTTGACTCAGTGTCGGCAATTTTCGATTCGCTAATGTCGGTTGGGAATGAGGAAGATTTCGCTAACGCAATTCTAATACACATAGTCATGTCAAAGGTTGATCCTCATACGAAATCGAAGTATGAGGAGCATCTGGACTATAACAAATTGCCGAAATGGGCCGATTGCGTTATGGCTTTGAACAGGCGATATCAGCACTTAGCTGCTGAAGAAAGTTCAAAGTTCAAATTGAAATATGCAAAAAAGTCGTCATTTGCATGCACGAATGTCGAGAAAGAAATGGAGCCCAATGCAAGTTTTGCAGTGCCAACCATATGATTGGAAACTGCCAGGGATGCAGGGCACAAAGTGTCCATCTGCACTGCGTCGAAGTGTAGAGTTTGTTCTCGTCCTCACAACACTCCCCTTCAGAAATACGTACCCGTAGGAACATCACAAGCCTGTGCTCATCCTGCCCTTGTAGATCATGTTATAAGCGAAATCGACCAAGTGATCCTTACGACTGCAGTCGTTACAGTTCGAGATTCAGGGTCTCAGATGAATTTCCTGACGGAAGATCTCGCTCAAACATTGCAACTTCAACGCAAAAACAAACCGCAGCCAATAGAAATGCGTCTGGGAGCAGACTACTTCTTCGACGTGGTTTGTACTGGGAAGATTAAATTGGAAAAGAGTGGTCCGTTGCTACAAAGAACTTTGTTTGGTTGTGTGGCATTAGGACGGAACAAGAAAATGCATATTAAAACCCCAATATGCTGCTCTGTGATGCAACAAAGAGAAGATGTTCGATTTGAAGACAGTGTAGATCGACATTGTATGGTCGAAGATGTCACAGAACCAAGTGTTTCGGCTAATTATTATGCGGAACACATTTGCAAACAAAGCTATCGGGACAGCGATAAATTGCCGACTGGACAATTTGGTGTCAATTTGACCTTCATGACCGATCCAAAAGTGCCTGAGTCGTCAAAAATTGCTAAGAAACATGTACTTTCCATGAACTTGGAAGTCCATGATATACATTTGAGTTTCATGAACGTGAATCTTGACCTAGTTCGTATGTTCATAGATACAGAAGTACCACCAGGACCACGTTACACTCTTTCACACCAGTGCGTCCTGAGACCTGAGAGCAGTTCCACCAAACTTCGAGTAATAGTGGACGCGTAGTGTACGAAAACGTCGTCACAGTTTCTCAAGGAATTACTGGTGGGACCTGTTAGTCAGAGGGATCTAATTCGTTCATTTCGTAGGTTCCGTTTCACCATTGTTAGAATCTTTCGCGTATATGTTAGCCCAAATATACGCGTTTGACCGATGTTGAATTGAAAGTGCGAGTTTCTCGAATAATTCAGAAACCGCACTATATTGAATAGATAGTTCCCCTTCATTACCAGCAACACTGGTAGCCAATCGAGTTGCAAGCCTCCAAGAGATGGCCAATAATGTATCTTTGCAAGGCAAAAATACATTGGCCTCAAGGTTTAAAAAAATACTCTTCGCTGGTTTGGTTAGATAGCTTAGAAAGTTTACCATCGTTGAATCAGTATATTCTCAAGTCTGACGATTTTGGAAGACGAATCGCGTTGATTCATTTAGGTCCACAAATGGTGGCCACAAATGTGTTGAGGACGAGCCCCGCCAAAAATTATGTATATTGCGGTGTTCGTGTGTTTTGTATCAAAAGCTGTTCATATTGAATTTACAGCAAGGTCCATTAACCCTCTCATTTTCACAGTCAACAACTTATTCGCTCGACGTGACACGCCATTCCGGCGACACTTGTCAGAATGCATTCAACCGGCAACAGAGCAGCGTTCAGTTCGCATCGGAATGAAAGATGGAATGGAGGCAGATCCGTCCGAGCGCCCTTCGCTTATGAGGACTGGTCATGCTGCAGATCAGCAGCACGTCGATCACAGAGGGCGATTTCCGACGGCACCTGACCAACGCGGTGGCGATCCTCGACCCAAGGCCGCTGACTCCATTGTACACTGGAGAAACGCTCACGCCAGAGCTACCAAGTGATTCAAGGTGGCCGGAATGTTGGATCAGAAGCAACGATAGTTAGCATAAGGCATTCGCCAGTGCAATTGTCGCGAGCGACAGGCATTTCGTTTCTTCGTCTCGTCTCGTCTCGTTATAACGACACACACGCTGTCAAGCCTTTCGCGATTGCTAAGTCCAACAATAAATTGTAACGTTTCAGAACTTGCAATTTGTTTTATTTAAGCATAGTTTTGTATTTTTCAGATACCAACAAGTAAGAAAGGCTACAGTCGAGCGAGCCGACTATAGAAGACCCCATACTCTCATAGTAGTGCGCAAAAAATTTTAAAAATACATTTTCAAAATTAAAATTTAATATTTACATCTTCAATTAAAATGTAAAAAATTATATTAACGATTGTCATTGTCAGCATTCGAACCGGCGATCTCATACGAAGGTTTCATATTGCGCTGCAACTCTACCAGTTGCACCACACCCCTCTTCTATCATTCTTCCGATTTTTCCATTTACATGCTGCAAATATATGTATGTGTGCACATATATATCTGTGTATGTATAGCATTGGTCGGCGCGGCCAGACAGCATTGGTAGACAGGATCCTAGAGACAGCCTTAATATAATGAAATTCAAAATGTTGAGCTGCCACGCCCCCTTTTCTTATAAGAACCAAAAAAATGTTCAACCTCAATGCCGTTTTTAGGGCATTAATTCAAATAGTGCAGTGTTGTAATTTGACATTCGTTTAGAGACTTATTATATCTAACTTTCCTGAAAGTGGCATTAAAATCCTACGTTCAACAAGAGAGATATCATGGTTCAAACTTTATGTTATTTAACTACAAAATCACTGTATGCACGCAAGCGAGAGAGAAATATACAAACATATGTTCAAACGTTTCTCTACCTGCTTGGCGGCAGCGCTGCCGGAGACGCTGGTCGCGCCGACCAATGCTATACATACACACATATATGTGCACACCGAAAACCTGCAACGAGTATACTCGAGTATGTTCGAACTTTTCATCAAACGATCGAGTAACGAGTATACCAACGGGCTGTCCGAAAAATGTTCGAATCACAACGATCATTTGCCCGTTTTCTGCTTGATTCGAACATGTTCGCTTGATATCAAACAATTTGGTTGCGAGCACAAGGATCATCCCCATAGATCGTTTGGTGATCGTTCGATTGGACGAACGAGTATTCGAACGCAACCTGCCTGACCGTAATTTCAGTAAAAAAGTACAAACAAACGTTCGAGTATCAAGCAAGTTCGTTGGTTCGCTTAAGTTGCGAGACGTTCGCTTGCGTTGAGTGACGGTCGCAGTGTTGCCATTTATTGGGAGGAAAATATGCTAGTTCTAGCGGAAAAGGCTAGATTGCAATAAAAAATAATAAGAAAATTGTATAAGTATATATTTTTCTTCTTCTTTTATTATTAAAACTTTTATAAACTATAATTGGTAATATAAAAAATTAAATATCTGTAATATATGTGCATTGATTTTCCCATGTACACATAAGTAAAGGCTAGATCAAGCGGGAAACAATTTGGGGAGCAACACTGATGGCACGCGCAACAAGCTGAGGGTTGTTTTTGTTTTGTGTGTATTTGTGCGAGCAAGTATTGTTATGTTTGACATACCACGCATTTCGCTAATATTTTTTTTAATACAGAAAAACCCAAATGGAACAGTATCTATCTGCTGCACATATTGCGCTAAATGTGTTTGCAAATGACAAAGAAAATAATACGTGGAATGAAGAATAGACAGAAGACGCTGAAAAACTTAACGGTAATCGCAAATTCTCGCATTGTACGCAGAGTTTTTCGTGCGTACGCAGACTTTTGGAAACAGTTATTTTCGTTATGTTTTTTTTGTATTATTTATATTAAGTTTTTGTTTATATTTACATGGGAAAATCAATGCACATATATTACAGATATTTAATTTTTTATATTACCAATTATAGTTTATAAAATTTTTAATAATAAAAGAAGAAGAAAAATATATACTTATACAATTTTCTTATTATTTTTTATTGCAATCTAGCCTTTCCCGCTAGAACTAGCATATTTTCCTCCCAATAAATGGCAACACTGCGACCGTCACTCAACGCAAGCGAACGTCTCGCAACTTAAGCGAACCAACGAACTTGCTTGATACTCGAACGTTTGTTTGTACTTTTGTACTGAAATTACGGTCAGGCAGGTTGCGTTCGAATACTCGTTCGTCCAATCGAACGATCACCAAACGATCTATGGGGATGATCTTTGTGCTCGCAACCAAATTGTTTGATATCAAGCGAACATGTTCGAATCAAGCAGAAAACGGGCAAATGATCGTTGTGATTCGAACATTTTTCGGACAGCCCGTTGGTATACTCGTTACTCGATCGTTTGATGAAAAGTTCGAACATACTCGAGTATACTCGTTGCAGGTTTTCGGTGTGCACATATATATGTATGTATGTATAGCATTGGTCGGCGCGACCAGCGTCTCCGGGCAGCGCTGCCGCCAAGCAGTTAGAGAAACGTTTGCACATATGTTTGTATATTTCTCTCTCGCTTGCGTGCATACAGTGATTTTGTAGTTAAATAACATAAAGTTTGAACCATGATATCTCTCTTGTTGAACGTAGGATTTTAATGCCACTTTCAGGAAAGTTAGATATAATAAGTCTCTAAACGAATGTCAAATTACAACACTGCACTATTTGAATTAATGCCTTAAAAACGGCATTGAGGTTGAACATTTTTTTGGTTCTTATAAGAAAAGTCTGTCTCTAGGATCCTGTCTACCAATGCTGTCTGGCCGCGCCGACCAATGCTATACATACACAGATATATATGTGCACACATACATATATTTGCAGCATGTAAATGCAAAAATCGGAAGAATGATAGAAGAGGGGTGTGGTGCAACTGGTAGAGTTGCAGCGCAATATGGAACCTTCGTATGAGATCGCCGGTTCGAATGCTGACAATGACAATCGTTAATATAATTTTTTACATTTTAATTGAAGATGTAAATATTAAATTTTAATTTTTGAAAATGTATTTTTAAAATTTTTTGCGCACTACTATGAGAGTACGGGGTCTTCTATAGTCGGCTCGCTCGACTGTAGCCTTTCTTACTTGTTGGTATCTGAAAAATACAAAACTATGCTTAAATAAAACAAATTGCAAGTTCTGAAACGTTACAATTTATTGTTGGACTTAGCAATCGCGAAAGGCTTGACAGCGTGTGTGTCGTTATAACGAGACGAGATGAGACGAAGAAACGAAATGCCTGTCGCTCGCGACAATTGCACTGGCGAATGCCTTATGCTAACTATCGTTGCTTCTGATCCAACATTCCGGCCACCTTGAATCACTTGGTAGCTCTGGCGTGAGCGTTTCTCCAGTGTACAATGGAGTCAGCGGCCTTGGGTCGAGGATCGCCACCACGTTGGTCAGGTGCCGTCGGAAATCGCCCTCTGTGATCGACGTGCTGCTGATCTGCAGCATGACCAGTCCTCATAAGCGAAGGGCGCTCGGACGGATCTGCCTCCATTCCATCTTTCATTCCGATGCGAACTGAACGCTGCTCTGTTGCCGGTTGAATGCATTCTGACAAGTGTCGCCGGAATGGCGTGTCACGTCGAGCGAATAAGTTGTTGACTGTGAAAATGAGAGGGTTAATGGACCTTGCTGTAAATTCAATATGAACAGCCTTTGATACAAAACACACGAACACCGCAATATACATAATTTTTGGCGGGGCTCGTCCTCAACACATTTGTGGCCACCATTTGTGGACCTAAATGAATCAACGCGATTCGTCTTCCAAAATCGTCAGACTTGAGAATATACTGAGTCAGCGATGGTAAACTTTCTAAGCTATCTAACCAAACCAGCGAAGAGTATTTTTTTAAACCTTGAGGCCAATGTATTTTTGCCTTGCAACGAAACCGAACAAACTGATCGAGTTTCTGAACGCCACACACTCTTGACGGCTGGATTTGCTGATGTCGGTCCATGTCTCAAAGATACATTATTGGCCATCTCTTGGAGGCTTGCAACTCGATTGGCTACCAGTGTTGCTGGTAATGAAGGGGAACTATCTATACAATGTAGTGCGGTTTATTCGAGAAACTCGCACTTTCAATTCAACATCGGTCAAACGCGTATATTTGGGCTAACATATACGCGAAAGATTCTAACAATGGCGAAACGGAACCTACGAAATGAACGAATTAGATCCCTCTGACTAACAGGTCCCACCAGTAATTCCTTGAGAAACTGTGACGACGTTTTCGTACACTACGCGTCCACTATTACTCGAAGTTTGGTGGAACTGCTCTCAGGTCTCAGGACGCACTGGTGTGAAAGAGTGTAACGTGGTCCTGGTGGTACTTCTGTATCTATGAACATACGAACTAGGTCAAGATTCACGTTCATGAAACTCAAATATATATCATGGACTTCCAACTTCATGGAAAGTACATGTTTCTTAGCAATTTTTGACGACTCTGGCACTTTGGGATCGGTCATGAAGGTCAAATTGACACCAAATTGTCCAGTCGGCAATTTAACGCTGTCCCGATAGCTTTGTTTGCAAATGTGTTCCGCATATTAATTAGCCGAAACACTTGGTTCTGGGATGTCTTCAACCATACAATGTTGCACCACAGAGCAGCATATTGGGGTTTTAATATGCATTTTCTTGTACCGTCCTGATGGCACCCAACCAAACAAAGTTCTTTGTAGCAACGGACCACTCTTTTCCAATTTAATCTTCCCATTACAAAGCATGTCGAAGAAGTAGTCTGCTCCCAGAAGCATATCTATTGGCTGCGGTTCGTGGAATTCAGGGTCAGCCAGTTCGAAATTTGCTGGAATCTTCCACCTATTGATGGGAAGATCACCATCTGGCTGTCTGCTATAAATTGATTTGAGCACCCAAAACTTGGCGCTGAAGTGATGTCTCGATACTCGAGACGAAACTATTGTCGATACATTGCTTTTTGCAACCAAACTCGACTGTCCTACCGACTTTACGGATAAGCTACTGTTTGTGCGTTGAAGGTGCAATGCTTGAGCGAAATCTTCCGTCAGGAAATTTATCTGAGACCCTGAATCCAACCAGGCTCTAGCGTTTCGCTTCTGACAGAATCTGTCTCGAACTGTAACGACTGCAGTCGAAAGGATCACTTGGTCGATTTCGCTTGTAACATGATCTACAAGGGCAGGATGAGCAGAGGCTTGTGAGGTTCCTACTGGTGCGTATTTTTGACGGAGAGTGTTGTGAGGACGAGAACAAACTATACACTTTGATGCAGTGCAGTTGGACACTTTGTGCCCTGCATACAAACAGTTTATGCAGAGTTGACTGGATTTCACGAAATTGAATCTTTCGTCAACTGGCAATGCTGCGAATCCCTGGCAGTTTCCAATCATATGGTTGGCACTGCAAAACTTGCATTGGGTTTCATTTCTTTCTCTGCATGCAAATGACGACTTTTTTGCATATTTCATGTCGGATTTCTGATTCATTCTGAACTTTGAACTTTCTTCAGCAGCTAAGTGCTGATATCGCCTGTTCAAAGCCATAACGCAATCGGCCCATTTCGGCAATTTGTTATAGTCCAGTTGCTCCTCATACTTCGATTTCGTATGAGGATCAACCTTTGACATGACTATGTGTATTAGAATTGCGTTAGCGAAATCTTCCTCATTCCCAACCGACATTAGCGAATCGAAAATTGCCGACACTGAGTCAACCGTTGTTCGAATTCCGAGTGCCGATGGCTTGGACATCGGCTCAATGTCGAACAACTGGGCGAGAGTATCAAAGAATATCTGGCATTTGTTGTCGTACACTCGACTTAAACTTTCTAATGCCTTTGGGTAATTAGCATCAGAGACCTGAAAGGCTCTGATGGTCCCTAACGCCTTATTCGACAAGCACGAAATCAAATGATTGAATTTCTCAATATTTGATAGCGAGCGATCGGAGTCTACTAAACTTTTGAACAGACCGATAAATTGTCTGTGTTCCGAATGCTTACGACTGAACTTGGGCAACTTAAGATTGGGCAGGTGAGAGTGGTGAGAGAGTGAAGGCACAGTTTCAGAAGCCTGGTACGCATCAAAGGCAGATATGTATGACGATCGAGCCAAAATACACGTTTCCTCAAGCATTGCGCGGCTAGTATTGTCAGGATCTATCGAATGGATCTCTGACTGCAAATCCATAGCTTTTGAAATGTATGAATTGAGGATATCAAGCCGGCACTGAACTTCGAACTTACTTGGAGTTACCATTTTATTTATGAGTGATCTCCTTTGTCGTTCGATATCGCTCTCTACTTTTTCCAATTTAACGAATAGTTGAGTTAAACGGGCAGTAAGGCAGATCTCGTCGACATCCACAACAGTCTCATTGTGATCTACTTTGTGCGCCATATTGAATAATTAAAAATTTTAATTTATTCGATTGCACGTAAGTGTACTATACCCCATAACTAGCCGATCAACAAAGTTGGCTGAGGAAGACAATCAAATGATTAAAGATAAATCATAAATCACAATAGTTGGCGGTCAATATAATTTAAGATAATCAGAAGATTACAGAAATTCTGATGCGTAAACTTCTCGAATAACAGAGATAACAGAAACTGAAGAAGCGCATGCAGATAAGCAGTTGGAAACAACAACAAAATAACAATTTACGCAATCGCACCCGCACAAACGATAATCAGCTGATTAGCGATGTTCACCCGATAAACAATATTCGGCTGATTCGACTGCACGCTGTGAACAACAACAACAGCGCATGCGTTATCTAGCCACAACAACTAAAAGGCTTGCAGTTAATCAGCAACAACAACTATTTTTGTTGTTTTAATGTTTTAATCAGCGAACGTTTGTACATTTGCTTGCGCTTATGTATGTAAGCAGCGTTGACATAAACAAAGGAGAACAAAATCAAAGTAAAACACAATCAAAATACAAGTTAACTACCGCAAGCTTAAGCTCCACAGCTGTATGTATGCATGTATGTAAATGCGAACTGCGCTCTACTTATGTACAAATTGTGAATAGCAAAGAACAAAGGTCGTATATGTAGATATAGGCGAATAGCGAAATTAAAGAGGAACGGCGAACGTTGATATGTATATGTAACTATGTTTGTTTGCACAAGTTAAGTGTTTTGATTTTTTATGTATATTTATTTTATTCGATTTGAGCGATTGAAAGTCCTTGCTCGGGCGCCAATGAAAAATTCAAAACTATGCTTAAATAAAACAAATTGCAAATTTTGAAACGTTACAATTTTTTGTTAGACTTAGCAATCGCGGAAAGGCTTGAGAGCGTGTGTGTGTGTGTGGTTATAACGAGACGAAGATACGAACTGCCCGCCGCTCGCGACATCTGCACTGCCGAATGCAAGTTAGACTTACAGGCTAGCTTAAGTATAAGAGTTTGGTACACTCGTGGACAATTCAATAATTTCATTAATTTAATTTTATACTAAAAATTCACTATTTCCTTATGCTATCTTATACTATCGATGCTTATGATCCAACAGTATCCAAACATCCAATATCAACGATGAAATCACGCGCTATTAAGTTGGTATATATGTGAACTGCAATGAAGCAATTTGGCGTATATTCTCATTCTCTATTCTTGAACGTTATCCCACTGTTTTACATTTGGGGGTGCATTTATAGAACGGTCAGAGAGTATATTTCATAGCGTCGAATGCTGCTCAACGTGCCCAAACACCTCCAGCGACATCACTGACCAGTTTCTTTGCGATTTGTCAAAACGATTCGTTCGCGCGAACGTTGCTTTACTCGGAAATGTCACGTTATTACACTTGGAACGCTACATCGATGAAATTTTAACGTCGAAAGCAAGGCGATGCAGTTCCTAGTCATCCAGATATGCGTTCTGCTGATGCTCTTGGTCGTATTTACACAGTTCATCCGAAGAATGATGAATGTTTCTATTTGCGGTTGTTGCTGGTACATGTTCGAGGGCCAACATCATTTGAATCACTACGAACTGTTAATGTCAAGAGCTGAATTTGCATGAAAACGATACTCATTGGGACACGACAATCGCTGAAGCAATTATTTCTGCATCTCCAAGTCAGATACGCACATTATTTGCAATCATCATTTCGACATGCTTGCCATCGAACCCACGTGACTTGTGGAACAAATACAAAGATAACATGTCAGAAGACATTTTATATCGAATTCGTGTCAGCTGAAGAAATCCCGATCTTGAGGCGAATCAGGAGATGCATAACCCGGCCTTGCTCTTGATTGAAGATATGTGTTACCTCATATGCGGCATTTTGTTAGTTAGGTTAGGAATGCCAGCGCCAGATCGCGGATTGAATGACGGATTTAGTAGAGAATTAGAACGTGAACGTGAATATGATCCACATGAACTAATCCAATCAGTTCAAACGAATGTGCCACTGTTAAATCCTAAGTAGAGGGAAGTCTATGATATACTATCATCAACCTTGGTAGTTTCCTCACCTGAAACAAATACAGTAAAAATTGTATTTTAGAACCCCTAATAGATTTACCACTCTTACAGCTACTCTCTACTAAATTATGAGCGATAATTTTTTTTGTGTACCAAAAGCAAACAGAATAAAATGTATATTAAGTTAAAATGGGAACAATGATATTGATCTTACCAATGTATTAATCATTTTGGTATTAAAGTGATATGCATCGTCTCCTTGCCAAAACATCAGCGGGTATTGTAACGCGTCATATGAACGGTGCGTTTCATATATTCTTTCTAGTTGCCCAGTATTGAGTCGTGTAAGCACAAGATCACGTGCTTCCAAGTTTTCACCAACAATCAGGATTGCCACATCATCAATTGTTGGAGCATTAAATGTGCGTTCATGTGTTCCAGCTGGTCTTTTATCTGCTCTGATTACAACTTTATAGTCATCACTTGGCGTGCGCTCTAAAGCAGTCTTGAACAGCCTGACCAATGCATGATGTTCATGAAGCATTTGCTGCAAATCTTGGAGAATTGCTCTTTTCGTAGCTGTGTTGATCCCTTGACGCCGGTCAAGTTGTTCTCCCATATTGCCCATGAAGTATATTTGCAAGAATTTGTGCTGTGCGTCTTCAATAGGTTGCAATGATCCAATTCGATGGCAAAAACAATCGAGACATAGATTTACACAAATGAATGTCTAAAACAAACAAGTATAATTGTACCTACCTGAACTTTCGAGATATTTTGCACAAAATAAATTTCTGAACGCACACATTAATAGTTGTTACAGTGTTTGACAGGATTGGACAAAAAATGTTTGACATATAGTAAACAAATGAGCATTTATTGAAATGATAAACAAATGAGCATTTATTGAAATGATTTAGTTTACACATTTCTGAACGCACGCGTACATTTTTTGGTAATTTTTCAGTATTTTTAAGATCTATTCTGCTATTCGGGGCGGAGACAAATCCAACAATTCAAAAACCATGAAAATTGGTCCAGCAGATCTCAAGTTATAAGTTTTGTTACAAACCCGACTTTTTTTTATATATATAGATTATGTTGTATTATTGTATTACGTTCATCAAAGAAAATTAGTTCAGCTAAAAGGTAACACAACATTCTTTGACTGTTAGGCGGTACGAATCTCGAATCTGTCACAGGTGGCAGCTGCTGTCCATGCTCAGACAGCGCTTCTGGCAAGCGTGGTCGAGAGACTACATCCACAGTCTGCAGCAGCGAGGGAAGTGGCAGGAGGCTCACGACAACGTCACAGTGGGGGATCTCGTCGTGGTCCACGAGGACAACACGCCCCCCAGCGGTGGGCAACGGGCAGAGTCGTGGATGTAAATCCAGGAGGCGATGGGCGAGTCAGGGTCGTCAGCGTTACGACCAGCATGGGCCTTATCAAGCGCGCAATTGCGAAGCTGGCACGGCTACCAGTGGATTGAAGGTGATCCCTTCAAGGTGGCCAGTGTTGGATTATAGCATAAGTTAGTATAAGATCATAATGAAGTATTAGTTAAGTATTAGTTAAGAGACAGAATGAGTTACTAGCGTTAGGTAAAATGAATTGATTCTCTTATACTGTAAGCTAGGCTGTAAGCTCAAATTGCATTCGGGAGTGCAGCTGGCGGCAGCGACAAGTCAGTTGTTAATTTTACTTCGTATACAACGCACGCACGCTGCCAGTCTCTCCGCGTTTTGAATAGTCAATAAACTTGTAACGTTTAAGAACGCTACCCAACCGAACAATGTGTTTTGCAGCCACGGACCATTTTCTGCCAACCGAATTCGTCCAGTGCACAACAAATCAAAAAAGGAATCGGCTACCAGCAGCAGATCAATTCGCTGTGGCTTATAAAATTCTGGGTCAGCCAACTCTATGCTTGACGGAATCTTCCACCGATGAATGGGAAGATCATAGTCAGGTTGTCTGCTCGTAATAGACTTTAGCACCCAGAAATCGGCGCTAAAATGATGATTCGATACTAGCGATGACACTACTGTCGGTACTTCGCTTTTCGCTACTAGACTCGAGTCTCCAACTGATGTTACAGTCAAGGATTATAGCATAAGTTGCGGTGGAGCCGCAAAGCTTGAGCCAGACTTTCTGTCATGAAATTTACCTGAGAACCAGAGTCTAATAGCGCTCGAGCGCTTTGATTCTGACCGAATCTGTCTTTTACAGTTACCACTGCCGTTGCCAGGAGCACCTGATCGACTTCGCTAACCACGTGATTAACTTGGGCAGGATGACCGGATACTTGCTGCTCTGCGGCTGTGTATTTATGCAGGAGAGTATTATGTGGGCGAGAACATACTCTACACTTTGACGCAGTGCAATTGGACACTCTGTGTCCTGAATACAAACAATTAATACAAAGTTGACTACATTTCACGAAATTGAATCTTTCGTCAACTGGCAGTGCAGCGAATCCCTGGCAGTTTCCAATCATATGGTTAGCACTGCAAAAGTTGCATTTGGGTTCCATTTCTTTCTCGACATTCGTGCATGCAAATGACGACTTTTTTTCATATTTCATGTCGGATTTCTGATTCATTCTGAACTTTCTTCAGCAGATAAGTGCTGATATCGCCTGATATCGCCCCATAACGCAATCGGCCCATTTCGGCAATTTGTTATAGTCCAGTTGCTCCTCATACTTCGATTTCGTATGAGGATCAACCTTTGACATGACTATGTGTATTAGAAATGCGATGGCGAAATCTTCCTCATTCCCAACGGACATTGGCGAATCGAAAATTGCCGACACTGAGTCAACCGTTGTGCGAATTCCGAGTGCCGATGGCTTGGACATTGGCTCAATGTCGAACAACTGAGCGAGAGTGTCAAAGAAAATCAAGCATTTATTGTCGTACACTCGACTTAAACTTTCTAATGCCTTTGGGTAATTAGCATCAGAGACCTGAAAGGCTCTGATGGTCCCTAACGCCTTATTCGACAAGCACGCAATCAAATAATTGAATTTCTCAATATTTGATAGCGAGCGATCGGAGTCTACTAAACTGTTGAACAGACCGATAAATTGTCTGTATTCCGAATGCTTACCACTAAACTTGGGCAACTTAAGTTTGGGCAGGTGAGAGTGGCGAGAGAGTGGAGGCACAGTTTCAGAAGCCTGGAACGCACTAAGGGCCGACATGTATGACGATCGAGCCAAAATACACGTTTTCTCAAGCATTGCGCGGCTAGAATTGACAGGATCTATCGAATGGATCTCTGACTGCAAAGCCATAGCTTTTGAAATGTATGAATTGAGGATATCAAGCCGGCACTGAATTTCGAACTTACTTGGAGTCACTATTTTATTTATGAGTGATCTCCTTTGTCGTTTGTTGAGTTAAACGCGCACTAAGCAGCTCTCGTCGACATCCACAACAGTCTCATTGTGATCTACTTTGTGCGCCATATTGAATAATTAACAAGAAAGAAAAGTACAGTCGAGCACGCCCGACCGTAAAATACTCTCTGCATTTTTTCCCCGATTAAATTATTAAAATCGGCATCGAGATATTACAATGTAGTAGTACCTGCATTAAAACATTATGAAACAAAAACAATCCAAGCATAATAAAACATACATCTGTTTGTCTGTATGCGAATACACATACGAAAAACAATATATGATGCAAATATGTATGTATGTGTGTATTCGGCGAGGCCAGCGACTGCGTTCAGCGCTGCCGCCACGCAGGTAGAGAAAACATTCAAAAACATTCTTTGTTTCTGTATCGCTTGCATTCATACATGATATTGCATTCTGTTATCAATATTGTAACGCTTTTAGTTTTCTTGTTTATAATGCGATTTTATTGCACCTTTCAGGATAGTTTGATACAGTTGGTCTCCACACGAATTATAAATTACAATACTGTACTAAATGAACAAATGCCTAAAAACGGAACCAAACTTGAGAATTCATTTTATTAATTATGGTGTGTCTAGTTTTTTCCTCATTGTGGGCGAATGGGGTGTGGCATCGCAAAAAAAAGATACTTGTATCGACTGACTAAATATCTGATCGATTGAGACCAAGCTCGAACTTGTAGCTCTTACCATCCCTGAAATCTGTTATTTCATACGGACAGACAGAAAGACAGACGGACAGACCGACATGGCTATATCGACTTGGCTTGTGATGCTGATCAAGAATATATATACTTTATGGGGTCAGCCACGCCTCCTTCTGCCTGTTACATACATTTGCACAAACCCAATATACTCTTGCAGAGAGTATAAAAATTTGAATTTATTCGATTGCACGTAATAATAACTAGCCGATCACCAAAGTTGGCTGAGGAAGATAATCAAACGATTAATGATTAATCATAAATCACAACAGTTGGAGGTCAATATAATTTAAGATAATCAGAAGATTACAGAAATTCAGATGGATAAACTTCTCGAATAACAGAGATAACCGCAACTGAAGAAGCGCAATCGTATGCAGATAAGCACTAACAGTTGGAAACAACAACAAAATAACAATTTACGCAAACGCCCCCGCACAAACGATAATCAGCTGATTAGCGATGTTCGCCTGATTAGCAATATTCCGCTGATTTGACTGCACGCTGTGCCACAACAACTAAAGGACTTGCAGGTAGGCAACGATGCGATCTACGTAACAACATCTAAAATGCTTGCAGTTAACCAGCAACAACAACTAAAATGTTTTTTGTTTTAATCTTTTAATCAGCGAACGTTTGTACGTTTGCTAGCGCTTATGTATGTAAGCAGCGTTGACACAAAGTAAAGCAAAATCAAACTAAAACACAAACAAAGTACAAGTTAACTACCGCAAGCTTAAGCTCCACAGCTGTATGTATGTATCAGAGACCTGCAACGAGTATACTCGAGTATGTTCGAACTTTTCATCAAACGATCGAGTAACGAGTATACCAACGGGCTGTCCGAAAAATGTTCGAATCACAACGATCATTTGCCCGTTTTCTGCTTGATTCGAAAATGATCGTTTGATATCAAACAATTTGGTTGCGAGCACAACGATCAGCCCCATAGATCGTTTGCTGATCTTTCGATTGGACGAACGAGTATTCGAACGAGTATTCGAACGCAACCTGCCTGCCCGTAATTTCAGTACAAAAGTACAAACAAACGTTCGAGTATCAAGCAAGTTCGTTGGTTCGCTTGAGTTGCGTGACGTTCGCTTGCGTTGCGTGACGTTCGCAGTGTTGCCATTTATTGGGAGGAAAATATGCTAGTTCTAGCGGAATGCAAAAAAATGCTAGATTGCAATAAAAAATAATAAGAAAATTGTATAAGTATATATTTTTCTTCTTCTTTTATTTTTAAAAATTTTATAAACCATAATGGGTAATATAAAAAATGAAATATCTGTAATATAGGTGCATTGATTTCCCCATGTACACATAAGTAAAGGCTAGATCAAGCGGGGAACAATTTGGAGAGCAACACTGATGGCACGCGCAACACGCTGAGGGTTGTTTTTGTTTTGTGTGTATTTGTGCGAGCAAGTATTGTTATGTTTGACATACCACGCATTTCGCTAATATTTTTTTTAATACAGAAAAACCCAAATGGAACAGTATCTACCTGCTGCACATATTGCGCTAAATGCAAAATGCCCCTTTTACAAAACTCATAGAATCATACTCTTGCCAAACAAGGGAATTTCCAAAAGGTCAGCACATCTACGTTTAACTGTTGAGCGTTAGAAAGGGTTTCAGCACATTTTAATTATGTAAAAATCTTATGTATGAACAGAGTATTAAAACCTAAATTGCATTTATTATTAAATGTCAATTTATTAAAAAAAAAACATTCTTTAATGCCGTTAAAACATTTAGTGTAGTACCACCGCTGTAAAATTTCATTCAAAATATTATAAGTTTCTGTTTGGCTTGCTTGCAGCATGTTCCATATAACGGCAAAATACTCGAGTATATACTCGAGTAAAACGAGTATAAGCAGGCCCGCGGCACGCACACAAACGATCGAGTATCAAATTTGTTAGAACAAAAACGATCACGAGTAGCGTTCGAGTATACTCGAAATTTTTATACTCGTTGCAGGTCTCTGGTATGTATGTATGTAAACGCGATCTGCGCTTTACTTATGTACAAATTGTGAATAGCAAAGAACAAAGGTCAAAAAACCCACCACCGAATGTATGTAGATATAGGCGAATAGCGAAATTAAAGAGGAACGTCGAACGTTGAAATGTATATAAATATGTTTATTTGCACAAGTTTAGTGTTTTCTTTTATTTATGTATATTTATTTGATTTGGTTTGTGTGTTTTGTATCAAGTTGCTTTTTAATAAATCACAAATATATCAGTGCCGAAACGCAATGTCTAATGTGCAACACATGGAGCAATACTTGTATGTACGTTTTTATTTATTATGTGCCGCATCTATGCTTGCACTTTCTATGTTCTCCTGCACTGACTCGTTTGGGCACTGTTACCTGATCAACAGAATAATCGCTCTTGGGCTTAATTCAGAGTATTTTCTCCAATATGGGTGTCTTTAACTCCTGGCTATTCAAGTCCAGAATTCCACTATGGTCAACAGCTCCAGGGAGACCCAACAACGAGTGTATCGATACCGACACACTACAACCAAGCCTTGAAATGTCGCGGAAAGGCTTGACAGCGTGTGTGTGTGGTTATAACGAGACGAAGAAACGAACTGCCTGCCGCTCGCGACAGCTGCACTGCCGAATGCAAATTAGACTTACAGCTTAAGTATAAGAGTTTGGTACACTCGTGGACAATTTAATAATTTCATTAATTTAATCTTATAATAACAATTCATTATTTCCTTATGCTAACTATCGATGCTTATGATCCAACACCACTGTTGTATATTTGGGGGTGCATCTAGAGAACGGTCAGAGAGTATATTTCAAAGCGTCGAATGCTGCTCAACGTGCCCAAACACCTCCAACGAGAACACTGACCAGTTACACTTGGAACGCTACATCGAAGAAATTTCAACGACGGAAGCAAGGCGATGCATCCAGAAATGCGTTCTGCTGATGCTCTTTGTCGTATTTACACAGTTCATCCGAAGAATGATTAATGTTTAGACCCCGTACTCTTTAAAAAAGAGTATAGGGGTCTATTAAGTTTGTCAGAAGCGAGATGTGCGTAACAGGCAGAAGGAGGCGTGGCCGACCCCATAAAGTATATATATTCTTGATCAGCATCAACAGCAGAGTCGATATAGCAATGTCCGTCTGTTCGTCTGTCTGTCTGTCTGTCCGTCCGTCTGTATGAACACCTGGATCTTTTAAACTACAAAAGCTAGAGACACCAAATTTGGAATGAAAGTCCGTTTATGATGTAAGCAGATCAAGTTTATTTCAAATTGCTGCCACGCCCCTTACCGCCCCCGCAATAAGCAAAAAACCAGACAAACCCCGGAAAAATTTGTGTTTTAGGCAAATAACTCAGTAACTTTTGGTATGCAGGTTCCTAGAGAGAGCCATAATATAACGCCATTCAAAATTTTGAACTGCCACGCCCCCTTTTCTCATAAAAACTAAAAAACTTTTCAACTTCAATGCCGTTTTTAAGGCATTAAATCAAATGGTACATTGTTGTAATTTAACATTCGCTTAGAGATTTACTATATCTAACTTTCCTGAAAGTGGCATCAAAATCCTATGTCAAACATGAAATTTATCACGGTTCAAAGTTTATGTTATTTTATTGCAAAATCACTGCATGCGCGCAACACATACAAACAAACACAGAAACATACAAACATATGTTCGAACGTTTTCTCTACATGCTTTGGCGGCAGCGCTGCCCGGAGCCGCTGGTCGCGCCGACCAATGCTATACATACACATATATATATGTGTGCACATACATATATGCAAATAATCGGAAGAATGATAGAAGAGGAGTGCGGTGCAACTGGTAGAGTTGCGGCGCAATATGAAACCTTCGTATGAATCGCGGGTTTGAGTGCTGACAATGACAATTGTTAATTTATTTATTTTTTAATTTAAATTCAAAATGTAAATATTTAATTTTAATTTTTTAAATTTCATTTTAAAATTTTAATTTAAATAAAATGCACTACTATGGGAGTACGGGGTCTTTTACAGTCGGCTCGATCGACTGTAGCCTTTCTTACTTGTTCTATTTGCGGTTTTTGCTGGTACATGTTCGAGGGCCAACATCATTTGAATCACTACAAACTGTTATTGGTATAGTGTGCACCACATTTCGTGCAGTATGTCAAGAGCTGAATTTGCTTGAAAACGATACTCATTGGGACACGACAAGCGACATTTCGACATGCTTCCCATCGAACCTACGTGACCTGTGGAACAAATACAAAGATAACATCTCAGAAAACATTTTATATCAAATTCGTATCAGCTCAAGAAATCGCGATCTTGAGGCGAATCAGGAGTCGCATAACCAGGCTGTTCTGGCAAGTCCAGAATTACGATACAAAAATATAACTTTCCGAATGTCTTTTAAACTTTTATTGATTCAAGTGCCCAATACTTTTAGTAACAAATTAAAATGTAGGCACATATAAGATAAGAAGAAGTTTAAGAAGTAGAAGTAGTAGAAGAATAAGTTTATTTTAACGTATTGTAGCGCGACAGTCTTGTTCTTTCAGCTTTTCTTGGCGAACTGCCGCTCGACAACATCAGGGTTGTATTCATTGGATTCTGGATATCGATATATTTAAATAAACGATAGGCGATAAAATGGTTCGATAAATTTATGCTGTTAAATCTCAAATATTTTATTTTTATAGTCAGCAACATCCCGCCCACCGTAAAACTACCCAACAGTTTTACTCAACACGTCCAGCACCGCAAGTTTTGACACTAGTCTTTTGAGCACTCCAGATGAAGTTTGGACTTCTGCAATTCTGATCCGTCCATCCTTAGCAGGAATTGTTTTTATTATTATCCCCTTTTTCCAGCTTCCTCGTGGTTTGTTATCTTCACAAATTATGACTACATTGCCTTCTCTAATTGGTTTAGTACGTGTAATCCATTTTGTACGCCGAGTTAACGTTGGCAAATATTCTCGTATCCAACGCTTCCTAAACATGTCCTTTAGTTGCTTTGCAATTCTATACTGTTTACGAAAGCAAAATGATATTTCATTTCCTGGTGTTTGAGTAGAATTTGTCGTTCCAAGTAAAAAATGGTTTGGTGTCAATGGTTCTGGATCATCAATATCGAGTGGCAAGTAAGTTAATAGTCTGCTATTAATAATGTTCTAAGCTTCGATGAGAAGACTTCTTAGAGTTTCCACCTGTGGTGCCTGCTCGCTCAACGTGACTTTCAATACGCATTTAGTTGATTGAAAAATCCAAAACTATTTTTAAATAAAACAAATTGTAAGTTCTTAAACATTACAATTTATTGTTGGACTTAGCAATCGCGGAAAGGCTTGGCAGCGTGTGTGTGGTTAAAGCGAGACGAAAACGAACTAACCGCTGCTCGCGACAGTCGCATTGCCGACTACAAATTCGACTTACAGACTAGCTTAAGTATAAGAGTTCAATACACTACTGGACAATTCAATAATATCGTTAATTTAAGCTTATCCTAACAATTCATTATTTTCCTTACTTTAACTTATGTTTATGATTCAACATTCCGGCCACCTTGAAGGGATCGCCTTCAATCCCTTGGTAGCCCAGGCGTGAGCGCTTCTCCAATGTCCACTGAAGCCGGCGGCCTTGGGTCGACGATGGCTACCACGTCGGTCAGGTGCCAACGTAAATCGCTCTCTGTGATCGACGAGCTGCTGATCTGCAGCATGACTAGTCCTCCGAAGAGAGGGGCGCTCGGAGGGATTAGTCTCCACTCCATGAACTGAAGGCTGCTCAGCTGCCGGGAAAGTGCATCCTGGTACTTCCTTCCCAGGATTCTGACGAACATGTGTCGCCTTCTCACTGTAACTCTGGACTGGTGTGCGACGTCGAGCAAATATGTTCACTGTGAAAAATAGAGGTTCAGTGGATCTTGCTGTAAATTCAGTATGAACAGCCTTTGATGCAAAACACGCGAACACCGAAATATACACCTTTAAGGTGGTTAGTCCTCTTATTTTAGTCAATGAATTTGTGGTACCATACAAATCCTCACATAAGGGAATCACAGAGATTCGTCTACCTAAATCGTCTGACTTATCAATCAGCGATTGCAAAAATGAATGTACAATGTCAGCCTTTTTTGGCTTAACAAGTTTCCTGCTGAGCTCTGCTCGCTGAGTTAGTTGCAGCAGAATCAGAAACGCTAATCTTAATTTTTTATTCTCGACAGTATATGGTTCTACAATAGTTTTCGATCTGAATCGATACATATAATCAACAATTGGTTCGATTTTATGACGATATTTAAGCTTCGGAACTTCGCACCCTCTTGACCACAAATCAGCTGGATTTGATAAAGTCGGTGCATTTTTCCAAGATACATTATTGGCCATCTCTAGGATGCCTGCAACACGATTGGCTACAACTGTTGCTAATTGTGAAGGGGAAGTATTTATACAATGTAGTGCGGTTTCTGAATCATTCCAGAAACTCGCACTCTCGATTCGACATCGGTGAAACGCGTATATTTGGGCCAACACACACGCGAAAGTTTCTAACAATGTTTTTGGCGTGGCGGGACTTATTTTGGCGAACCTACGAACCAAGTGATACTGAAAAGTATCCAATCTTGGTGTCCACCTTATGCCAAGCGTTCTTGTCGAATCGGCATCATTGGAAATCCAAAGTTTCTCATTTCCGCCTTTTACTACTTTAGAATGGTTTGAAAACCATTTTGCCAATTGAAATTCGCCCGTTTGGATATCTGCCGTGAGGGCAGGTCGGTTCAGACGGAACCTACAAAATGAACGAATAAGATCCCTCTGAATAACAGGTCTCAGGACGCACTGGTGTGAAAAAGTGTAATGTGGTCCTGGTGGAACTTCTGTATTTAAGAACGACAATTGACCAAGGTCAAGATTCTCGGTCATGAAACTCAAATGTACATCATGGACTTCCAAATTCATGGAAAGTAGATGTCTCTTGGCAATTTGGGACGATTCCAGTACTTTGGGATCAGTCATGAAACGCAAATTGAAACCAATTTGTCCAGTCGCCGATTTACGAACGCTGACTCGACAACTTTGTTTGCAAACGATGTGCTTTGCAGAATAATTTGCCGAAACACTTGTATCTGGGACAGCTTTAACCTCACAGTGTCGATCTACACTGTCTTCAAATCGAACATCTCTATGTCGCATCACTGAGCAGCATACTGGGCTTTGAGTATGCATTTTCTTGCACCGCCCTGATGCCACCCAACCAAACAACGTCCTTTGTAGTAATGGACCACCTTCGCCAATCGAATTTGTTCATTACACAGCATTTCAAAAAATGAGTCGGCTCCCAGAAGCATATCTATCTGCTGGGGTTTGTGGAACTCAGGATCAGCCAGTTTAACATTTGCTGGCATCTTCCACCTATTGATGGGAAGATCACCATCTGGCTGCCTGCTACAAATTGATTTAAGCACCCAAAACTTGGCGCTGAACTGACGTCTCGATACACGAGACGAAACTATTGTCGATACATTGCCTTTTGAAACCAGACTCGACTGTCCTACCGACTTTACGGATAAGCTACTGTTTTTGCGTTGAAGGTGCAAAGCTTGAGCGAGATCTCCCGTCATGAAATTCACCTGAGACCCTGAATCCAACAAGGCTCTAGCGTTTCGCTTCTGACCGAATCTGTCTCCAACTGTAACGACTGCAGTTGCAAGGATCACTTGGTCGATTTCGCTTGTAACATGATCTACATGGGCAGGATGAGCAGAGGCTTGTGATATTCCTACGGGTACGTATTTGTGAAGGAGAGTGTTGTGAGGACGAGAACAAGCTATACACTTTGATGCAGTGCAGTAGGACACTCTGTGCCCTGCATACAAACAGTTTATGCAGAGTTGACTAGATTTTACAAAATTAAATCTCTCATCAACTGATAATGCTGCGAACCCTTGGCAAATTCCAATCACATGGCTTGCACTGCAAAACTGGCATGTGGGTTCAACCTCTTTTACAACATTTGTACACGCAAACGACGATTTTTTAGCGTGTTTTATTTCAAACGTTTGCTTCATCCTAGACTTTGAACTTTCTTCAGCAGACAAATGCTGATATCGCCTGTTCAAAGCCGCAACACAGTCAGCCCATTTCGGCAATGTGTTATAATTAAGTTGTTCCTCATACTTCGACTTTGTATGAGGATCTACCTTCGACATGACTATATGAATCAAGATTGCATTTGCAAAATCTTGTTCATCTCCAACGGACATTAACGACTCAAATATTGCCGATACCGAGTCAACCATTGTTCAAATTCCAATGGCCGATGGCTTTGACATCGGCTCAATGTCGAACAACTGGGCGAGAGTGTCAAAAAAGATCAAGCATTTGTTGTCGTATACTCGACTTAGACTCTCTAATGCCTTTGGGTAATTGGCATCAGATACCTGAATGGCTCTGATGGTACCTAATGCCTCATCCGATAAGCACGATAACAAATGATTGAACTTTTCAATATTTGAAAGCGAGCGATCCGAGTCTACTAAGCTATTAAACAGACCGATAAATTGCCTGTATTCCGAGTGTTTACCGCTGAATTTCGGCAACTTTAATTTGGGCAAGTGAGAATGGTGAGAATGCTGAGGTACGTTTTCTGCTGCTTGATGCGCACTTTTCATACACGTTTTCTCAAGCATTGCGCGGCTAGAATTGACAGGATCTATCGAATGGATCTCTGACTGCAGATCCATAGCTTTGGCAATATACGAATTTAGTATATCTAGCCGGCACTGAACCTCAAATTTACTTGGAGTCACCATTTTATTAATGAGTGAACTCCTTTGGCGCTCTATGTCGCTCTCTTCCTTTTCTAATTTCACGAACAATTGGGTTAAACGCGCACTAAAGCAGCTCTCATCGACATCCACATCAGTCTCATTGTGATCTACTTTGTGCGCCATATTGACTAATTAAATTGACTCTATTTGAATGCACGTAAGTGTACTAACCCAGTAATAATCAGCCGATAAAGAAACTTGGCTGAGAAAGATAATCAAATAATTAAAGATAATCAGTTGATTAAAAAACAGTTGACGATCAATATAATTTAAGATGTAAGATGTAGAATACTGAAGATAATCAACTGACTAAATAACTTTCTTGAATAATAGGGATAACAGCAATTAAGAAAACCAAGTGTATGCAGATAAGAGCGGACAGTTGTCAACAACAACAAATAACTATCTACGCAAACGCACCCGCACAAACGATCATCAGCTGATTAGCGACGTTCGGCTAATAAGCAATATTCGGCTGATTCGACTGCACGCTATGAACAACAATAACAGCGCAACAAAATGCGTAGGAGGGCAATTGCGCTATTTAATAACAACAACAGCGCATGCGTAGGTAGGCAAACGATGAAATCTAGCAACAACAACTAAAGGGCTTACAGGTAGGCACGATGCGATCTACGCAACAACAACTAAAATGTTTGTTGTTTTAATCAGCGAACGTTTCTACGTTTGCTAGCGCTTATGTATGTAAGCAGCGTCGACACAAACAACGTAAAGCAAAATCAAAGTAAAACACGAACAAAGTACAAGTTAACTACCGCAAGCTTAAGCTCCACAGCTGTATGTATGTATGTATGAAAACGCGATCTGCGCTTTACTTATGTACACATTGTGAATAGCAAAGAACAAAGGTCAAAAAACCCACCACCAAATGTATGTAGATATAGGCGAATAGCGAAATTAAAGAGGAACGGCGAACGTTGATATGTATATGTAACTATGTTTGTTTGCACAAGTTAAGTGTTTTGTTTTATTTATGTATATTTATTTGATTCGGTTTGTGTGTTTTGCATCAAATTGCCGTTTTAAAACACAAATATATCAGTGCCGAAACGCAATGTCTAAAGTGCAATAAATGGAGCAATGCGTTCTTATTTATTATGTGCCGCTTCTATGCTTGCACTTTCTATGTTGTCCTGCACTGACTCGTTTGGGCACTGTTACCTGATCAACAGAATAATCGCTCTTGGGCTCAATTCTGGGTATTATCTCCAATATGGGTGTCTTCGGCTGTTCAAATCCAGAATTCCAGTATGGTCAACAGCTCCAGGGAGATCCAACCACGAGTTTATCGATACCGACACACACTACAACAAAGCCTTGAAATGTCTTAAAGACCAAAGAACGCGATTGAAAGTCACTGCTCGGGCGCCAATGAAAAATCCAAAACTATTTTTAAAATAAAACAAATTGTAAGTTTTTAAACGTTACAATTTATTGTTGGACTTAGCAATCGCGGAAAGGCTTGGCAGCGTGTGTGTGGTTAAAGCGAGACGAAAACGAACTAACCGCTGCTCGCGACAGTCGCATTGCCGAATACAAATTCGACTTACAGACTAGCTTAAGTATAAGAGTTCAATAAACTACTGGACAATTCAATAATATCGTTAATTTAAGCTTATCCTAACAATTCATTATTTTCCTTACTTTAACTTATGTTTATGATTCAACAAGTTGATCTAACTAATTGCTTCCAGCAACCACCGGAACTTGGATTTGAGTGACAATTAAATTCCCAGTCGATACCCTTGTGGAAAATATCCGCTTTAATGTATTCCCAATCAGACAAGTTATTTGCCCTTTTCATCTCGTTGTCAGCGCCGACAAAATTAATTCCCATGTCTGATCGAATTTTGATTGGTATTACTCTCCTGTTTACGAAATTGCGTATACACAATATACAGGCATCAGTTGATAAATCTGCAGCTAATTCTAAGTGTATAGCACGTATTGTCAAGCAAGTGAACAAAGCACACCATCTTTTTTCATTGCGCCTTCCATTTGTAACCATCATTGGTCCGAAATAATCCAATCCCACGTAAGAAAATGGTCGTTGGAACGGTGTGACTCAATACTTAGGTAATGGTCCCATCAATGGCGATATCGGCATTGATCTTTTATTCTCGCAGTACTGGCAGTTAGTTTTAGCTCGCTTTACTTTCAGTCGCATATTGGTAATCCAAAGTTTCCGCCTTATTTCATTATTAACTAGCTTCATGATACCATTTCACAATCAGATTTGTCAGTGCGTGCTTCGCAGGTAAAATGATAGGTTGACGGGCTGTTTCCGGAATAGTAGTTGCATGATCCATTCTTCCAAACACTACAATGAAACCTTCTGCTGTTAATTTCGGGCACAATGAATACATTGTGCTATTTCTTGAAACAGAACTCGTTTCCTTAAGGCTGGACATCTCCTGAGCAAAGATTTGATTTTGATCAATTTTACATAAGGATGTCTCGTCTGCTAACAGTTCCAAAGACGTAAGCTCTCCATTAGCAGTAGGATCACCTTGATGACGAAGTTTACCGATGAATCTTAGCATCCAGCCAAATGTTCGCTTCAGGTGTAGATAATTTTGTTGGCTGGAGAGTGAGAAGAACTGCAACGTTTGGTTGCTTACAAGAGACTGAGTTTATTTCATCATAGTACTTAATAGCTAATAACGTTGCCATTTAACATATAACATAGAATTGCCATATCAACACTCTTCCTCAATTCGATTGTTAATGCTTAGTTTAATCCGAGCAACGCAGTACATTTCATATGATTTACTTTTGACAAATTCTTAGTCAGTATATCGGCAATCATTTCATTGGTTGGACAGTATGTTAGATTGATTAAATTTTGCTCAAAACAATTTCTTACATTTTTTACATCAATGTGTTTGCTTCTGGCGTGATAAACTGGATTTTTTACAAGATTTAAGGCGCCTACATTATCGCCATGCATGGTTACACAATCAAGTTTGAAATACAAATTCATTTCGTTAATTAATTTTCTCAAATAAATCGCTTCTTTTGCAGCATCTGAGAGTGCCATATACTCTGCCTCCGTGCTGCTTAGTGCAACCGATTTTTGTTTTCTTGACGTCCATGAAAAAACTGCTCCTCCCCACATGAAAGTGTATCCAGTGAATGACTTCCTATTGGTAGAGTCACCTGCCCAATCCGCGTCTGCGTAGCCAGTTATATCCACTCCGGATTTCTTGTACGTCAGCGCCAAATCTGCCGTTGTATGCAGATTGCTTAGAATTTGCTTTGCCGCAGCAAGATGATTTGAAAGCTCTCTGCGAAAGCTTGCACACTGAGTGCAAAACATCTGGTCGTGAACATAGCGCAATGTACATCAATGATCCTATAACAGATTGATATTCGGTCACATCAACGCGCTTACACGACTCATTTTCACAGTTGACTTGAAAATTAGCTTCTAACGGTGTTGAAGCTGTGCGACAATTGGCCATGCCCATCTCATGAAGCAATCCCATTATATGCTTCTTTTGGCTCACACGTATCGCACCGGCCCAAAAAGTTTGTTATTGGACCTTTGTCGACAACCTGAAATTCAGAAGAAATCGCATGTTTAGTAGCCAGCATCTCACCCTCGTTTGAACACGCCAACATCAAGTCGTCAACATATACAGCGATTATGTGGATCGTCCTTTTCTCTGTACATTTTGTGTACATGGTTCGCTAACTTCGTGTTCCAAACTCGGCCCGCTTGCTTAAGGCCGTAGAGTGACTTCTTCAGCTTCATAACATGTCCAGACTCGTCGTCGTAAAATTCTGGTTGGCTCATGTATATCTCTTCTTGAAGACTCCCGTTTAGGTATGCCGTCGACACATCTAGCTGGTGTACGTATAGCAAAATCATTCGAATTGTCGCAAAACGTACCACTGGAGAATACGTCTCTTCGTAGTCTATGCCATATCTTTGACTGCAACCTTTTGCGACCAAACGCGCCTTGTAGCGCTCGACTTCTCCAGCTGCATTTGTTTTCAATGTATACACCCATTTGCAGCCTATGGGCTTCTTTCCTGGTGGTAGTTCCACTAAGTCCTATGTATTGTTTCCAATTAGAGCATCATACTCTTCCTGCATTGCCGACTTCCATTTATCGGCTTGAGGACTCTGTCGTGCTTGCTGTACGGTTAATGGAACTTCGATGTCAATGGCTAACATCATATTCAGCACATTGTATTGAAGACTTGGCCTTCCACGCAAGCCAGTTCTTATAATTTTTGGTCTGCCAGGACCCGTTTTCGGTGTTGCATTTTCCTGGACAGTATTTACGGCCAATTCCTGAATGTCGTCTTGGTCGTCCGGAATGTCTAGCTAATTATCGTCAACACCATCACTTTCTGCCATGTTATCAGATTGTTCATCAGATTCGTCGTCCACCATAATTGTAGCAGCTGTTGGTTCACCTTTATTGAATGTACTATTCTCAATGAAGACAACATCTCTACTGATCTTTACGTTTCCGGTTGTCTTGTCGATCAATCGATACGCTTTTGACGACTCCGAGTATCCGACCATCGTAAAGAAAAGAGTGCTTTCTCCTGGAATTTTTTCTTCGGACCCTTTTCAAGTGCAATGGCAATGCTTCCAAACACCCTCAAGTGCTTTACTACTGGCTTATGTCCCGTAAACATCTCAAATTGCGTTGTGCCATCTAATGCTTTCGTCGGCGATCTGTTTCTTAGGTATGCAGCACATGCGACTGCCTCCGCCCAATAACTCTCGTTCAAGCCAGCACTATTAATCATAACTCGTGCCATTTCCACCAAAGTCCGATTGCAGCGCTCCGCAACTCCATTCTGTTGCGGGGTGTATGGTACAGTAAGCTGCCGTTTGATTCCTGTAGACCTGACTGCAGATATTCGTCAAATTCCTTGTTGACATATTCAGTTCCATTGTCACATCTTACTACTTTCACCTTCAGGCCTTTTTGACGCTCTATCATGGTGATGTGTTCCTTAAATATCTTCGTCACTTCAAATTTATGTTTCATGAAGTAAACGTGAATATATCGGCTTTTATTGTCGATCATCGTCACAAAATATCGGGCTCCTCCATTAGATATTTTACTGATAGGTCCGCAAACGTCAGTATGTATCAGTTCAAGCAGCTCATCAGCTGTTGTTTGCGACTTCTCAAATGGGCTCACGTGACATTTGTTTTTCATGCAACTTATGCAGTCCAAATTCATTTTTGTTGAATTTAATGTCAATCCACGTACCATATATTTGCTCCTTACAAACTTTGCACATTTAGACGCCTATATCTCTCATGCCATTTCATTATATCATCCGAAGCTTTCGACACACACAATTTCTCAGAATCCTTTGTTTCACACAGAAACAATCCGCCGACCTTTTTGGCTTTCATTATCGTAGCATCTTTATCGTAAATCTTAGCATATTCACGATAGAACTCAACATGACATCCACTCGCAACTGCCTTTCCTACCGACAAAAAGTTGCACTGCAAATCAGGAACAAATAGCTCGTCTTTCAGTGTTATTTTAACGCCACACAGACTGTGACGTCCACACGCCATGGTGAAATTGTTTCCAGCTAATTTAATGTTTTCGTCATGTTTCTCAAACTTATCGAATAATTCACGATGTGTACACATATGTGATGTTGCTCCACTATCGATAACCCAAACATTCGTATTCATTCGATTATTTCCACAAAAACCATCAAACGAACGATATATCGATTCTTTATTCTTTGTTGCTTCGTTTTTTGCTACATTTTTTCCACGACGATGGACGATTGGACGATGAAGCTGTTGAAGTTCACTCCAAATTTGACATGCTGACTCGCGTTTCCTTATACAATTTATTTGCGACGCACTTATCGACAAAAACAGTACTGCCATGGCTTTATCATTTTCGCGCTTCCATGTCTGAAACGCCGCACTTGTCTCATCTTCTGGCTTTACATATTCGTTTGAAACCACAGCGGAAAGATTCTGATGCACCAAAACACTACGCGCCAAGACACACCATGAGTCGTAGTTGGTGTCATCCAACTTTTCAATATTGTACATAGAACTCATTCTCTGAAATTCTTTTTTAAAACTTATGCATTGTCCGTTATGCACCGAAAAATAGTTCATCAAAATTTTCTTCTTCACTTCAAATACTATTTCTTAGTATACACACTTGTGCACTGGGCCCATAACCTGTTGGCTGGTGAGTGAGAAGAACTGCAACGTTTGGTTGCTTACAAGAGACGGAGTTTATTTCCTCATAGTAGTTAATAACTAATAGCGTTGCCATTTCACATATAACATAGAATTGCCATATCAACAATATTCACCAATGGGTCCAAAAGTTTAAGAGAATAGCAACTTTTCATATTGAATCTTCAAAAACATGTTGTAACTGTCTGGGAACTTTACAACATCTTTAGCCCGTAGTAGATCAGTTTCATATTCATCATCCAATCGTTTTGTTGTAGTCTTAAAAATCTTTCTTGCCCGACTCACATCATCCGACTCTAGTAGAGTTTCAGATAATTTTACGCCAAAGTTTTCTGTCCTGAAGAAATCCTTTACCATTTTGTGCATACTTTCTTCCAAATCCACGTCCGCCGTATGTGTGTGCAGTACCACATACACAATCGATGGAGTATCGCTCACTTGTTATGGTATTCCATAGACATACCATCCTAAGGCAGATTTTGCAGCTGCCAAACTGTTACCCAACTCTACAGCTCTTTGAGTTGATACCAATTGTATATTGTTAATACCAACTAGCAACATTGGGTCAGCATTTGTAAATCTCTTGATTAGTATACCTTTGAGTTGCAGAAAGATGTCATTTAATACTTTAAAGTCAACAGATTGTAAAGGGAGCTCTGGCACAGTGTTGCCGTTTAAACGCATCCAACTTTTATTGCCCTCTTGTGCTCGTATTTTAATATGAGACTCCATTGACATTACGTCTGATGCATATTTTCTGATCCAATTTCAAGTCAGCTTTGTCTTTACAACGTTCACTCCCAATTGAGTTGCTAGCTTATCGTTTAAAGCTCTGTTTACGAAATTGCGTATACACAATATACAGGCATCAGTTGATAAATCTGCAGCTAATTCTAAGTGTATAGCACGTATTGTCAAGCAAGTGAACAAAGCACACCATCTTTTTTCATGGCGCCTTCCATTTGTAACCATCATTGGTCCGAAATAATCCAATCCCACGTAAGAAAATGGTCGTTGGAACGGTGTGACTCAATACTTAGGTAATGGTCCCATCAATGGCGATATCGGCATTGATCTTTTATTCTCGCAGTACTGGCAGTTAGTTTTAGCTCGCTTTACTTTCAGTCGCATATTGGTAATCCAAAATTTCCGCCTTATTTCATTAATAATTAGCTCGTCGTTTTGGTGATGAAAAACTTCATGATACCATTTCACAATCAGATTTGTCAGTACGTGCTTCGCAGGTAAAATGATGGGTTGACGGGCTCTTTCCGGAATTGTAGTTGCGTGATCAAGTCTTCCAAACACTACAATGAAACCTTCTGCTGTTAATTTCGGGCACAATGAATACATTGTGCTATTTCTTGAAACAGAATTCGTTTCCTTAAGGCTGGACATCTCCTGAGCAAAGATTTGATTTTGATCAATTTTACATAAGGATGTCTCGTCTGCTAACAGTTCCAAAGACGTAAGCTCTCCATTAGCAGTAGGATCACCTCGATGACGTAGTTTTCCGATGAATATTAGCATTCAGCCAAATGTTCGCTTTAGAAGTAGATAATTTGAGTATCGGCTCATATCCATCGCTGGCTCTGGCAGAATCGTAAATACCAATTTTTTTCGTTCGATGACATCATCACAATTGCTATCCAATTCAGTTAAAGGCCAAAACTGTTTCTCTGATAACAAAAATTGTGGACCTTTTGTCCATACATTGTCCGGTATATACTTCAAATGCCGAGGTGCTTTTGTAGCTTTATCCACTGCTTTCAACTCGGTACGTACCCATCGCCAGTCAAATTCATCCGTTGTTTCTAATATTTCGCTTATCCGATGAGCAACAAATTGTTTATATTGCCGTTGTATGCAGATTGCTTAGAATTTGCTTTGCCACAGCAAGATGATTTGAAAGCTCTCTGCGAAAGCTTGCACACTGAGTGCAAAACATCTGGTCGTGAACATAGCGCAATGTACATCAATGATCCTATAACAGATTGATATTCGGTCACATCAACGCGCTTACACGACTCATTTTCACAGTTGACTTGAAAATTAGCTTCTAACGGTGTTGAAGCTGTGCGACAATTGGCCATGCCCATCTCATGAAGCAATCCCATTATATGCTTCTTTTGGCTCACACGTATCGCACCGGCCCAAAAAGTTTGTTATTGGACCTTTGTCGACAACCTGAAATTCAGAAGAAATCGCATGTTTAGTAGCCAGCATCTCACCCTCGTTTGAACACGCCAACATCAAGTCGTCAACATATACAGCGATTATGTGGATCGTCCTTTTCTCTGTACATTTTGTGTACATGGTTCGCTAACTTCGTGTTCCAAACTCGGCCCGCTTGCTTAAGGCCGTAGAGTGACTTCTTCAGCTTCATAACATGTCCAGACTCGTCGTCGTAAAATTCTGGTTGGCTCATGTATATCTCTTCTTGAAGACTCCCGTTTAGGTATGCCGTCGACACATCTAGCTGGTGTACGTATAGCAAAATCATTCGAATTGTCGCAAAACGTACCACTGGAGAATACGTCTCTTCGTAGTCTATGCCATATCTTTGACTGCAACCTTTTGCGACCAAACGCGCCTTGTAGCGCTCGACTTCTCCAGCTGCATTTGTTTTCAATGTATACACCCATTTGCAGCCTATGGGCTTCTTTCCTGGTGGTAGTTCCACTAAGTCCTATGTATTGTTTCCAATTAGAGCATCATACTCTTCCTGCATTGCCGACTTCCATTTATCGGCTTGAGGACTCTGTCGTGCTTGCTGTACGGTTAATGGAACTTCGATGTCAATGGCTAACATCATATTCAGCACATTGTATTGAAGACTTGGCCTTCCACGCAAGCCAGTTCTTATAATTTTTGGTCTGCCAGGACCCGTTTTCGGTGTTGCATTTTCCTGGACAGTATTTACGGCCAATTCCTGAATGTCGTCTTGGTCGTCCGGAATGTCTAGCTAATTATCGTCAACACCATCACTTTCTGCCATGTTATCAGATTGTTCATCAGATTCGTCGTCCACCATAATTGTAGCAGCTGTTGGTTCACCTTTCTTGAATGTACTATTCTCAATGAAGACAACATCTCTACTGATCTTTACGTTTCCGGTTGTCTTGTCGATCAATCGATACGCTTTTGACGACTCCGAGTATCCGACCATCGTAAAGAAAAGAGTGCTTTCTCCTGGAATTTTTTCTTCGGACCCTTTTCAAGTGCAATGGCAATGCTTCCAAACACCCTCAAGTGCTTTACTACTGGCTTATGTCCCGTAAACATCTCAAATTGCGTTGTGCCATCCAATGCTTTCGTCGGCGATCTGTTTCTTAGGTATGCAGCACATGCGACTGCCTCCGCCCAATAACTCTCGTTCAAGCCAGCACTATTAATCATAACTCGTGCCATTTCCACCAAAGTCCGATTGCAGCGCTCCGCAACTCCATTCTGTTGCGGGGTGTATGGTACAGTAAGCTGCCGTTTGATTCCTGTAGACCTGACTGCAGATATTCGTCAAATTCCTTGTTGACATATTCAGTTCCATTGTCACATCTTACTACTTTCACCTTCAGGCCTTTTTGACGCTCTATCATGGTGATGTGTTCCTTAAATATCTTCGTCACTTCAAATTTATGTTTCATGAAGTAAACGTGAATATATCGGCTTTTATTGTCGATCATCGTCACAAAATATCGGGCTCCTCCATTAGATATTTTACTGATAGGTCCGCAAACGTCAGTATGTATCAGTTCAAGCAGCTCATCAGCTGTTGTTTGCGACTTCTCAAATGGGCTCACGTGACATTTGTTTTTCATGCAACTTATGCAGTCCAAATTCATTTTTGTTGAATTTAATGTCAATCCACGTACCATATATTTGCTCCTTACAAACTTTGCACATTTAGACGCCTATATCTCTCATGCCATTTCATTATATCATCCGAAGCTTTCGACACACACAATTTCTCAGAATCCTTTGTTTCACACAGAAACAATCCGCCGACCTTTTTGGCTTTCATTATCGTAGCATCTTTATCGTAAATCTTAGCATATTCACGATAGAACTCAACATGACATCCACTCGCAACTGCCTTTCCTACCGACAAAAAGTTGCACTGCAAATCAGGAACAAATAGCTCGTCTTTCAGTGTTATTTTAACGCCACACAGACTGTGACGTCCACACGCCATGGTGAAATTGTTTCCAGCTAATTTAATGTTTTCGTCATGTTTCTCAAACTTATCGAATAATTCACGATGTGTACACATATGTGATGTTGCTCCACTATCGATAACCCAAACATTCGTATTCATTCGATTATTTCCACAAAAACCATCAAACGAACGATATATCGATTCTTTATTCTTTGTTGCTTCGTTTTTTGCTACATTTTTTCCACGACGATGGACGATTGGACGATGAAGCTGTTGAAGTTCACTCCAAATTTGACATGCTGACTCGCGTTTCCTTATACAATTTATTTGCGACGCACTTATCGACAAAAACAGTACTGCCATGGCTTTATCATTTTCGCGCTTCCATGTCTGAAACGCCGCACTTGTCTCATCTTCTGGCTTTACATATTCGTTTGAAACCACAGCGGAAAGATTCTGATGCACCAAAACACTACGCGCCAAGACACACCATGAGTCGTAGTTGGTGTCATCCAACTTTTCAATATTGTACATAGAACTCATTCTCTGAAATTCTTTTTTTAAAACTTATGCATTGTCCGTTATGCACCGAAAAATAGTTCATCAAAATTTTCTTCTTCACTTCAAATACTATTTCTTAGTATACACACTTGTGCACTGGGCCCATAACCTGTTGGCTGGTGAGTGAGAAGAACTGCAACGTTTGGTTGCTTACAAGAGACGGAGTTTATTTCCTCATAGTAGTTAATAACTAATAGCGTTGCCATTTCACATATAACATAGAATTGCCATATCAACAATATTCACCAATGGGTCCAAAAGTTTAAGAGAATAGCAACTTTTCATATTGAATCTTCAAAAACATGTTGTAACTGTCTGGGAACTTTACAACATCTTTAGCCCGTAGTAGATCAGTTTCATATTCATCATCCAATCGTTTTGTTGTAGTCTTAAAAATCTTTCTTGCCCGACTCACATCATCCGACTCTAGTAGAGTTTCAGATAATTTTACGCCAAAGTTTTCTGTCCTGAAGAAATCCTTTACCATTTTGTGCATACTTTCTTCCAAATCCACGTCCGCCGTATGTGTGTGCAGTACCACATACACAATCGATGGAGTATCGCTCACTTGTTATGGTATTCCATAGACATACCATCCTAAGGCAGATTTTGCAGCTGCCAAACTGTTACCCAACTCTACAGCTCTTTGAGTTGATACCAATTGTATATTGTTAATACCAACTAGCAACATTGGGTCAGCATTTGTAAATCTCTTGATTAGTATACCTTTGAGTTGCAGAAAGATGTCATTTAATACTTTAAAGTCAACAGATTGTAAAGGGAGCTCTGGCACAGTGTTGCCGTTTAAACGCATCCAACTTTTATTGCCCTCTTGTGCTCGTATTTTAAGATGAGACTCCATTGACATTACGTCTGATGCATGTTTTCTGATCCAATTTCAAGTCAGCTTTGTCTTTACAACGTTCACTCCCAATTGAGTTGCTAGCTTATCGTTTAAAGCTCTGTTTACGAAATTGCGTATACACAATATACAGGCATCAGTTGATAAATCTGCAGCTAATTCTAAGTGTATAGCACGTATTGTCAAGCAAGTGAACAAAGCACACCATCTTTTTTCATGGCGCCTTCCATTTGTAACCATCATTGGTCCGAAATAATCCAATCCCACGTAAGAAAATGGTCGTTGGAACGGTGTGACTCAATACTTAGGTAATGGTCCCATCAATGGCGATATCGGCATTGATCTTTTATTCTCGCAGTACTGGCAGTTAGTTTTAGCTCGCTTTACTTTCAGTCGCATATTGGTAATCCAAAATTTCCGCCTTATTTCATTAATAATTAGCTCGTCATTTTGGTGATGAAAAACTTCATGATACCATTTCACAATCAGATTTGTCAGTACGTGCTTCGCAGGTAAAATGATGGGTTGACGGGCTCTTTCCGGAATTGTAGTTGCGTGATCAAGTCTTCCAAACACTACAATGAAACCTTCTGCAGTTAATTTCGGGCACAATGAATACATTGTGCTATTTCTTGAAACAGAATTCGTTTCCTTAAGGCTGGACATCTCCTGAGCAAAGATTTGATTTTGATCAATTTTACATAAGAATGTCTCGTCTGCTAACAGTTCCAAAGACGTAAGCTCTCCATTAGCAGTAGGATCACCTCGATGACGTAGTTTTCCGATGAATATTAGCATTCAGCCAAATGTTCGCTTTAGAAGTAGATAATTTGAGTATCGGCTCATATCCATCGCTGGCTCTGGCAGAATCGTAAATACCAATTTTTTTCGTTCGATGACATCATCACAATTGCTATCCAATTCAGTTAAAGGCCAAAACTGTTTCTCTGATAACAAAAATTGTGGACCTTTTGTCCATACATTGTCCGGTATATACTTCAAATGCCGAGGTGCTTTTGTAGCTTTATCCACTGCTTTCAACTCGGTACGTACCCATCGCCAGTCAAACTCATCCGTTGTTTCTAATATTTCGCTTATCCGATGAGCAACAAATTGTTTATATTGCCGATGATTGGAACGCATCCATGAAATCACAGTTCTCGAATCAGACCACAATGTGCAAAGCGAGTTCCCAGTCGTGGCACGGATAACAGTTTTATGGGTGCACATTTGGTCTTTCCTGAAATAAATTTGAGTTCAATTTGACCATTAAGGCTGATTCTCCAATAAACAACTGATGCAAACGCCATCTCACTAGCATCTACAAATATGTGCAGCTCTATATTCACCAATGGGTCCAAAAATTAAAGAGAATAGCACCTTTTCATATTGAATCTTTTAATATGTTCTAGCTGAGAAATCCAAAGTTTGCACCGTCCACACATCCTGTACTAGCACCTTCCCGTGAATCATCATGTAGGCTATCATTCCGAAAGGATCGTACACTGACAAAACCAAACTGAGCAACTGTCTTTTAGTTGGACATTAAGATGCATTTACGATATCATTGCTTACTCGGTTCAATTATAGTTTAAAAATAAACTCATCATTTTGACTATCCCAGTGCATTCCGAGTATATTGTCCTCTTTTTTCATATCAATTCTGACGGTTGTTTTGGGAAGGTTCCATTGTTCAGCTTTTTCTCAACATCTGCTGACACAATTTGACACGAATTTTAACCTCATTACTTATTTCAAAAGCCTCCTTCTCTGTATTGAAGCTAGCAACAAAGTCATCCACATTATGTTTATTTACTATAGCATCTATTACAGCTTTTGAATATTTTGTGGCATTTTGTGCGTTTACATTTTTTATATATTGTGCACAACATAGGGAACAGGTTAACTTTTTGTTCTGTGAGATCCCGTCAACTGCTTCTGCTGCATCAAACACTAATCGCATTTTTTTGTGTTTGTTAATATTATGCACTCCAAAATGGGGTAAATACCAAGTGGACGGATTAACAACTAAAGCTTCCTGTTTTGATAGTTTCACAGCGTATCCCTTGTCGACGAAATCGTTTATTGCCTGATTATATTATATCAATTTGTTCCTTTGACGCATTGTGTTTTCTACTCCATGTAGTCTCTTCAAAGCCATGTTGTAACTGTCTGGGAACTTTACAGCCCGTAGTAGACCAGTTTCATATTCATCATCCAATCGTTTTGTTGTAGTCTTAAAAATCTTTCTTGCCCGACACACATCATCCGACTCTAGTAGAGTTTCAGATATTTTTACGCCAAAGTTTTCTGTCCTGAAGAAATCCTTTACCATTTTGTGCATACTTTCTTCCAAATTCACGTCCGCCGTATGTGTGTGCAGTACCACATACACAATCGATGGAGTATCGCTCACTTGTTATGGTATTCCATAGACATACCATCCTAAGGCAGATTTTGCAGCTGCCAAACTGTTACCAAACTCTACAGCTCTTTGAGTTGATACCAATTGTATACTGTTAATACCAACTAGCAACATTGGGTCAGCATTTGTAAATCTCTTGATTAGTATACCTTTGAGTTGCAGAAAGATGTCATTTAATACTTTAAAGTCAACAGATTGTAAAGGGAGCTCTGGCACAGTGTTGCCGTTTAAACGCATCCATCTTTTATTGCCCTCTTGTGCTCGTATTTTAATATGACAATCCATTGACATTACGTCTGATGCATGTGTTCTGATCTAATTTCAAGTCAGCTTTGTCTTTTCAACGTTCACTCCCAATTGAGTTGCTAGCTTTTCGTTTAAAGCTCTGTTTACGAAATTGCGTATACACAATATACAGGCATCAGTTGATAAATCCCAGCTAATTCTAAGTGTATAGCACGTATTGTCAAGCAAGTGAACAAAGCACACCATCTTTTTTCATGGCGCCTTCCATTTGTAACCATCATTGGTCCGAAATAATCCAATCCCACGTAAGAAAATGGTCGTTGGAACGGTGTGACTCAATACTTAGGTAATGGTCCCATCAATGGCGATATCGGCATTGATCTTTTATTCTCGCAGTACTGGCAGTTAGTTTTAGCTCGCTTTACTTTCAGTCGCATATTGGTAATCCAAAATTTCCGCCTTATTTCATTAATAATTAGCTCGTCGTTTTGGTGATGAAAAACTTCATGATACCATTTCACAATCAGATTTGTCAGTACGTGCTTCGCAGGTAAAATGATGGGTTGACGGGCTCTTTCCGGAATTGTAGTTGCGTGATCAAGTCTTCCAAACACTACAATGAAACCTTCTGCTGTTAATTTCGGGCACAATGAATACATTGTGCTATTTCTTGAAACAGAATTCGTTTCCTTAAGGCTGGACATCTCCTGAGCAAAGATTTGATTTTGATCAATTTTACATAAGGATGTCTCGTCTGCTAACAGTTCCAAAGACGTAAGCTCTCCATTAGCAGTAGGATCACCTCGATGACGTAGTTTTCCGATGAATATTAGCATTCAGCCAAATGTTCGCTTTAGAAGTAGATAATTTGAGTATCGGCTCATATCCATCGCTGGCTCTGGCAGAATCGTAAATACCAATTTTTTTCGTTCGATGACATCATCACAATTGCTATCCAATTCAGTTAAAGGCCAAAACTGTTTCTCTGATAACAAAAATTGTGGACCTTTTGTCCATACATTGTCCGGTATATACTTCAAATGCCGAGGTGCTTTTGTAGCTTTATCCACTGCTTTCAACTCGGTACGTACCCATCGCCAGTCAAATTCATCCGTTGTTTCTAATATTTCGCTTATCCGATGAGCAACAAATTGTTTATATTGCCGTTGTATGCAGATTGCTTAGAATTTGCTTTGCCACAGCAAGATGATTTGAAAGCTCTCTGCGAAAGCTTGCACACTGAGTGCAAAACATCTGGTCGTGAACATAGCGCAATGTACATCAATGATCCTATAACAGATTGATATTCGGTCACATCAACGCGCTTACACGACTCATTTTCACAGTTGACTTGAAAATTAGCTTCTAACGGTGTTGAAGCTGTGCGACAATTGGCCATGCCCATCTCATGAAGCAATCCCATTATATGCTTCTTTTGGCTCACACGTATCGCACCGGCCCAAAAAGTTTGTTATTGGACCTTTGTCGACAACCTGAAATTCAGAAGAAATCGCATGTTTAGTAGCCAGCATCTCACCCTCGTTTGAACACGCCAACATCAAGTCGTCAACATATACAGCGATTATGTGGATCGTCCTTTTCTCTGTACATTTTGTGTACATGGTTCGCTAACTTCGTGTTCCAAACTCGGCCCGCTTGCTTAAGGCCGTAGAGTGACTTCTTCAGCTTCATAACATGTCCAGACTCGTCGTCGTAAAATTCTGGTTGGCTCATGTATATCTCTTCTTGAAGACTCCCGTTTAGGTATGCCGTCGACACATCTAGCTGGTGTACGTATAGCAAAATCATTCGAATTGTCGCAAAACGTACCACTGGAGAATACGTCTCTTCGTAGTCTATGCCATATCTTTGACTGCAACCTTTTGCGACCAAACGCGCCTTGTAGCGCTCGACTTCTCCAGCTGCATTTGTTTTCAATGTATACACCCATTTGCAGCCTATGGGCTTCTTTCCTGGTGGTAGTTCCACTAAGTCCTATGTATTGTTTCCAATTAGAGCATCATACTCTTCCTGCATTGCCGACTTCCATTTATCGGCTTGAGGACTCTGTCGTGCTTGCTGTACGGTTAATGGAACTTCGATGTCAATGGCTAACATCATATTCAGCACATTGTACTGAAGACTTGGCCTTCCACGCAAGCCAGTTCTTATTATTTTTGGTCTGCCAGGACACCTTTTCGGTGTTGCATTTTCCTGGACAGTATTTACGGCCAATTCCTGAATGTCGTCTTGGTCGTCCGGAATGTCTAGCTAATTATCGTCAACACCATCACTTTCTGCCATGTTATCAGATTGTTCATCAGATTCGTCGTCCACCATAATTGTAGCAGCTGTTGGTTCACCTTTATTGAATGTACTATTCTCAATGAAGACAACATCTCTACTGATCTTTACGTTTCCGGTTGTCTTGTCGATCAATCGATACGCTTTTGACGACTCCGAGTATCCGACCATCGTAAAGAAAAGAGTGCTTTCTCCTGGGCACTACTATGGGAGTACGGGGTCTTTTACAGTCGGCTCGATCGACTGTAGCCTTTCTTACTTGTTTTTGGCTGCGCAATTAAAAGAAATGTAACCTTCATGAAATTTAATCGCATGACAAAGACTTTAAACTCATTCACTCTCGCTCCCTCTCTCTTCCAATATCTTTCACCCTCTTACACTTATAGTGATACAGTTTATGTTTATTTATATTTTTTGCTACTGCGTGTTTTTGCATATAATCTTTAAATGCCACCGAAGTGATGTTCTTATCATTCGCACTCCCTTGGGAAGCTGCGCTTCAATTTACACTATCTGAAACGCATTCGAATGAGATCGTGAGAATTTTTTTTGTCATCTGCACACAAAGAAACAAGTAAGGAAGGACAGTCGAAATTATTAAAAACGGTCGAGAGTTATTACAATGTGTAGTACTTGCATTAAAACACTTTGAAACAAAAACAATCTAAGCATAATCAAACATACATCTGTTTGTCTGTATGCGAATACACATATGAATGACAATATATGATGCGTATATGTATGTATGTGTGTATTCAGCGCGGCCAGCGACTGCGGGCAGCGCTGCCGCCACGCAGGCAGCGATAATATTCGAACATGTGCTTGTATGTTTCTGTCTCGCTTGCACTCATACACTGATATGAATGCGACAGCGCTGCCGCCACATGTGCTTGTATGTTTCTGTCTCGCTTGTACTCATATATGATACTGCATTCAGTTATCAATATTGTAACGCTTCTAGTTTTCTTGTTTATAGTGCGATTTCAATGCGCCTTTCAGGATAGTTTGATATAGTTAGCCTCCACACGAATTATAAATTACAATACTGTACTATATTAACAAATTTTTATTAAATGTGGAAAAAAAGGGGCGTTGCAGTTCAAAATTTTAAATGTCAATGAGATATTCGCCGAAAACACCAATTTTTTCCGAGGTGTGTCTAGTTTTTTGCTCATTGTGGGCGAATGGGGCGTGGCATCGAAAAAAAAAAGATTCTTGTATTGACTGACTAAATGTGTGATCGATTGAGACCAAGCTCGAACTTGTAGCTCTTACCATCTCTGAAATCTGTTTGTTCATACGGACGGACAGACGGACAGACAGACGGACATGGCTATATCCACTCGGCTTGTGATGCTGATCAAGAATATATATACTTTATTGGGTCTGCCTGTTGGCTGGTGGGTGAGAAGAACTGCAACGTTTGGTTGCTTACAAGATTCCTCAATTCGATTGTTAATGCTTAGTTTAATCCGAGCAACGCAGTACATTTCATATGAATTACTTTTGAAAAATTCTTAGTCAGTATATCAGCATTCATTTCATTGGTTGGACAGTATGTTAGGTTGATTAAATTTTGCTCAAAACAATTTCTTACATGGTGATACTTTACATCAATGTGTTTGCTTCTGGCGTGATAAACTGCATTTTTTACAAGATTTAAGGCGCCTACATTATCGCCATGCATGGTTACACAATCAAGTTTGAAATACAAATTCATTTCGTTAATTAATTTTCTCAAATAAATCGCTTCTTTTGTAGCATCTGAGAGTGCCATATACTCTGCCTCCGTGCTGCTTAGTGCAACCGATTTTTGTTTTCTTGACGTTCATGAAAGAACTGCTCCTCCCCACATGAAAGTGTATCCAGTGAATGACTTCCTATAGACATCCGGTAGAGTCACCTGCCCAATCCGCGTCTGCTTAGCCAGTTATATCCACTCCGGATTTCTTGTACGTCAGCGCCAAATCTGCCGTTGTGTGCAGATATCTTAGAACTTGCTTTGCCGCAGCAAGATGTTCGCCGTGAGGATTTGAATTCCTCTGCGAAAGCTTGCACACTGAGTGCAAAACATCTGGTCGTGAACATAGCGCAATGTACATCAACGATTCTATGACAGATTGATACTCGGTCACATCAACGCGCTTACACGACTCATTTTCACAGTTGACTTGAAAATTAGCTTCAAACGGTGTTGAAGCTGTGCGACAATTGACCATGCCCATCTCATGAATCAATCCCATTATATGCTTCTTTTGGCTCACACGTATCGAACCGGTTTCGCCTTCTCTCTGGATTTCCAAGCCCAAAAAGTTTGTTATTGGACCTTTGTCGACAACCTGAAATTCAGAAGAGATCGCATGTATAGTAGCCAGCATCTCACCCTCGTTTGAACACGCCAACATCAAGTCGTCAACATATACAGCGATTATGTTGATCGTCCTTTTCTCTGTACATTTTGTGTACATGGTTCGCTAACTTCGTGTTCCAAACTCGGCCCGCTTGCTTAAGGCCGTAGAGTGACTTCTTCAGCTTCATAACATGTCCAGACTCGTCGTTGTAAAATTCTGGTTGGCTTATGTATATCTCTTCTTGAAGACTCCCGTTTAGGTATGCCGTCGACACATCTAGCTGGTGTACATATAGCTCGTACTCAGCTGCCATAGCCAAAATCATTCGAATTGTCGCAAAACGTACCACTGGAGAATACGTCTCTTCGTAGTCTATGCCATATCTTTGACTGCAACCCTTTACGACCAAACGCGCCTTGTAGCGCTCGACTTCTCCAGCTGCATTCGTTTTCAATGTATACAACCATTTGCAGCCTATGGGCTTCTTTCCTGGTGGTAGTTCCACTAAGTCCCATGTATCGTTTTCAATTAGAGCATCATACTCTTCCTGCATTGCCGACTTCCATTTATCGGCTTGAGGACTCTGTCGTGCTTGCTGTACGTTTAATGGAACTTCGATGTCATTGGCTAACATCATATTCATCACATTGTATTGAAGACTTTGCCTTTCAAGCAAGCCAGTTCTTATAATTTTTGGTCTGCCAGGACCCGTTTTCGGTGTTGCATTTTCCTGGACAGTATTTACGGCCAATTCCTGAATGTCGTCTTGGTCGTCCGGAATGTCTAGCTAATTATCGTCAACACCATCACTTTCTGCCATGTTATCAGATTGTTCATCAGATTCGTCGTCCACCATAATTGTAGCAGCTGTTGGTTCACCTTTATTGAATGTACTATTCTCAATGAAGACAACATCTCTACTGATCTTTACGTCTCCGGTTGTCTTGTCGATCAATCGATACGCTTTTGACGACTCCGAGTATCCGACCATCGTAAAGAAAAGAGTGCTTTCTCCTGGAATTTTTTCTTCGGACCCTTTTCAAGTGCAATGGCAATGCTTCCAAACACCCTCAAGTGCTTTACTACTGGCTTATGTCCCGTAAACATCTCAAATTGCGTTGTGCCATCTAATGCTTTCGTCGGCGATCTGTTTCTTAGGTATGCAGCACATGCGACTGCCTCCGCCCAATAACTCTCGTTCAAGCCAGCACTATTAATCATAACTCGTGCCATTTCCACCAAAGTCCGATTGCAGCGCTCCGCAACTCCATTCTGTTGCGGAGTGTATGGTACAGTAAGCTGCCGTTTGATTCCTGTAGACCTGACTGCAGATATTCGTCAAATTCCTTGTTGACATATTCAGTTCCATTGTCACATCTTACTACTTTCACCTTCAGGCCTTTTTGACGCTCTATCATGGTGATGTGTTCCTTAAATATCTTCGTCACTTCAAATTTATGTTTCATGAAGTAAACGTGAATATATCGGCTTTTATTGTCGATCATCGTCACAAAATATCGGGCTCCTCCATTAGATATTTTACTGATAGGTCCGCAAACGTCAGTATGTATCAGTTCAAGCAGCTCATCAGCTGTTGTTTGCGACTTCTCAAATGGGCTCACGTGACATTTGTTTTTCATGCAACTTATGCAGTCCAAATTCATTTTTGTTGAATTTAATGTCAATCCACGTACCATATATTTGCTCCTTACAAACTTTGCACATTTAGACGCCTATATCTCTCATGCCATTTCATTATATCATCCGAAGCTTTCGACACACACAATTTCTCAGAATCCTTTGTTTCACACAGAAACAATCCGCCGACCTTTTTGGCTTTCATTATCGTAGCATCTTTATCGTAAATCTTAGCATATTCACGATAGAACTCAACATGACATCCACTCGCAACTGCCTTTCCTACCGACAAAAAGTTGCACTGCAAATCAGGAACAAATAGCTCGTCTTTCAGTGTTATTTTAACGCCACACAGACTGTGACGTCCACACGCCATGGTGAAATTGTTTCCAGCTAATTTAATGTTTTCGTCATGTTTCTCAAACTTATCGAATAATTCACGATGTGTACACATATGTGATGTTGCTCCACTATCGATAACCCAAACATTCGTATTCATTCGATTATTTCCACAAAAACCATCAAACGAACGATATATCGATTCTTTATTCTTTGTTGCTTCGTTTTTTGCTACATTTTTTCCACGACGATGGACGATTGGACGATGAAGCTGTTGAAGTTCACTCCAAATTTGACATGCTGACTCGCGTTTCCTTATACAATTTATTTGCGACGCACTTATCGACAAAAACAGTACTGCCATGGCTTTATCATTTTCGCGCTTCCATGTCTGAAACGCCGCACTTGTCTCATCTTCTGGCTTTACATATTCGTTTGAAACCACAGCGGAAAGATTCTGATGCACCAAAACACTACGCGCCAAGACACACCATGAGTCGTAGTTGGTGTCATCCAACTTTTCAATATTGTACATAGAACTCATTCTCTGAAATTCTTTTTTAAAACTTATGCATTGTCCGTTATGCAACGAAAAATAGTTCATCAAAATTTTCTTCTTCACTTCAAATACTATTTCTTAGTATACACACTTGTGCACTGGGCCCATAACCTGTTGGCTGGTGAGTGAGAAGAACTGCAACGTTTGGTTGCTTACAAGAGACGGAGTTTATTTCCTCATAGTAGTTAATAACTAATAGCGTTGCCATTTCACATATAACATAGAATTGCCATATCAACAATATTCACCAATGGGTCCAAAAGTTTAAGAGAATAGCACCTTTTCATATTGAATCTTCAAAAACATGTTGTAACTGTCTGGGAACTTTACAACATCTTTAGCCCGTAGTAGATCAGTTTCATATTCATCATCCAATCGTTTTGTTGTAGTCTTAAAAATCTTTCTTGCCCGACTCACATCATCCGACTCTAGTAGAGTTTCAGATAATTTTACGCCAAAGTTTTCTGTCCTGAAGAAATCCTTTACCATTTTGTGCATACTTTCTTCCAAATCCACGTCCGCCGTATGTGTGTGCAGTACCACATACACAATCGATGGAGTATCGCTCACTTGTTATGGTATTCCATAGACATACCATCCTAAGGCAGATTTTGCAGCTGCCAAACTGTTACCCAACTCTACAGCTCTTTGAGTTGATACCAATTGTATATTGTTAATACCAACTAGCAACATTGGGTCAGCATTTGTAAATCTCTTGATTAGTATACCTTTGAGTTGCAGAAAGATGTCATTTAATACTTTAAAGTCAACAGATTGTAAAGGGAGCTCTGGCACAGTGTTGCCGTTTAAACGCATCCAACTTTTATTGCCCTCTTGTGCTCGTATTTTAATATGAGACTCCATTGACATTACGTCTGATGCATGTTTTCTGATCCAATTTCAAGTCAGCTTTGTCTTTACAACGTTCACTCCCAATTGAGTTGCTAGCTTATCGTTTAAAGCTCTGTTTACGAAATTGCGTATACACAATATACAGGCATCAGTTGATAAATCTGCAGCTAATTCTAAGTGTATAGCACGTATTGTCAAGCAAGTGAACAAAGCACACCATCTTTTTTCATGGCGCCTTCCATTTGTAACCATCATTGGTCCGAAATAATCCAATCCCACGTAAGAAAATGGTCGTTGGAACGGTGTGACTCAATACTTAGGTAATGGTCCCATCAATGGCGATATCGGCATTGATCTTTTATTCTCGCAGTACTGGCAGTTAGTTTTAGCTCGCTTTACTTTCAGTCGCATATTGGTAATCCAAAATTTCCGCCTTATTTCATTAATAATTAGCTCGTCGTTTTGGTGATGAAAAACTTCATGATACCATTTCACAATCAGATTTGTCAGTACGTGCTTCGCAGGTAAAATGATGGGTTGACGGGCTCTTTCCGGAATTGTAGTTGCGTGATCAAGTCTTCCAAACACTACAATGAAACCTTCTGCTGTTAATTTCGGGCACAATGAATACATTGTGCTATTTCTTGAAACAGAATTCGTTTCCTTAAGGCTGGACATCTCCTGAGCAAAGATTTGATTTTGATCAATTTTACATAAGGATGTCTCGTCTGCTAACAGTTCCAAAGACGTAAGCTCTCCATTAGCAGTAGGATCACCTCGATGACGTAGTTTTCCGATGAATATTAGCATTCAGCCAAATGTTCGCTTTAGAAGTAGATAATTTGAGTATCGGCTCATATCCATCGCTGGCTCTGGCAGAATCGTAAATACCAATTTTTTTCGTTCGATGACATCATCACAATTGCTATCCAATTCAGTTAAAGGCCAAAACTGTTTCTCTGATAACAAAAATTGTGGACCTTTTGTCCATACATTGTCCGGTATATACTTCAAATGCCGAGGTGCTTTTGTAGCTTTATCCACTGCTTTCAACTCGGTACGTACCCATCGCCAGTCAAATTCATCCGTTGTTTCTAATATTTCGCTTATCCGATGAGCAACAAATTGTTTATATTGCCGATGATTGGAACGCATCCATGAAATCACAGTTCTCGAATCAGACCACAATGTGCAAAGCGAGTTCCCAGTCGTGGCACGGATAACAGTTTTATGGGTGCACATTTGGTCTTTCCTGAAATAAATTTGAGTTCAATTTGACCATTAAGGCTGATTCTCCAATAAACAACTGATGCAAACGCCATCTCACTAGCATCTACAAATATGTGCAGCTCTATATTCACCAATGGGTCCAAAAATTAAAGAGAATAGCACCTTTTCATATTGAATCTTTTAATATGTTCTAGCTGAGAAATCCAAAGTTTGCACCGTCCACACATCCTGTACTAGCACCTTCCCGTGAATCATCATGTAGGCTATCATTCCGAAAGGATCGTGCACTGACAAAACCAAACTGAGCAACTGTCTTTTAGTTGGACATTGAGATGAATTTACGATATCATTGCTTACTCGGTTCAATTTTAGTTTAAAAATAAACTCATCATTTTGACTATCCCAGTGCATTCCGAGTATATTGTCCTCTTTTTTCATATCAATTCTGACGATTGTTTTGGGAAGGTTCCATTGTTCAGCTTTTTCTCAACATCTGCTGACACAATTTGACACGAATTTTAACCTCATTACTTATTTCAAAAGCCTCCTTCTCTGTATTGAAGCTAGCAACAAAGTCATCCACATTATGTTTATTTACTATAGCATCTATTACAGCTTTTGAATATTTTGTGGCATTTTGTGCGTTTACATTTTTTATATATTGTGCACAACATAGGGAACAGGTTAACTTTTTGTTCTGTGAGATCCCGTCAACTGCTTCTGCTGCATCAAACACTAATCGCATTTTTTTGTGTTTGTTAATATTATGCACTCCAAAATGGGGTAAATACCAAGTGGACGGATTAACAACTAAAGCTTCCTGTTTTGATAGTTTCACAGCGTATCCCTTGTCGACGAAATCGTTTATTGCCTGATTATATTATATCAATTTGTTCCTTTGACGCATTGTGTTTTCTACTCCATGTAGTCTCTTCAAAGCCATGTTGTAACTGTCTGGGAACTTTACAGCCCGTAGTAGACCAGTTTCATATTCATCATCCAATCGTTTTGTTGTAGTCTTAAAAATCTTTCTTGCCCGACACACATCATCCGACTCTAGTAGAGTTTCAGATATTTTTACGCCAAAGTTTTCTGTCCTGAAGAAATCCTTTACCATTTTGTGCATACTTTCTTCCAAATTCACGTCCGCCGTATGTGTGTGCAGTACCACATACACAATCGATGGAGTATCGCTCACTTGTTATGGTATTCCATAGACATACCATCCTAAGGCAGATTTTGCAGCTGCCAAACTGTTACCAAACTCTACAGCTCTTTGAGTTGATACCAATTGTATATTGTTAATACCAACTAGCAACATTGGGTCAGCATTTGTAAATCTCTTGATTAGTATACCTTTGAGTTGCAGAAAGATGTCATTTAATACTTTAAAGTCAACAGATTGTAAAGGGAGCTCTGGCACAGTGTTGCCGTTTAAACGCATCCATCTTTTATTGCCCTCTTGTGCTCGTATTTTAATATGACAATCCATTGACATTACGTCTGATGCATGTGTTCTGATCTAATTTCAAGTCAGCTTTGTCTTTTCAACGTTCACTCCCAATTGAGTTGCTAGCTTTTCGTTTAAAGCTCTGTTTACGAAATTGCGTATACACAATATACAGGCATCAGTTGATAAATCCCAGCTAATTCTAAGTGTATAGCACGTATTGTCAAGCAAGTGAACAAAGCACACCATCTTTTTTCATGGCGCCTTCCATTTGTAACCATCATTGGTCCGAAATAATCCAATCCCACGTAAGAAAATGGTCGTTGGAACGGTGTGACTCAATACTTAGGTAATGGTCCCATCAATGGCGATATCGGCATGGATCTTTTATTCTTGCAATACTGGCAGTTAGTTTTAGCTCGCTTTACTTTCAGTCGCATATTGGTAATCCAAAATTTCCGCCTTATTTCATTAATAATTAGCTCGTCGTTTTGGTGATGAAAAACTTCATGATACCATTTCACAATCAGATTTGTCAGTACGTGCATCGCAGGTAATATGATGGGTTGACGGGCTCTTTCCGGAATTGTAGTTGCGTGATCAAGTCTTCCAAACACTACAATGAAACCTTCTGCTGTTATTTTCGGGCACAATGAATACATTGTGCTATTTCTTGAAACAGAATTCGTTTCCTTAAGGCTGGACATCTCCTGAGCAAAGATTTGATTTTGATCAATTTTACATAAGGATGTCTCCTCTGCTAACAGTTCCAAAGACGTAAGCTCTCCATTAGCAGTAGGATCACCTCGATGACGTAGTTTTCCGATGAATATTAGCATCCAGCCAAATGTTCGTTTTAGGTGTAGATAATTTGAGTATCGGCTAGTATCCATCGCTGGCTCTGGCAGAATCATAAATACCAATTTTTTTCGTTCGTTGACATCATCACAATTGCTATCCAATTCAGTTAAAGGCCAAAACTGTTTCTCTGATAACAAAAATTGTGGACCTTTTGTCCATACATTGTCCGGTATATACTTCAAATGCCGAGGTGCTTTTGTAGCTTTATCCACTGCTTTCAACTCGGTACGTACCCATCGCCAGTCAAATTCATCCGTTGTTTCTAATATTTCGCTTATCCGATGAGCAACAAATTGTTTATATTGCCGATGATTGGAACGCATCCATGAAATCACAGTTCTCGAATCAGACCACAATGTGCAAAGCGAGTTTCCAGTCGTGGCACGGATAACAGTTTTATGGGTGCACATTTGGTCTTTCCTGAAATAAATTTGAGTTCAATTTGACCATTAAGGCTGATTCTCCAATAAACAACTGATGCAAACGCCATCTCACTAGCATCTACAAATATGTGCAGCTCTATATTCACCAATGGGTCCAAAAATTAAAGAGAATAGCACCTTTTCATATTGAATCTTTTAATATGTTCTAGCTGAGAAATCCAAAGTTTGCACCGTCCACACATCCTGTACTAGCACCTTCCCGTGAATCATCATGTAGGCTATCATTCCGAAAGGATCGTACACTGACAAAACCAAACTGAGCAACTGTCTTTTAGTTGGACATTAAGATGCATTTACGATATCATTGCTTACTCGGTTCAATTTTAGTTTAAAAATAAACTCATCATTTTGACTATCCCAGTGCATTCCGAGTATATTGTCCTCTTTTTTCATATCAATTCTGACGGTTGTTTTGGGAAGGTTCCATTGTTCAGCTTTTTCTCAACATCTGCTGAATTTGACACGAATACTCTTAAATCAAATTTTGCCAGTTTGTGAACCTCTTTCACCTCATTACTTATTTCAAAAGCCTCCTTTTCTGTATTGAAGCTAACAACAAAGTCATCCACGTTATGTTTATTTACTATAGCATCTATTACAGCTTCTGAATATTTTGTGACACTTTGTGCGTTTACATTTTTTATATATTGTGCACAACATGGGGAACAGGCCGCTCCAAATATCATAACTTTCATCTTGTATGTTGACACTTCCAAATCCTGGTTTCCGTCTCTCCATAAGAACCATAGAGCTTGTTGATCCTCTTCTCTTACACGAACTTGCAGAAGCATTTCCTTAATGTCAGCACAAACGCCTATTTTTTTGCCGAAATTGAAAAAGAATCTGAGTCAAAGGTGGGTTTTCATCTGGTCCATTTAATAACTTTTAATAACTGCTGCATCAAACACTAATCGCATCTTTTTGGGCTTGTTGATATTATGGGGTAAATGGGGTAAATTAATTAACAACGGATTTACCACTAAAGCTTCCTGTTTTGATAGTTTGAATGTGTATCCCTTGTCGACGAAATCGTTTATTGCCTGATTATATTATATCAATTTGTTCCTTTGACGCATTGTGTTTTCTACTCCATGTAGTCTCTTCAAAGCCATGTTGTAATTGTCTGGGAACTTTACAACATCTTTAGCCCGTAGTAGACCAGTTTCATATTCATCATCCAATCGTCCGACTCTGTTTTCTGTCGTGAAGTAATCCTTTACCATTTTATGCATACTCTCTTAAACGCATCCAACTTTTATTGCCCTCTTGTGCTCGTATTTTAATATGACACTCCATTGACATTACGTCTGATGCATGTTTTCTGATCCAATTTCAAGTCAGCTTTGTCTTTTCAACGTTCACTCTCAATTAAGTAGCTAGCTTTTCGTTAATCAGCGACGCTGAACATCCCTCATCTAAACAAGTAAGGAAAGTACAGTCGAGCAAGCCCGACCGTAATATACTCTCTGCATTTTTTTTCCCGATTAAATTATTAAAATCGGTCCAAACATATTAAAATGTGTACTTGTACTTGCATTAAACACGTTGAAACAAAAACAATCTAAGCATAATCAAACATATATCTGTTTGTCTGTATGCTCATACACATACGAATGGCAATATATGATGCATATACATGTATGTATGTATGTGTGTATTCAGCGCGGCCAGCGAAGCAACGCAAGCAACGAAAACATTCAAGCATGTGCTTGTATGTTTCTGTCTCGCTTGCACTCATACATGATATTGCATTCAGTTATCAATATTGTAACGCTTTTATCGTGCGATTTCAATGTACCTTTCAAGACAGTTTGATATAGTTATTCTCTACACGAATTATAAATTACAAAACTGTACTATATGGACAAATGCCTAAAAGCGGAACGAAAGTTTAGAAAGTTTATTAATTGTGGGGAAAAGGGGCGTGGCAGTCCAAAATTTTACATGTCTGTGCTTTTGCACTGTCGCGTGGAACCTCCATACCAAAATTGGTAATCCTAGGTGCCATAGTTACTGAGATATTCGCCGAAAACACCGATTTTTTCCGAGGTGTTTCTGGTTTTTGGATCATTGTGGGCGAACGGGGCGTGGCATCGAAAAAAAAAAAGATTCTTGTATTGACTGACTAAATATGTGATCGATTGGGACCAAGCTCAAACTTGTAGCTCTTCCCATCTCTGAAATCTGTTTGTTCGTACGGACAGACAGACGGAGAGACAGACAGACAGACAGACAGACGGACGGACGGACGGACAGACGGACATGGCTATATCGACTCGGCTTGTGATGCTGATCAAGAATATATATACTTTATGGGGTCTGCCACGCCTCCTTCTGCCTGTTACATACATTTTCACAAACCCAATATACTCTTGCAGAGAGTATAAAAAGCATACGTATTTATGACCATTTGGTTTGGACCTGATACTTGTACGGGCAAAACCTTGAACAGAATTTGAGATGTACTGGATGCCACTGTGTTTAAATATATACTTCCGGGACATTTACTACTTCCGGCTTTGGTTCAGCTTTAGTTTGATCGCTATGTAGAGTCCGCTGGTGGCTCTTTTTGCATCCGTTTAGTTTACATTCTAGAATGAATTTGCAATTTGTCATATTATGACCACGAACCAAACAACTATAACATACACCAAGCTCCTTAGCTATTAGCCACCTTTCCTTGACATTTGCTTTGGTGTATACCTCACATTTGGCCAATTGATGATTTCCTTTACTTTTGTAGCATACCACCTTAGAATCGCACTGAGTATGAGTTACCTGTACAGCTTGCAATACTGTCTTTGGATGTGATCGCTGTTCACCTCTTGACTGTTGTTTTGTTGCCACTATTTTTTAGTTCCACTTTTTTCCACTTTTGTTGCAAATGGAACTATCTTTTCTAAATTATTTTCTTGAACGTTTGGAAGCTCGTTGACCATTTCCATCTGACTTTTAATTAAAATCTCAGGTCTTCCAAAATGAAACAATAGCCTTTCCATAATATGCTTTACATTTACCGGATACATGAGTAAGCCTTTGACCTCGTCCTTTGCCACTCCACTTTGGCAGTCTTAACATATTTTCCAAATCGGTGTATCTATTAGCTGCCGTTGACTCCAAAAACATGGTGGAAAACAAAGGCCAATCTTCAGGATTGCCGCTAAGTTCCGGTATATCTATTAGCTTGCGTGGTTGGGCATTATTAATAAATTGCATGCTTGGTGGATTCAATGTTGCTTCTGTATTAAATACCTTTCATGTTGCTCTTGCCAAAGCCTATCGAACCAAATCCCACGCCCATGCCCCGTTCATACATACCACTTCCGTTATCTCCGTTTGATTCCAAAGCCTGTGCATTACTGCCAGACCGATAGTGCGTTGTGCCATCTACTTGAGCGCCAGTGTCACCCTGTGTGTCTTGTGAAATTTAACCTTTGCGTTCGTTGTTTTTTAGACCCCGTACTCTTTAAAAAAGAGTAAAGGGGGTCTATTAAGTTTGTCAGAAGCGAGATGTGCGTAACAGGCAGAAGGAGGCGTGGCCGACCCCATAAAGTATATATATTCTTGATCAGCATCAACAGCCGAGTCGATATAGCCATGTCCGTCTGTCCGTCTGTCCATATGAACACCTGGATCTTTTAAACTACAAAAGCTAAAACCATGAAATTCACAATGAAAGTCCGTTATTATGTCAGGCAGATCAAGTTTATTTCAAATTGTTGACACGCCCCCTACCGCCCCCGCAATGAGCAAAAAACCAGACAAACCTCGAGAAAATTTATGTTTTAGGCGAATATCTCAGTAACTATAGCAGTTAGGAGCACCAATTTTGGTATACAGGTTCCTAGAGACAGCCTTAATATAACGCCATTCAAAATTTTGAGCTGCCACGCCCCCTTTGCTCATCAGAACTAAAAAACTCTTCAGCTTCAATGCCTTTTTGAAGGCATTAAATTAAATAGTACAGTGTTGTAATTTAACATACGCTTGGAGAATTACTATTTCTAACTTTCCTGAAAGTGGCATCAAAATCCTATGTCAAACAACAGAGAAATTACGGTTCAAAGTCGAAGTTATTTTAAAGCAAAATCACTGCATGCGCGCAACACATACAAACAAACACAGAAACATACAAACATATGTTCGAACGTTTTCTCTACCTGCTGGCGGCAGCGCTGCCCGGAGCCGCTGGCCGCGCCGACCAATGCTATACATACACACAAATGTATGTGTGCACATACATATATGCAAATAATCGGAAGAATGATAGAAGAGGGTCGTGGTGCAACTGGTAGAGTTTCGGCGCAATGTGGAACTTTCGCATGGATCGCGGGTTCGAGTGCTGACGATGACAGTTGTTAATTTATTTATTTTTTTATTTTAATTCAAAATGTAAATATTTAATTTTGTTTTTTGAATTTCATTTGAAAATTTTAATTTAAATAAAATGCAATACTATGGGAGTACGGGGTCTTTTACAGTCGGCTCGATCGACTGTAGCCTTTCTTACTTGTTGGAACAGTGCCACCCTGTTTGGCGGACCCAATGCGCCTCCGTAAGTTCCATGAAACTTGTCACCTTCATGTGCGTTGCCCTTTGCAGCTGTGCCTGTGCCACCCTGTGTGGCCAGACTCAATACGCCTCCATGTCCGATGCTCATCTCTGGAATTTTGCCTGCGTCACCTTATGTGGACAGACTCCTCGCGCGATGTATAGATCTTGTGTTATGTTGATGACATTTCCGACTGTGACGTTAAATGTTCCAATTGTTCAAATAAACGTTGTAACATGTTTGTGTTTGCGTAAACGACTGTATCCTCGTTTTCCAGATCATCATCCTTCACGGACTCCCTACTGATCGCTTTTATTGGTGTTGATGAATAAGCCATACGTTCCAAACCCAGCGTCTTCTTATTTCGCAATACCGTTAAAAGTCTTCTCCAATTTCATCACACTTCTGTGTGTATGTGCCAAATTTTGCAGTTCGCCGTTATCCATACATTTTTAGACCCCGTACTCTTTAAAAAAGAGTAAAGGGGGTCTATTAAGTTTGTCAGAAGCGAGATGCGCGTAACAGGCAGAAGGAGGCGTGGCCGACCCCATAAAGTATATATATTCTTGATCAGCATCAACAGCCGAGTCGATATAGCCATGTCCGTCTGTCCTTCTGTCCGTCTGTCTGTCTGTCTGTCTGTCCGTCTGTCCGTATGAACACCTGGATATTTTAAACTACAAAAGCTAGAACCATGAAATTCACAATGAAAGTCCGTTTTTATGTCAGGCAGATAAAGTTTATTTAAAATTGTTGCCACGCCCCCTGCCGCCCCCGCAATGAGCAAAAAAACAGACAAACCTCGAGAAAATTTTTGTTTTAGGCGAATATCTCAGTAACTATAACACTTAGGAGCACAAATTTTGGTATACAGGTTCCTAGAGACAGCCTTAACATAACGCCATTCACCCACGCCACGCCCCCTTTGCTCATACGAACTAAAAAACTTCCCAGGTTCAATGCCGATTTTAAGGCATTAAATCAAATAGTACAGTGTTGTAATTTAACATACGCTTAGAGACTTGCTTATTGGTAATTTTTTTAGTTTTCAATTTTAATTCAAAATGTAAATATTTAATTTTAATTTTTTAAATTTCATTTTAAAATTTTAATTTAAATAAAATGCAATACTATGGGAGTACGGGGTCTTTTACAGTCGGCTCGATCGACTGTAGCCTTTCTTACTTGTTTTTCTCGTGTGTGTGCTATTCGCAGAAATTCTTCGTCGCAACTCCAGTTAAAATAAAGAATGTACTGGCAAGTCCAGAATTACAGTACAAAAATAGAACTTTCCGAATTTCTTTAAATCTTTTATTTATCCAAGTGCCCAATACTTTTAGTAACAAATAAAAATGTAGGCACACATAAGATAAGAAGAAGTTTAGGAAGTAGAAGTAGTAGAAGAATAAGTTTATTTTAACGTATTGTAGCGCGACAGTCTTGTTCTTTCAGCTTTTCTTGGCGTTGAATTCTGGATATCGATATATTTGTATGAACTATAGGCGATGAAATGGTTCGATAAGTTAAGGCTGTTAAATCTTAAATATTTCATTTTTATAGTGTGCAACACAGGACTTGCTCCTGATCGAAGATATGTTTTACCTGATATACCGCAGTTTGTTAGTTAGGTTAGGAATGCCAGCGCCAGATCGCGGAATGAACGACGCATTTAAAAGAGAATTAGAACGTGAATATGATCCACATGAACTAACTGTTGCCACTGTTGAATCCTAAGCAGAGGGAAGTCTATGATACACTGATTAATGCAATTGATGATGGAAATGGTGGCCTATTTTTATACTTTTGCAGAGGGTATATTGTTTTTGTCTCGAAGTTTGTAACGCATTGAAGGAGACGTTTCCGACCCCATAAAGTATATATATTCTTGATCAGCAACAGCCGAGTCGATATAGCCATGTCCGTCTGTCCGTCTGTCTGTCCGTCTGTTTCTATGTGAACTAGTCTCTCAGTTTTAAAGCTATCTTAATGAAACTTGGTACACATGTGTATTCCCTTTGCACGCAGAACATTTGTTAAAATCGGCCAGATCGGATCACTATATCATATAGCTCCCATAGGAACAATAGGATGAAAAAAAAATTTTTTTTTGAGCTATGTTAACCAAATTCGCTCCATATGCATTTGGCATAAAATCCCGTGTGCAAACCAAATTTCATCCAGATCGGACCACTATATTATATAGCTGCCATAGGAACAATCGGTTGAAAATGCTTAGTATGAAAATTGTCTGTGTCTCTTGTACGATTTAAACCAAATTCAGGCAATACGCCTTTGCTATCATTATCCATCTGCCGAGCAAATTTTATCCGGATCGTACAACTATATCATATAGCTGCCATAGGAACAATCGGTTGAAAATGCTTAGTATGAAAATTTTCTGTGTCTCTTGTACGATTTGAACCAAATTCGCTCTATATGCATTTGGCATAAAATCCTATGTGTACACCAAATTTCATCTAGATCGAACTACTATATCATATAGCTGCCATAGGAACAATCGGTCATTGAAAAAAAATTAACGCAATGTGCATGACTGCAAGGGTATATAATCTACGGCTAGCCGAAGATATCTTTTTTTCTTGTTTTTGGATGCCCCCGGTGGAACTGGGACGACATTCCTCATGTCATTGATTTTGGCCACTGTACGTGCGAGATCCGAAATTGCGGTAGCATTTGCTTCTTCTGGAATAGCGGCCACATTGTTAGACGGATGCCGTACGGCTCACTTAGCGTTAAGATTGCCATTAAATCTTCAAAATACTGAACAACCGACATGTAACATTTCAAAACACTCGGCAATGGCCAAAGTTTTGGTAGCTTCAAAAATTATCATATGGGACAAATGCACAATAGCGCACAAACGCACATTGGAAGGACTAGACCGAACACTAAAAGATCTTCGCAATGACTCGAGATGTTTTGGTGGTTCAATGATTTTATTATCTGGCGAGCTCCGACAAACACTACCAGCTTGCCTCAAAGCATAAAATCTGTGGCGATATGTAAACAAACTTTAACTGTCTGTAAAAATGAGAGTTGCATTGTTAAACGATCTTTCTGTCGTGTTCCCGTGTTCCTGTTGACGAATCAAGCGGTTTGATTTCAATTCCTCCAAATTTTTGCAATTTCGTCTCATCAAAAGATGAGCTTATCAACAAAGTATTTCCGGATATCATTGCTAACCACAAAAACACTAATTGGTTAAAAATAAAGATGTAGGTGCCCTCAATTTTATAATTCAAAATCAATTCGTAGGTACTCTGTATTCATTCAAATCTATCGACTGTGTACGTTGTGTCTGATTGGGAGTGGTTCGCCATTTGCGATCTGCAGTTAGAAATTCAGTGTTCGTTCTTTTTACTTTGCCGGCAAAAAATTCCATAAGATGGCTCAGAAGATCCGTGCTGGACCCGTCGTCGATGTGTTGGGGGATGAGATGACCCGCATCATCTGGCAATCGATCAAGGATAAGCTTATTCTGCCCTTCTTGGACATTGAATTGCACACATTCGATCTGGGTATTGAGTACCGTGACAAGACCGAGGATCAGGTGACCATCGATTGTGCTGAGGCCATCAAGAAGTACAATGTGGGCATCAAGTGTGCCACAATCACTCCCGATGAAAAGCGTGTCGAAGAATTCAAGATGAAGAAGATGTGGAAGTCACCTAACGGCACCATTCGTAACATTCTCGGTGGCACCGTCTTCCCTGACCTGGCAAGCTGACTCTGACCTGGAGGTGAAACGACGGCAAGGTCATTGAGGATGTGATCAATGACTTCAAGGGACCCGGTGTTGCCCTTGGCATGTTCAACACAGATGCCTCCATTGTGGACTTTGCCCACGCTTCGTTCAAGTACGCTCTGGATCGCAAGATGCCACTGTACATGAGCACCAAGAACACAATCCTCAAGAAGTACGATGGTCGCTTCAAGGACATCTTCGAGGATCTCTACGAGAAGACCTACAAGAAGAGTTACGAGGCAGCTGGCATCTGGTACGAGCACAGGTTGATCGACGACATGGTCGCCTACTGCATGAAATCCGAGGGTGGCTTCGTCTGGGTCTGCAAGAACTACGACGGTGATGTCCAGTTCGACTCTGTTGCCCAGGGCTATGGCTCTCTCGGTCTGATGATCTCCGTGCTGCTGTGCCCCGATGGCAAGACCGATGAGGCTGAGGCTGCTCACGGCACAGTGACTCGTCACTTCCGTTTCTACCAGCAGGGCAAGGAGACATCCACCAACCCCATTGCCTCGATCTTCGCCTGGACTCGTAGTCTGTTGCACCGTGCCAAGCTGGACAACAGACCCTCGAACAGGTGTGCATTGACACCATTGAGGGCGGTGCCATGACCAAGGATCTGGCCATCTGCATCAAGGGCAGCATTAGCGCTGTCGAACGCAAGGATTACCAGGAGACCTTTGAATTCATGGAGACGCTGGCCAAGAACTTGCAGACCGCTCTCGCCAGCAGCCAGAAGGCTCACGCTTCTAAGATTTAAGCAGACTCATCTTTAATTCTCAGTCCTTTAATTGTCGTTTACCGTTGTGCATAGTGCTTAACGTGAATGTGCATGTCCTTCTTCTGTTTGTGGTTTCGTCCCATGTTCATTGTCTCTGCGAGACGACTTCAAGCATTCTTCATACCACTGGCCCAATCCCCCGTCACAGTGTGAAACGCAACAATTTTATAAATAAACAAACGAAGAAGAAGCCATTAATTATCCAACTGAATTTTTGAACTTCTTGGATATGCCTGGTTTACCACAGCACAATTTACAACTGAAGGTTGGCTCGGTAGTTATCATGCTTAGAAATTTAAACCAACATGGACCAATGGAACGCGTTTGTTGATAAGAAAACTGATGACCAATGTGATTCAGGCGTCGATACTCAAAGGGAAATTTAAAGATGAGGAAGTTCTTATTCCAAGGATTCCGATGATCTCAACAGATATGCCCTTTGAGTTTAAACGAATTTGTGGCCTCAATCTAAAAATGCGTGTTTTTCTCATGGTCTATTGTACGTGGCATGCTCACGTGTCGGCAAACCATCCGCATTATTTGTTCTTGCACCTGACCAAAAAACGAAGAATGTCGTTTACCACAAGGTGCTTGAATAAAAATCCATTCAGCATAATAAAATACTTTTATATTTCGTTCTATATTAATATTGTTTTGTATTATTGTATTACGTTCATCAAAGCCAAATTAGTTCAGCTAAAAGGTAACACGACATTCTTTGACTGTTAGGCGATACGTAGTTCACCGGGTCAGCTAGTCTATATATATAAAACAAAGTCGGATTTGTTACAACATTTATAACTTGAGATCTGCTGGACCAATTTTTATGGTTTTTAATTTGTTGGATTTGTCTCCGCCCCGAATAGCAGAATAAATCTTAAAAATTATGATAAATTGACGAAAAAATTTACGCAAATTAACTCTGCGATTTCGATGGCTAATGGCTGATGCCGTCTCCTTGCATATATGGCAATTATGGAGACTGGAAAAGTCTCGAACTTGATTGCCGCACACGGATGGGGTGGTTATCCGCTTTTATCTGACTCATTGTTGTGAACGCTTGGAACAAAGCTTTGCTGGCAGGCTGATTTTACGTCCTGTACATTTGGACTCGCTCAATAAACCTCAGTGGCTTCAGGCTTCTGCAATCGGTCTAGATCGCTCCAAAGCTGTCAACACCCTTGAAAGGTCGTCTGCAGCTTTCGCAAGGCCATTTAAGTACCTGTAGCGTAAGGTCGGCCTGGTATACAAGGCGCCATTCAGGCTGATACCTCTAGTGGAAGGAATTGAGGCGTTGAAGATGGCACTAACCTTGGTAGTAGTGTTGTCAGGTTTAAAGACAGTGTGATGAGTAAATGATGGCAGTCGGAAGGTGGAGTCACCCGAATCATGTGGTATAATTTAGCGTATTCCTCAAGCTTCTCAATATACTGAGCTTCTAAGGAAGGATTCTTCTGTAGTCGCGCTTTATTCCTCAGAAATTGGTCTAACGCGAAGGGCCTAAAGTGACCCAAGTCGACACCGTTCGGGTCTTTGAAAGATAGGGAGTCTACAAGGCGACCGTCCTTCCTTCGGCTGATGGTTTCTTTAAAAATCTGCTCAAAAATTATGTCAGCCTCCTTTTCCGTCTTGAATGGAAGATTTTCCATCCCCAAAACTTGGTGAAAAGCTCATCATGTTTTGTCATGGGCGAAACTCCCGTTTGAGCATAGACTGTTTTGCGAGGCCACTGGGACTTTGAGAGGATAGGTCCACCAATGTCCTTTTTGATTCTTTGATGGAAGGCTAGCTCCTGAGTTGTTGAGAAGCACAACGAGTAAGTATGGGATACTCAGGAGAGGTCACGACAACTTTCGAAGCAGCATAAGCACTCTTACAAGGATTCGAAAGAGTCCACGTAGGAGGACGTGAAACAGCAGAGCCGCTGTGACTGTGAGGAGACAGAGTGGAAGAGGTATAGGTGTAATTGCGTTTGGTTGTAGCTGCATTAGACATACTACATGAATATGAGACCAAGTGTCGTTGCGATTGGGGGCTGTAAGGCTTGAAGACTTCGGAGCAGCCTTAGATGAAACAACGTAGAAGACAGAATATGCATGGGTCGAACTATTTGAAGTATAAACGAAACTTAATGAAGTGGACTGTATGGATTGTTATTCAATGTATGTAAAAATGTAAAATGTTTTTTGCTTTATTCTTGAAAAATCGAAAAAAAATCTACTTTCATAAAACAATTGTAAGTTTCTAAAACGTTACAATTTATTAGACTTTGTAAAAAGCATAGAGGCTGGCTGCGTACTTCCGCTTTATCCGAGTCGAAATTCCAAACTGAACTCTTGCTCGCGACAGCTGCACTGCCGAATGCAATTCAACTAACTTGCTAGCTTAAGTATAAGAGCTTTAATTTAAGTCATCTTCGGCTACGAATTCAATGTTTTGTCTCTTAACTAATACTTCATGAATCTCTTAAACTAACTTTTGCTATAACCTAACAACACTTGATAAATATTTACGCTTACTAAACATTAACAAATATAATTATAAAGGAAACACGTCTACTTAATAATTATTTTTTTATTTTTTCGTTGTATTTTTCCTTATTCATATTTTCTAAAGATTATAATTTTTTTTATTTGATTTACAGAAAAATAAAATATGGAACAATAAAAAAATACAATTGTAAAGTTTTGAATTTAATGGTAGTCTTTAACTTAGTTCTATAAAGCCAATCTTTAAGTAAATTTCATGCAACCCGGACGTGCTGTAAAAGAAAATACAAAAGATTTTGCTTTAAACCCTATAAATACGAGTTTTACATCATAGAAATGGGATACCTGTATTAAAATGAACAATTCGGCCAAATTGAAAACCTATTAAAAACGCACCAATTTGTTAAAATCCAGCTTTTGCTCTTGCCGCACCTGTGGATCCTGCCCCAGCTGTTTCTGTTGTTCCTGCCGCTGATGTTCATGCCGTTGCTGCATCTGTTGGTCCCGCCGCTGCTGTTTCTTTTGTTCCTGGCAAGGCTGCTGCTGTTGTTTCTGCTTCTACTGTTCCTTCCGCCATGACAGTCGCACGTTCTGCTGCCGCATCTCCTGACGCAGACTTAGACACAATGCTGATCAACTAACGGAAGGAGGTAATGGAATTTCAAAATAAATTGACATGTTGCAGCAGCAGCTTGGTTCATTTGCTGAGAATCTACAAGCAACGGGTAACAGATTTGATCGTTATTGAAGCCACGGTGCCCCGCTTTACGGCGGCTGTTCCCTGAGCACCTTCACTGTGCTTGACTATAAAGAACATAATGAGACTTTACTTTATGTGTTCGGCAGATCGCGCAGCACAGAAGAAGTGCATTGTTGTGTAACCGTCGTTTGAAGTCTGGTAAGAGCTGCCATCGCTATGCCATCAATTTGCAAGAAATTGCCATGAATGCTACTATTACGGAAAATGAAGTAGTAGACATCATCATCGATGGTCTTCATGCTAATTCTGCTGTATTCAGACAAAACTGTGCGTGACCTGAAGCCCCTGCTGAAGACATTCGAAAGACGTCGACTTCAATCTGTCGCTACACGACAACTTCCCGTTTGTCGACCAGCCAAAATACATCCGCTGTTCATGGACCTTCCACTTCAACGACTGTCGTTCCACCTGATATTCTTTGTTTCAATTGTTCGGCATTTGGACATTTCAAGAGTGAATGCCATAAGCCCATTCGACTACCTAACTCGTGCTTTAAGTTTGGAATCGTGGGACATATGTACCGCAACTGCGCGGCTCGAATGACAACAGCCGCCTTCACCAACGCTTTTCGTGAAGCTCTGTTCGATTCTAGCAGTTCTAAAAGTTGTATACGTCAATCTGAAGTAACTTTCAGCTGCCGTCCAGTATATTCCCCTTTGAAATGCCGTGGTTTAGGGAACAATCGAATTGTCTCCCTTGTCGAAATCCAATGTGCCATATGTGTTTTCCAGCAAACCGTTAAATATACACTTAATGTCCTGCCGAATAATGCAACCAATTTTCCAATAGTTTTAAGAAAAGACTTCTTCCGTATAACGGATATTTAATGATGTAAATTCAGATTGATGTAAAATAGAAACATACTGACTACCTTGAATAAATTTAATGTAAATTGCTCTCCAAAAATCACTGCTGCCCTAAATTCATTCGATTTGCTAAAAACTGAAGTCAGACACACAGTTCAAGAACTTAATGTAAATACGCTTACAAAAAATACGTTTAATGAAAATGAGTTTGTACCCGCCGTACAACAGCAGTATAGCAATGATTTTGAACATTCTGTTGTAGCCGATCTTCAAGCTGTTGATAGAACCCCCGGTGTTGTTCATCAATAATCTTAAGTCAGAAGCTGAATTGCATTGCGATGCGAGTTCGGCTGGTTTTGGTGCGGTGTAACTGCAGAAACAGACCGATGGCAGATTAATAGTGTCATCCGTGTCGTTCATGAGAAATTAGGTACCCTTTCAACTGATAAATGTTTACAGATCACGAAACATTACTGGTTCCCTTATATGAAATCTTACATCAATAACTACATTAGAAACTGCCTTAAGTATATTTATTACTCTGCCTCTTCTCAAAGTCATAATGGCACATTACACAGTATTCCAAAGACACCGCTTCCGATTGACACAAATCACATAGATTATTTGGGTCTCCTTTCGTCTAATCAATCTAGGAAGATGTATCTGCTAGTTGTTATTGATGCTTTCAACCGTGTCTTAGATCCTATGCTTGGTTAGCTAACTAAACAGTTAGATCATGCTGATCATGGGTAAAACGACTGCCGAAAATTGAATTTGCTCTTAATAATTCCGTGCATTCTACAACCAAGTTTTCACCCTCCGTTCTTCATTTTGGTGTTGAATAGCGATGTACAGGGATCGATGAATTGACGGATCGACTTGGTGAAAGATCCGTTAGTACTGATCATTCCCCAGTTGATGTTCGTACCGTTGCCTTACAAAACATCGTAAAATCCCTGGAATATTAAACCGTTTTAGTTGACATCATCATTGTAATCGTTAGAAATGTAGACACAACAAATGGTAAAATAAGAAACTCATTAAACGATATCCCGGTTCCTATGTCATATATAAGAAACTTCCGAAAGACAGATACGTCAAACGAGGTGTGGAAATTTCTCAGCTTACCCAACTGCCGTATTATGGAGTGTAATAAGCATAAAAACTCAAGATGTTACTCACGCCATCTGCGAGCTGTGTATGTTATGTCACGAGACAAGCAGCGCTCACTTGTGTAGCGCTCTAAACTACTGCTATAATATTATTTATAAAATCGAGGTCGACCGAGTTGTAAGGATTTGAATGAATTTTTAATGAATTTTAATGAATATCGATTGTTACTTTAATGTTATGTTGTTATCTGCCCTTAAAGAAAATTTCCCCGTTAAAATTGTCATCCCTGGTAGTTATTAACACAGCTCTAGCTTGAAACCCGATAAATACGAGTTTTGCATAATCTTAAATTTTATACTTTCTGCAAGAGTATATTGGGCTTGTGAAAATGTATGTAACAGGCAGAAGGAGGCGTGGCAGACCCCATAAAGTATATATATTCTTGATCAGCATCGCAAGCCGAGTCGATATAGCCCGTCTGTCCGTCTGTCTGTAAGTCCGTATGAACAAACAGATTTCAGAGATGGTAAGAGCCACAAGTTCGAGCTTGATCTCAATCGATCACACATTTAGTCAGTCAATACAAGAATTTTTTTTTTCGATGCCATGCCCCATTCGCCCACAATGAGCAAAAAACTAGACACACCTCGGAAAAAATTGGTGTTTTGGGCGAATATCTCAATAACTATTGCACCTAGGATCACCAATTTTGGTATGGAGGTTCCTAGCGCCAGCGTAAATGCACTGACATTCAAAATTTTGGACTCTCAACTTTCGTAAATAAATAAATAAAGGCATATAGTGACATATTCATACTGAATCTGTCCACAACATACATAACAACATCGAATTCCACATAAAAAGCTATTCTCCAACTATAAACATTCCCAAGCTGCACTTGTAAACAATTTCGGCAATTGTAAACAAAGAGCAGCCTAGCCGGCGCATTTCCCCCAATCAATCGACAACGATCGAAAATAGCTCGATCAGCATATTTTGGCTCACAGTCACAAGCTGAGAAATCCCACAATTCTTGGTTCCCAGCTTTAAGCGTTCACCCTCAAATTGTAAACATTTAAATCCCTGTAAACAGAACTTTCATTTTTATTCATTAAGCAGATATCTGTTAGTCTTAAGCTGTTCTTCAATAAAGCAAGTTGTCGTGAACCCAAATTCCCGCATTTTCTTTAAATAAAAATCAGCGTTGCCGTTAGAGTGTGTCGCGGCATTTATTGGACTTAATAACACATCAAATATCTAATTGGCGCAGCCGGTAGGATAACATTAAAGTGTGGATTCTGATGCAATAACTCAGTTATTAATTCTAATCCTTTTTTTTGTTATCCGCTAAAACAACCAACGCGAAGGCAACCCAAGCGACGGTCAATATCGCGTCAAGTTTTATAAAAAACCTCGACAGTGACGTGTAAACCAAAAAACTCGCATTTGCCAAAGCCACGGATGTCCAAAACAACTTGAAAATAATTCAAGAAGACGCGATAGAATTCGGAGAGAACATAATTCCAGACATACCTGGTTATCTCAATAAAATTCGAAATAGCTATCTGTGCAAACGAATAGAAACAAACTGAATCGTAATTAAGTTAAAAAAAGTGAATTATAAGAAAAAGTAATAAACAACAATCGAAATTAAGCAAACAAAGTGAATTATAAGAAATAAACTAAACTAAGTGAAACAATTGAACAGCATTCATCTGTCATCTGCCATCTGCGAGCTGTGTATGTTATGTCACGAGACAAGCAGCGCTCACTTGTGTAGCGCTCTAAACTACTGCTATAATATTATTTATAAAATCGAGGTCGACCGAGTTGTAAGGATTTGAATGAATTTTTAATGAATTTTAATGAATATCGATTGTTACTTTAATGTTATGTTGTTATCTGCCCTTAAAGAAAATTTCCCCGTTAAAATTGTCATCCCTGGTAGTTATTAACACAGCTCTAGCTTGAAACCCGATAAATACGAGTTTTGCATAATCTTAAATTTTATACTTTCTGCAAGAGTATATTGGGCTTGTGAAAATGTATGTAACAGGCAGAAGGAGGCGTGGCAGACCCCATAAAGTATATATATTCTTGATCAGCATCGCAAGCCGAGTCGATATAGCCCGTCTGTCCGTCTGTCTGTAAGTCCGTATGAACAAACAGATTTCAGAGATGGTAAGAGCTACAAGTTCGAGCTTGATCTCAATCGATCACACATTTAGTCAGTCAATACAAGAATCTTTTTTTTTCGATGCCATGCCCCATTCGCCCACAATGAGCAAAAAACTAGACACACCTCGGAAAAAATTGGTGTTTTGGGCGAATATCTCAATAACTATTGCACCTAGGATCACCAATTTTGGTATGGAGGTTCCTAGCGCCAGCGTAAATGCACTGACATTCAAAATTTTGGACTCTCAACTTTCGTAAATAAATAAATAAAGGCATATAGTGACATATTCATACTGAATCTGTCCACAACATACATAACAACATCGAATTCCACATAAAAAGCTATTCTCCAACTATAAACATTCCCAAGCTGCACTTGTAAACAATTTCGGCAATTGTAAACAAAGAGCAGCCTAGCCGGCGCATTTCCCCCAATCAATCGACAACGATCGAAAATAGCTCGATCAGCATATTTTGGCTCACAGTCACAAGCTGAGAAATCCCACAATTCTTGGTTCCCAGCTTTAAGCGTTCACCCTCAAATTGTAAACATTTAAATCCCTGTAAACAGAACTTTCATTTTTATTCATTAAGCAGATATCTGTTAGTCTTAAGCTGTTCTTCAATAAAGCAAGTTGTCGTGAACCCAAATTCCCGCATTTTCTTTAAATAAAAATCAGCGTTGCCGTTAGAGTGTGTCGCGGCATTTATTGGACTTAATAACACATCAAATATCTAATTGGCGCAGCCGGTAGGATAACATTAAAGTGTGGATTCTGATGCAATAACTCAGTTATTAATTCTAATCCTTTTTTTGTTATCCGCTAAAACAACCAACGCGAAGGCAACCCAAGCGACGGTCAATATCGCGTCAAGTTTTATAAAAAACCTCGACAGTGACGTGTAAACCAAAAAACTCGCATTTGCCAAAGCCACGGATGTCCAAAACAACTTGAAAATAATTCAAGAAGACGCGATAGAATTCGGAGAGAACATAATTCCAGACATACCTGGTTATCTCAATAAAATTCGAAATAGCTATCTGTGCAAACGAATAGAAACAAACTGAATCGTAATTAAGTTAAAAAAAAGTGAATTATAAGAAAAAGTAATAAACAACAATCGAAATTAAGCAAACAAAGTGAATTATAAGAAATAAACTAAACTAAGTGAAACAATTGAACAGCATTCAACAAAAAAAAAAAATAATAATAATAAAAAATAAAAAATAAATAAGAAAAATAACATTGGTTAAGTAAAAAAAAAAGAAGAAAAAAAAAAAATAATAATAATAATAATAATAAAAATAAAAAACATCAAAACTACAACCGATCATAACATAATTACCACAAAATGGAAGGAGCAGCAGCCGCAACACCCCTTTCTGACGCCAGCATGTCACAAATAATAAATCAATTGAAGGACGTCGAAAAATTCAATGGAGACAAAAATACACTGTACACTTTTGTCAACCGCATCGACTACATATTGGCCCTGTACACCACCAACGATGTACGCCAACAATCGATTATTTTTGGACTTGTGGAATGTTGCATCAGTGCCGATGTTATGCTATCCCTTGGCATAAATAACCTAAACACCTGGACGGATCTTCGAAAACAACTAGTATTCAACTATAAAACGCAAACCAAGAACCACATCTTGCTAGAGGAATTTAGGAACACACCTTTCAAAGGGAATGTACGAGAATTTTTGGAAGAAGCCGAATACCGTAGATGGACTTTGATGAGTAAGCTAGAATTAGAAAATAACCATGACGAAAAAATATTGTATACGCGGTTAATTAAAACTAGTATTGACGATCTTGTTCAAAAATTGCCCACTAACATTTGTATCCGAATTATAAATTGCGAAATTCCCGATTTAAGATCATTAAATCTGTTACAAGAAAAAAATCTGTATAACGAACAATGTCAAAATTCTAATTCCATTAGAGTAAAACAAGAAAAAGTTTGAAGCCACCTCCAACCAATTCCAATTTTCAAAGATTTCCAACATTCCTTCAACCAAATAACACTCCTTATGTCCCATATCATAATCATCAGCCATATGTTCATCATCCCCCACAACCACATTTTAACAATAACAATATGCATTACAATAACGCTTATTTACCTCGACCAATTCAACCAGTACCGATTCAGACAAGACCAGTACAGTTTACACCTAGACCAAATTTCCGACAAAACTTATTTGATTCTAACCGTTTCGGACAAAATCAGAATGCCATTATACAAAGAGCACCGATCAATACTACTTCCGGTGTATCCAATCAACCAATTAAACGCCCTAGACCAGCTGAAAGTGCGCAAAGTAAAATGAGTATAGATCACGAGGCTAGGAACCAAGAAAAATTGAACTACCAGGAATATTTGCAACAAGAATATTTCAATCAATTTGCTTCTTATCCTCAATACTACCAAGAACAGGGATATCCGCAAAATTCAGATTATTCGGATTCACAAATACCAATAAACGAACCCTGAAAAATCCAAAACTATTTTTAAATAAAACAAATTGTAAGTTCTTAAACGTTACAATTGATTGTTGGACTTGGCAATCGCGGAAAGGCTTGGCAGCGTGTGTGTGGTTAAAGCGAGACGAAAACGAACTAAACTGCTGCTCGCGACAGCCGCATTGCCGAATACAAATTCGACTTACAGACTAGCTTAAGTATAAGAGTTCGATACACTACTGGACAATTCAATAATATCGTTAATTTAAGCTTATCCTAACAATTCATTATTTTCTTTACTCTAACTTATGTTTATGATCCAACATTCCGGCCACCTTGAAGGGATCGCCTTCAATCCCTTGGTAGCCCGGGTGTGAGCGCGTCTCCCATGTCCACTGAAGCCGGCGGCCTTGGGTCGACAATGGCCACCACGTCGGTCAGGTGCCAACGGAAATCGCCCTCTGTGAGCTGACGGCTGCTCAGCTGCCGGGAAAGTGCATCCTAGTACTCCCTTCCCAGGTTTCTCACGAACATGTGTCGTCTTCTCACTGTAACTCTGGACTGGTGTGCCACGTCGAGCAAATACGTTCACTGTGAAAAATAGAGGTTCAGTGGATCTTGCTGTAAATTCAGTATGAACAGCCTTTGATGCAAAACACGCGAACACCGAACTATACACTTTTAAAGTGGTTAGTCCTCTTATTTTAGTCAATGACTTTGTGGTACCATACAAATCCTCACATAAGGGAATCACAGAGATTCGTCTACCTAAATCGTCTGACTTATCAATCAGCGATTGCAAAAATGAATGCCCAATGTCAGCCTTTTTTGGCTTAACAAGTTTCCTGCTGAGCTCTGCTCGCTGAGTTAGTTGCAGCAGAATCAGAAACGCGAATCTTAATTTTTTATTCTCGACAGTATATGGTTCTACAATAGCTTTCGATCTGAATCGATACATATAATCAACAATTGGTTCGATTTTATGACGATATTTAAGCTTCGGAACTTCACACCCTCTTGACCACAAATCAGCTGGATTTGATAAAGTCGGTGCATTTTTCCAAGATACATTATTGGCCATATCTAGGATGCCTGCAACACGATTGGCTACAACTGTTGCAAATTGTGAAGGGGAAGTATTTATACAATGTAGTGCGGCTTCTGAATCATTCCAGAAACTCGCACTCTCGATTCGACATCGGTAAAACGCGTGTATTTGGGCCAACATACACGCGAAAGTTTCTAACAATGTTTTTAGCTTGGCGGGACTTATTTTGGCGAACCTACGAACCAAGTGATACTGAAAAGTATCCAATCTTGGTGTCCACCTCATGCCAAGCGTTCTTGTCGAATCGGCATCATTGGAAATCCAAAGTTTCTCATTTCCGCCTTCTACTACTTTAGAATGGTGTGAAAAAGTGTAATGTGGTCCTGGTGGAACTTCTGTATCTAAGAACGACACATGACTAAGGTCAAGATTCTCGGTCATGAAACTTAAATGTACATCATGGACTTCCAAATTCATGGAACGTAGATGTCTCTTGGCAATTTGTGACGATTCCAGTACTTTGGGATCAGTAATAAAAGACAAATTAAACCCAAATTTTCCAGTCGGCAATTTACGAACGCTGTCCCGAACACCTTGTTTGCAAAAGATGTGCTCCGCATAAAGATTTTCGGACACACTTGTCTTTGGGACAGCTTCAACTTTACAGTGTTGATCTACACTGTCTTTAAAACGAACATCTTGTCTATGTTGCATCACTGAGCAACATATTGGGCTTTTGGTAAACATTTTCTTGCACCGCCCTGATGCCACCCAACCAAACAACGTCTTTTGTAGTAATGGACCACCCTTCGCCAGTCGAATTCGTCCATTACAAAGCGTTTCGAAAAATGAGTCGGCTCCCAGAAGCATATCTATTTGCTGGGGTTTATAGAATTCAGGGTCAGCCAGTTCGACGTTTGCTGGAATCTTCCACCGATTAATGGGAAGATCACAATCTGGCTGCCTGCTACAAATCGATTTCAGCACCCAAAACTCGGTGCTGAACTGATATCTCGATACACGAGACGAAACTATTGTCGATACTTTTGTTTTTGCAGTCAATCTCGACTGTCCAACCGACTTTACGGTTAAGCTCTTGTTGTTGCGTTGAAGGCGCAAGGCTTGTGCGAGATCTTCCGTCATAAAGTTAACTTGAGAGCCTGAATCCAACAAGACTCTAGCATTTCGATTCTGACCGAATCTATCTCGAACTATAACAACTGCCGTTGCAAGAATTACCTGATCGGTTTCGCTAGCAACATGATCAACATGGGCAGGATGAGCAGAAGCCTCTGATGTTTCTAAGGCTGCGTACTTATGTAGGAGAGTATTGTGTGGGCGAGAACACACTCTACACTTTGACGCAGTGCAATTGGACACTCTGTGTCCCGAATGTAAACAATTTATACACAGTTGACTGGACTTCACGAAATTAAATCTGTCGTCAACTGGCAGTGCTGCGAACCCTTGACAATTTCCAATCATATGGTTTTCACCGCAAAACTGGCATGTGGGTTCAACTTCTTTCTCAGCATTCGTACACGAAAACGACGATTTTTTAGCGTGTTTTATTTCAAATGTTTGCTTCATCCTAGACTTCGAACTTTCTTCAGCAGACAAATGCTGATATCGCCTGTTCAAAGCCGCAACACAGTCAGCCCATTTAGGCAATGTGTTTTAATCAAGTTGTTCCTCATACTTCGACTTTGTATGAGGATCTACCTTCGACATGACTATATGAATCAAGATTGCATTTGCAAAATCTTGTTCATCTCCAACGGACATTAACGACTCAAATATTGCCGATACCGAGTCAACCATTGTTCGAATTCCAATGGCCGATGGCTTAGACATCGGCTCAATGTCGAACAACTGGGCGAGAGTGTCAAAAAAGATCAAGCATTTGCTGTCGTATACTCGACTTAGACTCTCTAATGCCTTTGGGTAATTGGCATCAGATACCTGAAAGGCTCTGATGGTACCTAATGCCTCATCAGATAAGCACGATAACAAATGATTGAACTTTTCAATATTTGAAAGCGAGCGATCCGAGTCTACTAAGCTATTAAACAGACCGATAAATTGCCTGTATTCCGAGTGTTTACCGCTGAATTTCGGCAACTTTAATTTGGGCAAGTGAGAATGGTGAGAATGCTGAGGTACGTTTTCTGCTGCTTGATGCGCACTTAGGGCTGACATGTATGAAGACCGTGCCAAAATACATGTTTCCTCAAGCATTGCACGGCTAGTATTATCAGGATCTATTGCATCGATCTCCGACTGCAGATCCATAGCTTTGGCAATATACGAATTTAGTATATCTAGCCGGCACTGAACCTCAAATTTACTTGGAGTCACCATTTTATTAATGAGTGAACTCCTTTGGCGCTCTATGTCGCTCTCTACCTTTTCTAATTTCACGAACAATTGGGTTAAACGCGCACTAAGGCAGCTCTCATCGACATCCACAACAGTCTCATTATGATCTACTTTGTGCGCCATATTGACTAATTAAATTGACCCTATTTGAATGCACGTAAGTGTACTAACCCAGTAATAATCAGCCTATAAAGAAACTTGGCTGAGAAAGATAATCAAATAATTAAAGATACTCAGTTGATTAAAAAACAGTTAACGATCAATATAATTTAAGATGTAAGATGTAGAATATTGAAGATAATCAACTGACTAAATAACTTTCATGAATAATATAGATAATAGCAATTAAGAAAACCAAGTGTATGCAGATAAGAGCTGACAGTTGTCTACAACAACAAATAACTATCTACGCAAACGCACCCGCACAAACGATAATCAGCTGATTAGCGATGTTCGCCTGATAAACAATATTCGGCTGATTCGACTGCACGCTATGAACAACAATAACAGCGCAACAAAATGCGTAGGAGGGCAATTGCGCTATTTAATAACAACAACAGCGCATGCGTAGGTAGGCAAACGATGCAATCTAGCAACAATAACTAACGGGCTTGCAGGTAGGCACGATGCGATCTACGCAACAACAACTAAAATGCTTGCAGTTAATCAGCAACAACAGCTAAAATGTTTGTTGTTTTAATCAGCGAACGTTTGTACGTTTGCTAGCGCTTATGTATGTAAGCAGCGTTGACACAAACAAAGTAAAGCAAAATCAAAGTAAAACACAAACAAAGTACAAGTTAACTACCGCAAGCTTAAGCTCCACAGCTGTATGTATGTATGTATGTAAATGCGATCTGCGCTTTACTTATGTACAAATTGTGAATAGCAAAGAACAAAGGTCAAAAAACCCACCACCGAATGTATGTAGATATAGGCGAATAGCGAAATTAAAGAGGAATGGTGAACGTTGATATGTATATATAACTATGTTTATTTGCACAAGTTAAGTGTTTTGTTTTATTTATGTATGTATATTTATTTGATTCGGTTTGTGTGTTTTGCATCAAATTGCCTTTTTAAATCACAAAAATATCAGTGCCGAAACGCAATGTCTAATGTGCAACAAATGGAGCAATACGTTCTTATTTATTATGTGCCGCTTCTATGCTTGCACTTTCTATGTTCTCCTGCACTGACTCGTTTGGGCACTGTTACCTGATAAACAGAAGAGTCGCTCTTGGGCTCAATTCTGGGTATTATCTCCAAGCCTTGAAATGTCTTAAAGACCAACTAACGCGATTGAAAGTCACTGCTCGGGCGCCAATGAAAAATCCAAAACTATTTTTAAATAAAACAAATTGTAAGTTCTTAAACGTTACAATTTATTGTTGGACTTGGCAATCGCGGAAAGGCTTGGCAGCGTGTGTGTGGTTAAAGCGAGACGAAAACGAACTAAACTGCTGCTCGCGACAGCCGCATTGCCGAATACAAATTCGACTTACAGACTAGCTTAAGTATAAGAGTTCGATACACTACTGGACAATTCAATAATATCGTTAATTTAAGCTTATCCTAACAATTCATTATTTTCTTTACTCTAACTTATGTTTATGATCCAACAAACCCGAAACTGAGCAGTATAACGAAATGGAATTCGAACAAGCTGAAAATTTTCGGCAACCAGCCTCTGACACCAACAATTCATAAAGTTGACCCATAAAAGAAAGAATTTAAAACGTCTTATAGATACCGGTTCTACAGTTAATACGATGACATCCAATATTTTCAATCTACAAGTTGTAGATACTGAATGTCTAATTCAAACAAGTAATGGCCCATTAACAATTACAAACAAGATAGAATGCTACAGTCGCCCCGCGACTTTAGGACACCCGTTACTCAATGTTCGACCGATTGTTGCTATGGGAGCTATACGATATAGTTGTCCGATTTGTATGAAACTTGGTCAGTGCATTTATGTTATTGATAAATTTATTCTGTATCAGTTTCATTAGGATAGCTTGGTAAATACAGAAAAGTTTCATACAAATTCATACTAAATGCAAATTTTTGACCTATTGTCCCTATGGGAGCTATACGATATAGTAGTCCGATTTCTATGAAACTTGGTCAGTATATTTATATTTATGATTTATTTATTTTGTGTCAGTTTCATTAAGATAGCTTGGTCAATGCAAAATTTTTTCATACTAATTTATATTTGGAGCGTGTTTTTGACCGATCGGCCCTATGGGAGCTATACGATATAGTTGTCCGATTTCGATCAAACTCAGTACATGTACTTCATAGACATGTACTCTTCGTGTGAATTTAGTTCAGATAGCATTGCTAACAAAAAAGTTTTCTATACTAAAACATTCAAGTTTTATCTGTACATTTACCTTTATATGAAGATAGAACGCCCTAAAGTGGGCGTGTCAAAAAACAAAAACAAACTCGTACTGCTTGGGTATTGTACCTTTCATTTGCGACCCCTTTCACCTTTCTAGCTCTTATAGTCTCTGAGATCCTTTTGTTCATACAGACGGACGGACGGACGGACGGACGGACGGACGGACGGACAGACGGACAGACGGACATGGCTATATCGACTCGGCTATTGATGCTGATCAAGAATATATATACTTTATGGGGTCTGCCACGCCTCTTTCTGCCTGTTACATACATTCCAACGATTACAATATACCCTTGTACTCTACGAGTAACGGGTATAAAAAGATCAATGTTCCTCCTAATAACATATTCATGAGTAATAGTGAATTCCTTTTACATAAATTTTCTTCAGATTATGACTTACTAATTGGCCGAAAGTTGTTATCACAAGCCCAAGCTATAATAGATTACAAATCCCAGACAGTTACCCTATTCAATAAAAAATACAATTTAATAAACGATTCGCCAATAATAAATCAAAATCATTTTTTAGCCCATCCAAATTCTGTATCTACAGAATATTGCAATAGCCCTGAGTCCCCCGAAAAATCAAATATTTATCGTCTAGATCATCTAAATAAAGAGGATAAATCAAAATTAACAAATTTATTAAAGTGCTATCAGCATATTCAATTTCGAGAAGGAGATCAACTTACCTTCAGCAACCAAGAGAAACACAACATCAATCTTACTCATAACTCCCCAATTTTTTCCAAACCTTATACTTATCCTCAGGCTTACGAGCAAGAGGTTGAAAACCAAATCCATGAAGTGTTAGAACAAGGTATCATTAGGCCTAGTAATTCTCCCTATTGCAGTCCACTATGGATTGTCCCAAAAAAACAAGACGCGTCAGGTAAACAAAAGCTTAGAATAGTAATCGACTATAGAAAAATAAACGAAATAACTATTAACGACAGACACCCAATACCAAACATGGACGAAATATTAGGAAAGCTAGGTAGATGCAACTATTTTACCACAATAGATCTTGCGAAAGGTTTCCATCAGATGGAAATGCACCCGGATGCAATACATAAAACAGCCTTTTCAACCAAAAATGGTCATTATGAATACCTTCGTATGCCGTTTGGTTTAAAAAATGCTTCTGCAACTTTTCAACGTTGCATGAATAATGTCTTACGGCCATTATTAAATAAGCATTGTTTAGTGTATCTGGACGACATCATTGTATTTTCCACATCGCTAGATGAGCATCTGCATTCACTGGAACTAGTTTTCGAAAAGCTTTCTGAAGCTAATCTTAAACTACAACTTGATAAATGCGAGTTTCTTAAACAAGAAACTACTTTCCTTGGACATATTGTAACTAAAGAAGGAATAAAGCCAAATCCAGAAAAAATCAAGGCAATTCAAAAGTACCCAATTCCTACGAAATCCAAAGAAATTAAAGGTTTTCTTGGATTAACCGGTTACTATAGAAAATTTATACCCAACTTCGCAGACATAGCCAAACCCATGACAACAGCCTTAAAAAAAGATTCAAAAATTAACATAAAAAATCCGGAATACATTGAAGCTTTCGAAAAGTTAAAACAACTAATCTCCAGTGACCCCATCTTAAAAATACCAGATTTTAATACTAAATTCGTATTAACTACAGACGCAAGTAACGTAGCTCTTGAAGCTGTACTCTCACAAAACGGACACCCACTCAGTTACATTAGCAGAACTTTAAATGAACATGAAACTAATTACAGTGCCATAGAAAAAGAACTCTTAGCCATTGTATGGGCAACAAAAACCTTTCGACATTATCAATCTGACAATTGTCAGAATATGACTTTAATATCAAGTACATAAAGGGAAAGGAAAATCACATAGCCGACGCTTTATCACGCGTTAAAATAGAGCAAGCATATTTTGGAGAAGAGACTCAACATAGTTCCGATGAAGACAATAGCAACTTAATATTTACTACCGAGAAACCCATAAACATATTTAAAAGGCAAATAATATTTTCTAAAGGCGTTCCAAACCTTAAAAAAGAAAATTACCTCAAAAAACTAATTATTCACATCACATATGATAACATGACAATAGAAAAAGCGAAACAATATTTAATTGATCACTTTTGCACCAAGTCTAGTGTTTAATTTATAGATAGTGATGACGATTTTGAAATTGTTCAAAGCGCACACAAAGAAATAATAAACACTAATCATACAAAAATTCTTCGAAGCCTAACTCAGTTAAAAAATATAAATTCATACGCCGAGTTTAAAGAACTCATTCTTAAAACCCACGAAAAACTCTTACATCCGGGAACCCAGAAAACAAACAAACTGTTCGGTGAAACTTATTACTTCCCCAACAGCCAGTTGTTGACACAAAACATCATAAACGAATGTCACATCTGCAATCTAGCAAAAACCGAACATAGAAATACAAACATGCCAATGAAAATAACTCCCCAACCAGAGCATTGTCGCGATAAATTTGTAATAGACATTTATTCTTCAGAAGGAAAACATTATCTAAGTTGCATTGACATTTTTTCAAAATTTGCTACTCTCGAACAAATCAAAACAAAAGATTGGATTGAATGCAAAAACGCATTAATGCGCATATTTAATCAGTTAGGTAAACCAATACTATTAAAAGCAGACCGAGACGGCGCATTCACCAGCTTAGCACTCAAAAGATGGCTTGACAGTGAAGGAGTAGAAATACAGTTAAACACATCAAAAACTGGTATAGCAGACATTGAACGACTTCATAAAACTATTAACGAAAAAATCAGAATAATAAATACATTAAACGATGAAGAAAACAAGCTCAGCAAAATAGAAACTATCCTTTATATTTACAACCATAAAACCAAACATGACACTACTGGACAAACTCCCGCACACATATTTTTATACGCCGGACAACCAATTTTAGATACACAAGACAGAAGAGAAAAGACAATAAATAAAATAAACCGTGACAGACATGAATACGAAGTCGATACTAGATATCGAAAGGGTCCATTACAAAAAGGAAAATTAGAAAACCCATTTAAAGCCAACCAAAACGTCACACAAACAGATGCTGACCATTATCAAATTACTAACAAAAATAGAACAACTCATTACTACAAAACACAATTTAAAAAACAAAAGAAAATTAACCAAATTGTAACTCCACAGGTTCCTACTTCATAATCTTAACATCGTTCACACTCCTAACCCTATGTCATGCTCAACAAATCCAGATCAATAACTTGGATACGGACCACGGATATTTACTGTTCTCAGACAAACCTTTAGAGCTACCAACTAGATTTGAACATCATTCTTTGCGAATTAACGTAACGGAAATCATAATAACAAACGAATCTTTTCGTAGAACTATCCCTAACTTCAAAAATGTATCACAAATCAACTATTTATACACTAAATTACAACAAGAACTAAATGGCTTAATTTTTCACAGTGAGAATCGTAATAAACGCGGACTATTCAACATTGTAGGCTCACTATACAAATTTATTTTTGGGACACTTGACAATGACAGAGTTGAATTCAAGAAAAACATTGAAAACTTATCTTTAAACATTGTTCAAACTAAAGACATAAACGATATAATAAACATAATAAATAGCGATATGCAAAAATTTAAAGATAATCAAAACAAACGAACATTGCAAGACACATTTACTTACCAATTATCACAATTTATAGAATATGTAGAAAGCATTGAAATGGGCATGCAGTTGTCAAGATTAGGACTTTTCAATCCCAAATTACTTACCAATGACAGACTTGACAGTGTTAATAACCGAAACATTCTTTTAATTAAAACATCCACTCGGATTAATTACCAAGATAATATCATACTAATCGTATCCCATATTCCAATCGACTTCCAATCTACTAACACTATTAAAATCATTCCATATCCCGACCACGATGGCTATTAACTCGACTACATTAGTACAACATCCTATTTTGAAAAAGACAACAAAATTTATAATAGACAAAATGAACAAATTATCGATGAATGTATTACAAAAATCCTACTACACACAAACCCAATATGTAATTTTGAACACATAAATACAAAAGAAATGATAAAATACATTGAGCCTAACACAATTGTAACTTGGAATATTTCAAACACAACAGTAAAACAAAATTGCCAAAAAATAATGTAAATCTTAATATTCAGGGCAATAAAATAATTAACACTAACCAATGTAAATTACAGATAAATAATATAATTTTAAGCGACAATTACTTACAACCAGAAGTGGATCTTACACCCTTGTATCCACCTATAGAAATTATTAAAGTCAAACCCATAAAACATGCTGATATTGTAAAAATAGTATCACAGAATAATGCCCTTACGCATACAATTATAATAATTATTATCATTATATTCATAATCATATTCGTATACTTAAAATATGTATGTTGTTATCCTATAAAATTAATCCAGAAAAAATGTAAAAAACAAATTCACGAAACCAAGATCAAAACGCTACAATCAGTTCAACAACAAGTACAACAAGAACAGCACGAGCAACAAGATGAAACAACTATCGACATGGAACAATCTACACTACCAAAACTCTACCCATCCGTTTCACCATGACTCACAGGCTCGCCTCTTAAGGAGAGGGAGTGACATATTCATACTGAATCTGTCCACAACATATATAACAACAGTACATAGCAACCTAGACATCGAATTCCACATAAAAAGCTATTCTCCAACTATAAACATTCCCAAGCTGCACTTGTAAACAATTTCGGCAATTGTAAACAAAGAGCAGCCTAGCCGGCGCATTTCCCCCAATCAATCGACAACGATCGAAAATAGCTCGATCAGCATATTTTGGCTCACAGTCACAAGCTGAGAAATCCCACAATTCTTGGTTCCCAGCTTTAAGCGTTCACCCTCAAATTGTAAACATTTAAATCCCTGTAAACAGAACTTTCATTTTTATTCATTAAGCAGATATCTGTTAGTCTTAAGCTGTTCTTCAATAAAGCAAGTTGTCGTGAACCCAAATTCCCGCATTTTCTTTAAATAAAAATCAGCGTTGCCGTTAGAGTGTGTCGCGGCATTTATTGGACTTAATAACACATCAAATATCTAATTATATATATATATATGTATATATGCCTCATATATTGTCTTTCGTATGTGTATTCGCATACAAACAGATGTTTGTTTGATTATGCTTGAATTATTTTTGTTTCAACATGTTTTAATGCAAGTACTACACATTGTAATATCTCTCGACCGATTTTAATAATTTAATAGCGAAAAAATGCAGAATGTATTTTACGGTCGGGCTTGCTCGACTGTACTTTCCTTACTTGTTATACCCTTGCAGAGGGTATATTGTTTTTGTCACGAAGTTTGTAACGCATTGAAGGAGACGTTTCCGACCCCATAAAGTATATATATTCTTGATCAGCATCAACAGCCGAGTCGATATAGCCATGTCCGTCTGTCCGTCTGTTTCTATGCGAACTAGTCTCTCAGTTTTAAAGCTATCTTAATGAAACTTGGTACACATGTGTATTCCCTTTGCACGCAGAACATTTGTTAAAATCGGCCAGATCGGATCACTATATCATATAGCTCCCATAGGAAAAATAGGATGAAAAAAAAAATTTTTTTTGAGCTATGTTAACCAAATTGGCTCCATATGCATTTGGCATAAAATCCTATGTGTTCACCAAATATCATCTAGATCGGACTACTATATCATATAGCTGCCATAGGAACAATCGGTAATTGAAAAAAAATTAACGCAATGTGCATGACTGCAAGGGTATATAATCTTCGGCTAGCCGAAGATAACCTTTTTTTCTTGTTTTTAATTGAATTTATGTGACCTCACTTCCCCTCATCCCCTCTCTTTCTCACTGTCTCTCTTAGACCAGCTGCTATCCAAGCCGACTGTTCATCAAACTAAGCATTTAATTTAAAAGCCCAGTTTCATTTGTTACACTAGTTTTTGTTTTGTTGGCTCGGTGGCTTGTTTGATCATAACCCAAGTAAATAAGCGGGTCAATAATTGTATAATTCGCATTACAAATCTGCTGGTACCCCACGAGTCAACTAACTTAATTATAATGCTACTAACAACAATAATACAGAGCGCTAAGCAAATAATTTGGATTGAGAGTTAAAGTAGAAACCAAATAATAAAGAGCAGAGACAGTCAACTAGCATTGCCATCTATAGTGACTTTGGTAAGCCGAGCAGCCCAGCAGCCAGCAGGCCAAGCAGACAACAAAACAGCCATTGGCATTTATCTAGCCAAGTCAACGTTAAGAAAACATTGAGTAATTTTCTGGTCTAGTCGGTGTCAGTCTCTGTTGCTGTTTCTGTCTTGATCTCAATTTCCATTTCCAACTCAGCTACAGTAGACTCATTCGCGTTGCTTTCTTTTCAATCCAAAGCGTAATAATAATTTACACGTTTTATTATTGACTCTTTGGAGGCTGTAAGCAAATGAGGTGACTCAACCAGGTAGTTGACTGCTTGCTGACCCGTTTTGACGGTCATGTTCGTACTGAAAGCGAAACTGAATTCTTTTGGTAACGCCCCTCTCTGTCTCTCTCTGTCCCCTCACACTCTCCCTCTTTTCTCTTAAATCTATGCCAAATACCTGTCATTTAGCTAAGAAAAATGTTTTTGCCAATTTTGGTTAACGCTCAGTACTTATATATATATATAGTAACATATTCATACTGAGTATGTCTACATTAAACATAACAAAAGTACATAGGAGCCTAGACGTCGAACTCCACATCAAAAACTATTCGCCAACTATAAACACTCCCAAGCTGCACTACTATAAACATTCCCAAGCTGCACTTGTAAACAATTTCGGCGATCATAAACAAAGAGCAGCCTAGCAGGCGTATCTCACCCAATCGATCAGCAACGATAGAAAACCGCTCGATCAGCATATTTTGGCTCACACTCACAAGCTGAGACATCGCACAATTCTTGGTTCCCAGCTTTTAGCGGTCATCCTCAAATCGTAAACATTTAAATCCCTGTAATTATTATCTATTAAGCAGATATGTGTTAGTCTTAAGTTGTTCTTGAATAAAGGAAGTCGTGAACCTAAATTCTCACATTGTCTTTAAATAAAAAATCAACGTTGCTGTTAGAATGTGTCGGCGTATTTATTGGACTCATTAAAACAAAAAATATCTGATTGGCGCAGCCGGTAGGATATCAATAATAGTTATTAAGTCTAATGCTTCTTACTGTTATTCGGCAAACACAACCAATGCGAATGAAACTCAAGCGACGGTCAACATCGCGTCAAGTTTTATAAAAAACAAGTAGGAAAGGCTACAGTCGATCGAGCCGACTGTAAAAGACCCCGTACACCCATAGTAGTGCCCATTTGCATTTTATTTAAATAAAAATTTTAAAATGAAATTTAAAACAACAAAATTAAATATTTACATTTTTAATTAAAATTCAAAAATAAATAAATTAACAATTTTCATTGTCAGCACTCGAACTCGCGATCCATGCGAAGGTTCCACATTGCGCCGCAACTCTACTAGTTGCACCACACCCCTGTTCTTTCATTCTTCCGATTATATGCATATATATATGTGTGCACATATATATATGTGTATGTATAGCATTGGTCGGCGCGGCCAGTGGCTCCGGGCAGCGCTGCCGCCAAAGCAGGTAGAGAAAACGTTCGAACATATGTTTGTATGTTTCTGTGTTTGTTTGTATATGTTGTGCTCATACAGTGATTTTGCAATTAAATAACATAAACTTTGAACAGTGATAACTTTCTTGTTTGACATAGGATTTTGATATAACTTTTAGAATAGTTAGGTATGACAAGTCTCTAAGCGAATGTTAAATTACAACACTATACTATTTGGTTTAATGCCTTAAAAACGGCATTGAAGTTGGAAAGTGGGCGAATGGGGCGTGGCATCAAATCTTGTATTGACTGACTAAATATGTGATCGATTGAGACCAAGCTCGAACTTGTAGCTCCTACCATCTCTGAAATCTGTTTGTTCATACGGACGGACAGACGGACAGACGGACATGGCTATATCGACTCGGCTTGTGATGCTGATCAAGAATATATATGCTTTATGGGGTCTGCCACGCCTCCTTCTGCCTGTTACATACATTTTCACAAACCCGATATACTCTTGCAGAGAGTATAAAAATATATTAAATAAAATTAAATAAAATTTTGCAAAACAACCACCAATCGTAACATAAATAACACAAAATAGAAGGAGGAGCAGCAGCCGCAACAACTCTTTCTGGCGCCAGCATGTCACAAATAATTAATCAATTGAAAGATGTGGAAAAATTCAATGGAGACAAATATACCCTACACACTTTAGTCAACCGAATCGAATGTACGAGCATTTTTGAAAGAAGCCGCAGTACCTCTGTCGCTAACTATTCGCTCAGGGTTTCCAAACACAACAGCTTGTTTCTCAAGGCAACTGAGAACTTCATCAACACCGGTACTCCGAGTTGGATACAGCCAGACAAACTTTGAAAAACCATCAACTATAACTAGGATGTGATTATATCGTCTGTTAATCACCTTCATTGGGCCTACATGGTCGATATGAAACGTACACAACGGTCTATCTGCCTTGTCTATCGGTGTCAACAATCCTTCTTTCTTCCCCGTCTTTGCGTTCATAATAATACACTCTACACAGCTTTCGACTATTCCTACTACTTTCTCTCTTATCTTTGGAATGAAGTAATTTTTCTCTACAAGCTCCTGAGTCTTTGAAACAGAAAAGTGACCCTGTCGGTGTGCAATCTGAATGATCTCTATTTGCATTTGAGATGGTACAACAATTAATTGGCGATTTGGGTCTTTGAATAAGATTTCATTCTCTAAATAATAGTCTTCAAAATCTTTCTCAACAACAACACTTCTTATAGCTTTAGTCCATTCATCCTTTAGTTCGGCATCTTTAAGTCGGTGAACAAAACTATCAATCAACGCGTAACAAGAGACTCGGCTCAGAGCATCAACATGGCGCATTCTGGATCCTGACCTATGTTCGACTTGATAATCAAAATCTTGCAAATACATCGCCCACCTAGCCACTCTTAAAAAAAAAACGTCTTTTTTCTTCATCGACATTGTGAACGCGTTACAGTCGGTGACTATTTTGAATTTTATGCCTAAAACAAAAACACGCCATTTCATTAGGGCACCCATGACTGCAAGAACTTCCAGATCATATGAATCATACTTCTCTTCAGCTGTACTTGTCTTGCGACTCATGTATTGAACAGGATAAAAAAACTGATCTTCTGGATCTTTTTGTAACAATACTCCACCAAAACCAAACTTGCTCGCATCAGTATGAATTTCTGTCTCTAACTTTGGATTGTACAATTTAAGCACTGGCCCATTCATCAATGCTGCTTTTAGTTGCTGGAAAGCAATATGCTCTACATCCATGAATTTAAATGGTTTATCTTTGCGAAGTAGATCAGTTAATGGTTTTGCCATTACTGCGTATCCTTCTACGAACTTCCGGAAATAAGAAGTGAGCCCTAAAAATCGCTGTACAGTCTTCCTATCTTTTGGTACGGGAAAATTTGCCACAGCCTGGTCTTTTCTTTACTTGGAGTAATAGTACCATTCTGTATTATGTATCCCAAGAAATTAACTTTCTCTTGTAACAACTGACACTTCGACCAATTTATTCGCAACCCATTTTTTCCTGCAACGCTCAGTACTCTTTCCAACTTTGTCATACCTTCGTTCAAGTCTCTACTTGGAATAATAACGTCGTCCATATAAACGACGGCATCGCCGATCTGGATTAACTCACGCATAACTGCCATTATAAATCTGGTAAAAACTGCTGGTGAGTTTGAAATGTCAAAGGGTACATAAAGGAATTCATATTGTCCATTTTGAGTTACAAACGAAGTGTATTTTTGCGAACCTGTTTCGACCGGTACATGAAAAAATTCATTGGTCAAATCCAGTGTACTAAATACTTGAGCACGCTGCATTTTTTCAATTACTGAATCTATGTTAGGCATGGGAAAATTATAACGGATGACCTTCTCATTCAGTTTACTGTAGTCACAACACAATCTTTTCTTGCCGTTGTTTTTCGCAACTAGGACAACTGGTGAAGCATACTCCGAAACACTTGGTTTTATGATTTTCTCATCTAACCACTCTTTGACCTGCTTGTCTACAATTTCCTGATCGCAAACTGCTATTCGCCTATTCTGTTAACAAAAGTTTCATTTCGACTGGCGAGTTTGGGTTTCGAACTGCTTTGTAAGAATTTATGAGTTCTTTGTCTCTGTTGCGACAGGTTCAAATGATGTAACTCTACATCAGTTCTCCCAACCTCTTGATTCAAACTCGACATACCCATACTTCTAAACTCATATCGAAGTTCGCAACAAGAATTATCGTCAATATCGGCCATATTTTTTACTTTACTTTCTAGTATCGTTCCACGTTGTGTAACTTGCAAATCAACGAAATTCAAAATCGTCATGCCGAGAATTGCTTCAAACGCAATGTCTTCAACTTGTACTACATGAAATTCTATGTTCATTTCAATGTTATCTATCTTTCCATCTATCATGAACTCTCCATATGTCATAATTTGACTGTCTGCAATGCCATTTAAGGTCTTACTACAACCAGTCTACTTTATTTTTCCCAGCTTTTGATAGACAGACTTTCGCATGAGACACAGGTCTGCTCCGGTATCAATTAGACCTTTGCAAATCACTGCGCCACAAACTATGTCCTTTAACTCTAGTCCAGAAAGGGTAAATGTACTCGACGATTTTGGCACAAGCTTTTTCTCGTCGATGACATTTGCTGACTTTGTTTGTTCTATTGTGATTTCATTTTTGCACTGAGCAGCACGGTGTCCTGGTTTTCCACATTTAAAACAAGAAAACTGGTTCTTCGGACAATCCTTGATAACGTGCGAGTCAGCACCACATTTGAAACATTTTCGCACTTTGCTTTCTTTAAAACCACTGCTAACATCACTTTCTCTCCTTACAGCATTCAACTCAGATTTATTGGACTGCGCAACTGTTGTACGAAATATCCGATAGTTCTCCATATGAACTTTTAACTGTTTGATTGATCGAGCTTGATACAACAACGATTTATTTATTCTCGAGTCTGGTATCTCTTCTATAAAATATGTGCTTTGAAATTTCCATCAACGCATACAGATATTCCTGTAAAGTTTCACCCCTTTTCTGCTGTCTCTTTCCTAATTTCTTGTGGATCTCTGCTGAGGTCAATTTTACTTCAAATTCACTTCGTAATGCATCTTTACTTTTCCCCCAATTATTTATACCTTTTTGCCTACGAATGAACGACTTAGCAGCACCCTGAAGAAGTTGTTTGGCGTACACAAATAATTGCAAATCGTTCTATTGTACCGTAACTGCACATTCTTCTAATTCAGTAACCCAGTCTTCAATATCTAAAACTTTTGAGCCATCACCTTGTTCTGGTCTACTCATTAATGGTGCAGTATTGATTGACTCACTGTCCGAATTATCATCGACTTCCAAGCCAAAATGTTCGAAAAGTCTTGCTTGTAGTTCAGCTTTTCGTCCTACAGTACTCAGCTGCAATTCAGCTAATTTAACGCGTAGTTGTTCGACGACTAGCCCCAAGATCTCTGTTCACTTGTCAGTGAGTTTTCCGTTCTTACACTTTGAGTAAGACCAGAGGGTTTTCAAATACCTAGCACTTTGAGCCAGTTATTCGGATGAGTATCAGAATGTTCAGAGAGTGTATTGCACGCTAAGAATGTTTCTTGAGTACTGATTTTATTGGAACAATGTATGGGCTTATATACCCTTTTGCTTACAGTCTAAGGATCAAATGTTACATAGGATGAGTATCTTAGAACTAACAAACATGTGGTAACGATTAAAACTTAAGGATACAAGTGCGCCTACATCAGTTTACACCAGATGGTAATACGATGTCTGCGCATGGGTAGAGCTACAATAGAAAAAGGGTCACGACGGGTGCGTGCAGATGGTGTTGATCCTTGTTTGGGTTTCCCTCCAGCGGTCTGCATGTCTCTCGTTACAAAGAGGCCGGTATGGCCACTTAACATGCTCCCGGCTGGTGTGGCCACTTAACATACTCCCGGCCGGTGATCCACTGTTACACATTGGCTGATGTGTCAACTAACATACTCCCGGCCGTTGAACAGCAGTTCAACAATTAATTGAGTAAGGTTTGTTGGATGTTGAAACCGGACCTTTGGCTGGTGATGAAGTTGTTGGCTGCACCGTTGATTGAAGGGATCGAATCTCTGGAAGTGATATCTCCTCGTGTTGATTGTTGGTCGTCTGATTTCTCCTGTTTTTCCTGTGTCGTCTTATGATGTAAGTTATGCATATTAGCATAACTATTCCAAATGTGACATGGGACATTATTTCATGGCGTGGAGTTGGTGAAATGTCAAAGGGTAATTTCATTTTTCCGGCTGGCGTCAGCTCTGACTGGAGTCGTGCTAATTCATTGTCCTTTATTTTGTCCATTTTGGTTTGAACTGTGGGCTGTGTTGTACTATTTATGTCAAAGTTCCCAAAGCGTATGTAGGCGTTTTTTGTTGAGCTTGTGGTTAGGCTATGCGTAACTATGCTAATGACTGCGTTACGTATAATGCAATCGGAGTCTGCAGTCAAAAGTCCAGATCCTTGCAAGCTGATCAACTCCGGCTGATTTTTGCAGACAGCTGATAAGTCCATCGTAGTTTGAGTGGCAAAAATCCATTGGTTATGAGATGCCATGTTTAACCATAAAAATGTCTGGTTGGTGTATGTGACTTGACATAACGGTGATGTTTTGTCGTTGAATAGAAGGAACTCACAGCTTTGTTCCATGGAGAATACTGCTTGCTTGTTGTGACAAATGTATTCATCAGTGTTAAAATGAAAACATCTTGAAAAATCGTCTTGTGAAAGTCCGACAAATTGATCTCGATGACTATTTACGCCAATCACTGCTCGATCGATTTTAATTAGTTTCATCCCATCACTGCTCTTCACTGGAATGGGAACCAGGTTGTATAGTTCCATTTTGTCTATACTAAGTAACGGCAAAGTTATTTGGAAAATAACATGCTGTCCAATCACTGTTCCCTTGGCTTCCATCAATTTATAAAGTTGGACAATGTTGTTTTTATGAGCTGGCAGGGCTTGTCCTTCCGATAGATGTGTCTGCATAAACTCCAATTGCTCTTCAAGTTGCCGTGGGGATATTAGCAATGGGCTTATGCTGTTATGGCGGATGTCTGTTAATACGCTGACAATTTCTGTCTGTATTCGTTGTAGATTTATGCCAATTACAGTGAGTTGCGTTGTGAGTGTGATGTACCATTGGAAGAGCAAATGACGGTGGTTTCATTGGCCATGGTAACTATTTGTGTCTCAAACAAATCCAATCGTTTCGAGATGGTTCCTTCGTTTCGTTTCAAAATGTTTACAGTTGCATCTATTACTGATGTTTGATTCTTTAGTAATGTCAACATGTAATTCTCGTTCGCCTTCACCTTCTCGATTACTTGAGCCATTTTTATTGCGTAGCTTGAATCAAGAACTCCAAATAGGCTGCTAGCAATGTTTCCAATGATGTCCAATGGTGATCGTCGTTTTCTGGTGGGCTTGAGGAATCCATTTTCCATCTTGAGTTCCTCTTCAATGTGTTTAAAATGCTGGTACATCGTTTCACAGGCCGAACTGGTTTGTAATTTTGAGCACAGTTCACCCACTCTTTCTGTTGTGGTTGAAAACCGTTTCATATCTTCCCAATATGGCGCTAGATCATAGTACGCAATGATCTTCCATTCGGATATGGTGAAGCGACTCGTTCCTATCCTTTCGAAGTATATCCCAGGTTTTGTTCCAAATTGAGTTATGTTTACCGATTTCGCAAGTGCCAGCGGTAGTATCATCAGCATTATCATTATTGTTGTAGCTAATGACGGTAGTCCAGATGTCTTGCGTTTTTTGGAACTAGTATCCTTGGTGGGAGTGGAGTCATCTTCTGGTGGTGATGCCCGTTTTTGAGGTAACTCTGCTATGATTTCGTCTTCTGGTAGCAGTGGGCACAGTTTGAGGATTTCCCTCTGTATGACACCTCTTTGGGTTTTTATATCTGCGCATCTCACTAGGTTATCTGATCCATAGTAAACCTTGATGATTTTACCCATGGGCCATTGCATACTGGGAACGTTATCTTCCTTGATTAATACCAGTGTTCCTTCCTTGACATTGGGCAACGGTAAATGCCATTTATGTCGCCTTTGTAGTCCACTTAAATATTCCGAGGACCATCGGGTCCAAAAATTATGTCGAAGTTTTGACGAATGGTCCCATTGTTGACGGATTGTGGTACTAGTGGGTTCGCAGTGTACCTGACTTACTAAAGGCTCACCGATTAGAATGTCTCCTGGTGTGATCGCCTTTAGATCGTTGGGATCCGATGAATGTGGTGTCAGTGGCCTTGAATTCAATATGGCTTCCACTTCCGCAATCACTGTGTTCAATTCTTCGAACGTGAGTGATGCAGTTTCCACATTTCTTTTTAAAATGCTTTTTGCTGACTTTACTGCTGCCTCCCATAAGCCTCCAAAGTGAGGAGCACGTGGTGGAATGAAACTGAAATTTATTTTCAGTTTATTGCAGCTTTCAGTGATCTCATCTTTAGCCTTTCTGGATAATATTGCTTCCTTTAGTTCCTTCAATTGATTGCAACCTCCTACGAAGTTTGTTGCGTTGTCACAATACACGGTGTCGATCCTTCCTCGACGAGCCAAGAAGCGCTTCAGTGCACGTATGAATGCCGCTGTTGTCAAATCATTGACCAACTCCAGGTGTACTGCCTTTGATGCGAAACAGACAAATACGGCTATATATGCCTTGTCAGGTTTCTTTCCTCTGACCTTGTGGTGGATCCAGAAAGGTCCACAGTAATCCACTCCGCTGTGTGAAAATGGCTTTGATGGAGTTACTCTGGCTGAGGGTAGGACTCCCATCATTTGTTGTAAACCGGGGGGTGGGAACCTTCGGCATCGAACGCATTCCCACTATGCTTCTGGGAAGAGATGTGCCATTTAAGATCCAGTAATTTTGTTGGTAAATGGATCTAAGTTCCAACGGAGCGCAGTGCATGTTCTGTACATGAATTTCATGAACAATCATTTTTACAATGGGATCATTGTATGGCAACAAGATTTGGTGCTTTGCTGTCTCAGGAAGTCGAGAATTTTCCAAGCGTCCACCAACTACAATGAGTGAATTCTTCATTATGGGGTTTAGACTCACGAACGGGCAGGCCTTCGGGACAGTTCCTTTCTTGACTGTATCGTAATATTCAGGAAATGCATTTTGTTGTACATTTCGCAGAATAAACATGCGCGCCTCTTCCAATTCTTTTAAGTTTAGCTGCGTCGTTGCTGTTCTGTTACTTGCGTGGCAGAAACGACGCATATACGCAAAAATGGGGGGAAGTTGTAAAGTTGCTGTGCTTCATGTTGTACAAATCCTGTCCTATGGCAATGGATGTACTTGCAACAGTCAAATTTTGCCTTTTTTCCAAGTTTGATTCCAAGGTAGACAATGGAATCGAAACAGTTTGTGTTGGCCATTGGGATGCCGGCCCGGATAAATATATTGGACCGTAAAACCAAAGTGAATGGGTCCTTAGTTGCGCTGCCGATATACCTCGTGATAAGACGTCAGCGGGGTTTTGGGCACTTGGGACATGTCTCCATTGTCGTGGTAACGTTAACTCCTGAATTTTTGATATCCGATTCGCTACAAATGTGTGGAAGTTGTAGGACGGAGCTTTTATCCAAGATAAAACCACCTTTGAGTCACTCCAATAATACATCGGTGTTGCTACGTCTAGATTTAGTTCCAGCTTCACCTTTTCCGCAAGCTCAGCTCCAACTAAAGCTGCGCATAGTTCCAGTCGTGGAATTGTAGACAGCTTGATGGGAGCTATTCTTGACTTGGCACATAGTAGTTGAACAGTCACACGTTTGTTTCTGTGTACTGCTCGCACATACACAGCTGCTCCATACGCCTTCTCTGACGCATCCACAAACGTATGGATTTCCTTTGATATTGGAACCTGGCCATTGTATACGTTTCTGGGTATCTTGATTTCGTTCAGTTGTTGAAGATCCTCCTTGTATGTTTGCCATTCCTGTTGCAACTGTGATGGGAGTACATCATCCCATCCTATCGCTTCCTTCCATAGTGCTTGCATAAATATCTTCGATCTCACAGTTATAGGAGCGAATAATCCTAGCGGATCGAAGACCTGCACACTTTCGGAAGCTACCATGCGTTTCGTTACATTTCTTGTTGTCAGTTCTGGAGCCTTTCCGCAGAACTGATCCTTCTTGGGCATCCAGACGATGCCTAGGGTTTTAATACTGCAACTTCCCACCGCATCCGTCAAATCATAGCTTGATATGATGTCTTCTTGGGGAATCGTTTCCATTATTTTGGTATTGTTAGCACACCACTTCCGAAGTTTGAAGCCTGCTGATTTGAGTAGTGTGTTGAGCTCCTGTTGCATTTGCATGACTTCTGGCAAAGAATCAGCACCAGTCAAACAGTCATCTACGTAAAAGTCCCTTTCCAGGGTTTCCGCTCCGAGACTATATTTAGCTTTATTTAATTTTGCTAAATATTCTAAACATTTTGTAGCCATGTACGGTGCTGAGGTTGTACCGTACGTAACTGTTTTTAACCGATAGTACTTTAACGGTTCGTTTCGATGATGTCTCCAAACAATCATCTGGTGGAATTGATCCTTGGGATTGATCCAAACCTGACGGTACATTTTCTCGATGTCTGCGGTGAAAACGTATTTATGAGTACGGAAGCGTAGCAAAATGGCTAATAAGTCGCTTTGTACCGTCGGACCAGCGTGCAGTATGCTATTTAAAGATTTTCCCGTCGATGTTTTTGCTGATGCGTCAAATACTACCCGTAATTTGGGAGTTGTATTTTCCGGAAAAAAAAAATGGGGGGGAAAAAAAAGGGGCTTTGGGAATTAGATGTTTCCCTACTTCCTTCATGTGGCCTAGAGATTCGTATTCAGCCATAAATTCTCTGTAGCCCTTTTGTGTTTCTGGCTCACGTTCCAATCTTCTTTCCAGAGCTAGAAAACGTCGTGTAGCGATTTCGCAAGACTCCCCCAGCTCTGAAGGGTTTTCAGAGAAAGGTAATCTTACTATAAATCGGTTATCTTCTGCTGTCTGAATATTTTGCAGAAAATGCTTCTCACATCTCTCCTGCTCCGGGGATTGCGCTGGTTTACCTAGTTTTACTTCATCCAACTGCCAGAGTCTTTCGATGGCCTTGTCCAGTGTTTCCTCTGACGTTGCAACGGCACAAGTGGATGACTTATTTGATGATGCCTTGATTTTTCCTGCTATAACCCATCCAAGTTCTGTATTGTGCATTGCCGGCAATCCCGTCTTTTTCCTTTGCGCTTCTGGAATTAATAGGGAGTAATAATGCTCTGCGCCGAGGAGGATGTCGATTTTGCCTGGTTTGTTGAAATTTGGATCTGCCAAACATATATTATTAGGCAATTTCAACAGCGATCCCTTAATGTGCTGAGTCGGTTGATCAGCAACGATGTGTGGCAATACAAATGCCTCCAGTCTCGTCATGAAATCATTATTTCTGGATTTCATGAGGACATTTACCCTTTGTCGGCTGGTTTTGGGTTGGCCTCCAATTCCCTCTATGCGCAACGATGACTCTGTCGTTTTTAACGATAGTCGCTTAATCACCCTTTCTGACACAAGGTTGACTTGCGACCCCGAATCAAGTAATGCACGAAATTCACCGAATTGTCCATTGTTTCCTTGAATAATAACTCGAGCTGTTGCCAATAACACGTAATCACGTGTTTTTTCCGGATTTGCGGAAACTGATGTTATAGCTGCCTTATTCAGGTTGTTTTCCAAATGCAAAAGTGTGTGATGTTTTTTGTCGCATTTGAGGCAACAACTTCTTTTGCAGAACTTAGCCCAATGGTCATTGGCGAAACAATTCATGCAGATTTTCTTCTTCTGCACCCATTCCAATCTTTCGTTGACTTTCTGTGATTTAAACTTTTCACAGGCATACAACTTATGGCCACCTTGCTGGCAGAATGGACATGTGGGTGTTCGGTTTGTTGAAGTTTGTGCGCATGTTCTATGTTTTTCCTTTATGGTTGCTGCCTTTCCTCCAATAGCTTCCAAAGCTAAGAATCGCTGCTCCAGAAACGCTAAAAATTCCTTGATCGGCTGAAGCTCTCTTGTATTTTTTAGAGATTGCTCATAGAGCGTGTGGTTCAACCGATCTAACTTTTTTGTCAAAATAACAAGCAGGAGTGGGTCCCAGGTGTCCGTTGTGACACCTATATTTATGAGGGCAGCCAAACTTTCATGAATGTTATCATGGAAGTTTTTAATTACTTCTCCGTCATTTGAAATGTTAGGTTGATCTAACAATTTCTGTAATATCGCTGTGCAAAGGACTCGTTTATTATTAAAACGATCTTGCAACATTGTCCAGGCAGTCTCATAATTAGACTCTGTCAATGACAAATGGCGAATTAATCTTTCAGCTTCTCCAGAAAGATTAGCTTTTAAATACCACATCTTTTGAATTGTGGGTAATGACGTTTCATGAATCATTTTTAAAAATAAGTCATGGAACTGTTGCCATTTTAAATAGTCGCCATCAAATTTGGGTATGGCGACTTTTGGTAGTTGCAACGCTGCATTTTGGTTGCTCTGTACCGTGTTTGTTGTCTCAGTACTGTTTGCCGCTTGAACTCGCAAAACAGCTGTTTCTGCTGAAGTAAAATTTTCTAAGCTATAGCCCAATTCTGTGGGATTTTCAAACTCCCGATAAATCTCATAGTGAATCGAAGTGATTTGATTCCATAGGCTCTCTATAACTTGTTTATGAGACGTGTGCGAGATCTGATTCATTATTCTGGATAATGAACTCAGCATAGCATTTTGTTGCCGCATGAGAGGCTCAATGCGACTTGTACTATTTGAATTCGCGTTGAATTCTCTATGCATTTTTCAACTACTTCTTTTATATTTAAGAAGTAGTTGGTTTCAAAATATTGATGCTTTATTGGTGTATCTCCAATCAAGCTTTCAACTTGGGCATTACCGTCCATAAAAATCTTCCATAAATTAGATAACTGATTTTTCTTATCAGTGTAATAGGAAGTCCTGTGCTTTCGTTCAGTCGAATCCTTTTTGTAATTCCTAATGAACGCCTGTATCTGCTCGCCAATTTTGGCTTGATCGTCTAAGATCGTTTCCAAACTTGAGTTGGTAGCCATGATGTCTACAAGTTCGTTGTCTTAGTGTATAGACCCGTTGGAGGATAATTGATTTGCTAGTAGCTGGATATGCCTCTACTCACACCCTTGAAGTAGTCGATATACACTAATAAACTCTTGTTTTTTTGAACCTTTGTTCAAACTTAATGGTCGAGCGTATTCCTGGTTACTCCAATGTAACTGATTGAGGGTGAGATGGTTAAACAATTTAACCAAAATATTTGGAATCCAAAATGTGGTAGTTCCAAAATTCTGTTGTAATGTGTAATCTTTAAGTTGTTACCCAGTGTAACACTTTTCTTAAGAATTAGCGTAAATTACAATTTTACCAGATCTATGAGATTACTCCAATAATCTCGTAGATTGTTTCTGTGGTTGTCAGCTTCAAATTTGCCTAACTAAATTTGTAGTTGTCAATTGTCCTTGTCTCTTCGGAATCTTACCACTGGTGGGAGATTCTGATTTGACCTAAGTTAAGTCCGTATTAGTCTTGTCTGACTCTTACCACTGGTGGGGAAATCAGATTTGACTGGGTTTCTAAATAGTCGGGGTCACCAAATGTTCACTTGTCAGTGAGGTTTCCGTTCTTACACTTTGAGTAAGACCAGAGGGTTTTCAAATACCTAGCACTTTGAGCCAGTTATTCGGATGAGTATCAGAATGTTCAGAGAGTGTATTGCACGCTAAGAATGTTTCTTGAGTACTGATTTTATTGGAACAATGTATGGGCTTATATACCCTTTTGCTTACAGTCTAAGGATCAAATGTTACATAGGATGAGTATCTTAGAACTAACAAACATGTGGTAACGTTAAAACTTAAGGATACAAGTGCGCCTACATCAGTTTACACCAGATGGTAATACGATGTCTGCGCATGGGTAGAGCTACAATAGAAAAAGGGTCACGACGGGTGCGTGCAGATGGTGTTGATCCTTGTTTGGGTTTCCCTCCAGCGGTCTGCATGTCTCTCGTTACAAAGAGGCCGGTATGGCCACTTAACATGCTCCCGGCTGGTGTGGCCACTTAACATACTCCCGGCCGGTGATCCACTGTTACACATTGGTGATGTGTCAACTAACATACTCCCGGCCGTTGAACAGCAGTTCAACAATTAATTGAGTAAGGTTTGTTGGATGTTGAAACCGGACCTTTGGCTGGTGATGAAGTTGTTGGCTGCACCGTTGATTGAAGGGATCGAATCTCTGGAAGTGATATCTCCTCGTGTTGATTGTTGGTCGTCTGATTTCTCCTGTTTTTCCTGTGTCGTCTTATGATGTAAGTTATGCATATTAGCATAACTATTCCAAATGTGACGTGGGACATTATTTCATGGCGTGGAGTTGGTGAAATGTCAAAGGGTAATTTCATTTTTCCGGCTGGCGTCAGCTCTGACTGGAGTCGTGCTAATTCATTGTCCTTTATTTTGTCCATTTTGGTTTGAACTGTGGGCTGTGTTGTACTATTTATGTCAAAGTTCCCAAAGCGTATGTAGGCGTTTTTTGTTGAGCTTGTGGTTAGGCTATGCGTAACTATGCTAATGACTGCGTTACGTATAATGCAATCGGAGTCTGCAGTCAAAAGTCCAGATCCTTGCAAGCTGATCAACTCCGGCTGATTTTTGCAGACAGCTGATAAGTCCATCGTAGTTTGAGTGGCAAAAATCCATTGGTTATGAGATGCCATGTTTAACCATAAAAATGTCTGGTTGGTGTATGTGACTTGACATAACGGTGATGTTTTGTCGTTGAATAGAAGGAACTCACAGCTTTGTTCCATGGAGAATACTGCTTGCTTGTTGTGACAAATGTATTCATCAGTGTTAAAATGAAAACATCTTGAAAAATCGTCTTGTGAAAGTCCGACAAATTGATCTCGATGACTATTTACGCCAATCACTGCTCGATCGATTTTAATTAGTTTCATCCCATCACTGCTCTTCACTGGAATGGGAACCAGGTTGTATAGTTCCATTTTGTCTATACTAAGTAACGGCAAAGTTATCTGGAAAATAACATGCTGTCCAATCACTGTTCCCTTGGCTTCCATCAATTTATAAAGTTGGACAATGTTGTTTTTATGAGCTGGCAGGGCTTGTCCTTCCGATAGATGTGTCTGCATAAACTCCAATTGCTCTTCAAGTTGCCGTGGGGATATTAGCAATGGGCTTATGCTGTTATGGCGGATGTCTGTTAATACGCTGACAATTTCTGTCTGTATTCGTTGTAGATTTATGCCAATTACAGTGAGTTGCGTTGTGAGTGTGATGTACCATTGGAAGAGCAAATGACGGCTGGTTTCATTGGCCATGGTAACTATTTGTGTCTCAAACAAATCCAATCGTTTCGAGATGGTTCCTTCGTTTCGTTTCAAAATGTTTACAGTTGCATCTATTACTGATGTTTGATTCTTTAGTAATGTCAACATGTAATTCTCGTTCGCCTTCACCTTCTCGATTACTTGAGCCATTTTTATTGCGTAGCTTGAATCAAGAACTCCAAATAGGCTGCTAGCAATGTTTCCAATGATGTCCAATGGTGATCGTCGTTTTCTGGTGGGTTTGAGGAATCCATTTTCCATCTTGAGTTCCTCTTCAATGTGTTTAAAATGCTGGTACATCGTTTCACAGGCCGAACTGGTTTGTAATTTTGAGCACAGTTCACCCACTCTTTCTGTTGTGGTTGAAAACCGTTTCATATCTTCCCAATATGGCGCTAGATCATAGTACGCAATGATCTTCCATTCGGATATGGTGAAGCGACTCGTTCCTATCCTTTCGAAGTATATCCCAGGTTTTGTTCCAAATTGAGTTATGTTTACCGATTTCGCAAGTGCCAGCGGTAGTATCATCAGCATTATCATTATTGTTGTAGCTAATGACGGTAGTCCAGATGTCTTGCGTTTTTTGGAACTAGTATCCTTGGTGGGAGTGGAGTCATCTTCTGGTGGTGATGCCCGTTTTTGAGGTAACTCTGCTATGATTTCGTCTTCTGGTAGCAGTGGGCACAGTTTGAGGATTTCCCTCTGTATGACACCTCTTTGGGTTTTTATATCTGCGCATCTCACTAGGTTATCTGATCCATAGTAAACCTTGATAATTTTACCCATGGGCCATTGCATACTGGGAACGTTATCTTCCTTGATTAATACCAGTGTTCCTTCCTTGACATTGGGCAACGGTAAATGCCATTTATGTCGCCTTTGTAGTCCACTTAAATATTCCGAGGACCATCGGGTCCAAAAATGATGTCGAAGTTTTGACGAATGGTCCCATTGTTGACGGATTGTGGTACTAGTGGGTTCGCAGTGTACCTGACTTACTAAAGGCTCACCTATTAGAATGTCTCCTGGTGTGATCGCCTTTAGATCGTTGGGATCCGATGAATGTGGTGTCAGTGGCCTTGAATTCAATATGGCTTCCACTTCCGCAATCACTGTGTTCAATTCTTCGAACGTGAGTGATGCAGTTTCCACATTTCTTTTTAAAATGCTTTTGCTGACTTTACTGCTGCCTCCCATAACCTCCAAAGTGAGGAGCACGTGGTGGAATGAAACTGAAATTTATTTTCAGTTTATTGCAGCTTTCAGTGATCTCATCTTTAGCCTTTCTGGATAATATTGCTTCCTTTAGTTCCTTCAATTGATTGCAACCTCCTACGAAGTTTGTTGCGTTGTCACAATACACGGTGTCGATCCTTCCTCGACGAGCCAAGAAGCGCTTCAGTGCACGTATGAATGCCGCTGTTGTCAAATCATTGACCAACTCCAGGTGTACTGCCTTTGATGCGAAAGACAATAGGTAGGGGAAGAGGGAGGAGGAGGGATCATAAGCCTCAAGTGAGGAGACGTGGTGGAATGAAACTGAAATTTATTTTCAGTTTTTGCAGCTTTCGTGATTCTCTTTGCTTTCTGGATATATTGCTTCTTAGTTCTTAATTGATTGCAGCCTCTACGAAGTTGTGCGTTGTCAACGGTGTCGATCTTCTCGAGAGCCAGAGCGCTCAGTGACGAGTCCTGTTGTCTCTTGACCACTCCAGGTGTACTGCCTTTGATGCGAAACAGACAAATACGGCTATATATGCCTTGTCAGGTTTCTTTCCTCTGACCTTGTGGTGGAACCAGAAAGGTCCACAGTAATCCACTCCCCTGTGTGAAAATGGCTTTGATGGAGTAACTATGCTTCTGGGAAGAGATGTGCCATTTAAGATCCAGTAATTTTGTTGGTAAATGGATCTAAGTTCCAACAGAGCGCAGTGCATGTTCTGTACATGAATTTCATGAACAATCATTTTTACAATGGGATCATTGTATGGCAACAAGATTTGGTGCTTTGCTGTCTCAGGAAGTCGAGAATTTTCCAAGCGTCCACCAACTACAATGAGTGAAATTTTCTTCATTATGGGGTTTAGACTCACGAAGGGAGCTTCGAGTCTTTTTGACGTGTCGTAATATTCAGGAAATGCATTTTGTTGTACATTTCGCAGAATAAACATGCGCGCCTCTTCCAATTCTTTTAAGTTTAGCTGCGTCGTTGCTGTTCTGTTACTTGCGTGGCAGAAACGACGCATATACGCAAAAATGCGTTGAAGCTTGCTAAAGTTGCTGTGCTTCATGTTGTACAAATCCTGTCCTATGGCAATGGATGTACTTGCAACAGTCAAATTTTGCCTTTTTTCCAAGTTTGATTCCAAGGTAGACAATGGAATCGAAACAGTTTGTGTTGGCCATTGGGATGCCGGCCCGGATAAATATATTGGACCGTAAAACCAAAGTGAATGGGTCCTTAGTTGCGCTGCCGATATACCTCGTGATAAGACGTCAGCGGGGTTTTGGGCACTTGGGACATATCTCCATTGTCGTGGTAATGTTAACTCCTGAATTTTTGCTATCCGATTCGCTACAAATGTGTGGAAGTTGTAGGACGGAGCTTTTATCCAGGATAAAACCACCTTTGAGTCACTCCAATAATACATCGGTGTTGCTACGTCTAGATTTAGTTCCAGCTTCACCTTTTCCGCAAGCTCAGCTCCAACTAAAGCTGCGCATAGTTCCAGTCGTGGAATTGTAGACAGCTTGATGGGAGCTATTCTTGACTTGGCACATAGTAGTTGAACAGTCACACGTTTGTTTCTGTGTACTGCTCGCACATACACAGCTGCTCCATACGCCTTCTCTGACGCATCCACAAACGTATGGATTTCCTTTGATATTGGAACCTGGCCATTGTATACGTTTCTGGGTATCTTGATTTCGTTCAGTTGTTGAAGATCCTCCTTGTATGTTTGCCATTCCTGTTGCAACTGTGATGGGAGTACATCATCCCATCCTATCGCTTCCTTCCATAGTGCTTGCATAAATATCTTCGATCTCACAGTTATAGGAGCGAATAATCCTAGCGGATCGAAGACCTGCACACTTTCGGAAGCTACCATGCGTTTCGTTACATTTCTTGTTGTCAGTTCTGGAGCCTTTCCGCAGAACTGATCCTTCTTGGGCATCCAGACGATGCCTAGGGTTTTAATACTGCAACTTCCCACCGCATCCGTCAAATCATAGCTTGATATGATGTCTTCTTGGGGAATCGTTTCCATTATTTTGGTATTGTTAGCACACCACTTCCGAAGTTTGAAGCCTGCTGATTTGAGTAGTGTGTTGAGCTCCTGTTGCATTTGCATGACTTCTGGCAAAGAATCAGCACCAGTCAAACAGTCATCTACGTAAAAGTCCCTTTCCAGGGTTTCCGCTCCGAGACTATATTTAGCTTTATTTAATTTTGCTAAATATTCTAAACATTTTGTAGCCATGTACGGTGCTGAGGTTGTACCGTACGTAACTGTTTTTAACCGATAGTACTTTAACGGTTCGTTTCGATGATGTCTCCAAACAATCATCTGGTGGAATTGATCCTTGGGATTGATCCAAACCTGACGGTACATTTTCTGGATGTCTGGGGTGAAAACGTATTTATGAGTACGGAAACGTGGCAAAAAGGATAATAAGGGGCTGAGAACGGGGGGCCAGGGGTGTAGATTGTTATATAAATTTTTCCCGGGGGGTGTTTTTGTGTATGGAGTAATACTTCCTCTTAAGTTTGTTTGTGTTTTTGGCGGCCCTAAAAACGTAGGGGGGGGAAAAAAATGTGTGGGGTGTGTTATATGTCTCCCCCCCCCCTGTTGGGGGGGGGGGTGGTTTCCGGTTTTGTGTCGTGTGTTTTTTTTGTCGTCCTTTTTCCTAGGGAGGAAAAAGTGGTTTAGCCCCCGGGTTTTCAGAGAAAGGTAATCTTACGATAAATCGGTTATCTTCTGCTGTCTGAATATTTTGCAGAAAATGCTTCTCACATCTCTCCTGCTCCGGGGATTGCGCTGGTTTACCTAGTTTTACTTCATCCAACTGCCAGAGTCTTTCGATGGCCTTGTCCAGTGTTTCCTCTGACGTTGCAACGGCACAAGTGGATGACTTATTTGATGATGCCTTGATTTTTCCTGCTATAACCCATCCAAGTTCTGTATTGTGCATTGCCGGCAATCCCGTCTTTTTCCTTTGCGCTTCTGGAATTAATAGGGAGTAATAATGCTCTGCGCCGAGGAGGATGTCGATTTTGCCTGGTTTGTTGAAATTTGGATCTGCCAAACATATATTATTAGGCAATTTCAACAGCGATCCCTTAATGTGCTGAGTCGGTTGATCAGCAACGATGTGTGGCAATACAAATGCCTCCAGTCTCGTCATGAAATCATTATTTCTGGATTTCATGAGGACATTTACCCTTTGTCGGCTGGTTTTGGGTTGGCCTCCAATTCCCTCTATGCGCAACGATGACTCTGTCGTTTTTAACGATAGTCGCTTAATCACCCTTTCTGACACAAGGTTGACTTGCGACCCCGAATCGAGTAATGCACGAAATTCACCGAATTGTCCATTGTTTCCTTGAATAATAACTCGAGCTGTTGCCAATAACACGTAATCACGTGTTTTTTCCGGATTTGCGGAAACTGATGTTATAGCTGCCTTATTCAGGTTGTTTTCCAAATGCAAAAGTGTGTGATGTTTTTTGTCGCATTTGAGGCAACAACTTCTTTTGCAGAACTTAGCCCAATGGTCATTGGCGAAACAATTCATGCAGATTTTCTTCTTCTGCACCCATTCCAATCTTTCGTTGACTTTCTGTGATTTAAACTTTTCACAGGCATACAACTTATGGCCACCTTGCTGGCAGAATGGACATGTGGGTGTTCGGTTTGTTGAAGTTTGTGCGCATGTTCTATGTTTTTCCTTTATGGTTGCTGCCTTCCCTCCAATAGCTTCCAAAGCTAAGAATCGCTGCTCCAGAAACGCTAAAAATTCCTTGATCGGCTGAAGCTCTCTTGTATTTTTTAGAGATTGCTCATAGAGCGTGTGGTTCAACCGATCTAACTTTTTTGTCAAAATAACAAGCAGGAGTGGGTCCCAGGTGTCCGTTGTGACACCTATATTTATGAGGGCAGCCAAACTTTCATGAATGTTATCATGGAAGTTTTTAATTACTTCTCCGTCATTTGAAATGTTAGGTTGATCTAACAATTTCTGTAATATCGCTGTGCAAAGGACTCGTTTATTATTAAAACGATCTTGCAACATTGTCCAGGCAGTCTCATAATTAGACTCTGTCAATGACAAATGGCGAATTAATCTTTCAGCTTCTCCAGAAAGATTAGCTTTTAAATACCACATCTTTTGAATTGTGGGTAATGACGTTTCATGAATCATTTTTAAAAATAAGTCATGGAACTGTTGCCATTTTAAATAGTCGCCATCAAATTTGGGTATGGCGACTTTTGGTAGTTGCAACGCTGCATTTTGGTTGCTCTGTACCGTGTTTGTTGTCTCAGTACTGTTTGCCGCTTGAACTCGCAAAACAGCTGTTTCTGCTGAAGTAAAATTTTCTAAGCTATAGCCCAATTCTGTGGGATTTTCAAACTCCCGATAAATCTCATAGTGAATCGAAGTGATTTGATTCCATAGGCTCTCTATAACTTGTTTATGAGACGTGTGCGAGATCTGATTCATTATTCTGGATAATGAACTCAGCATAGCATTTTGTTGCCGCATGAGAGGCTCAATGCGACTTGTACTATTTGAATTCGCGTTGAATTCTCTCATGCATTTTTCAACTACTTCTTTTATATTTAAGAAGTAGTTGGTTTCAAAATATTGATGCTTTATTGGTGTATCTCCAATCAAGCTTTCAACTTGGGCATTACCGTCCATAAAAATCTTCCATAAATTAGATAACTGATTTTTCTTATCAGTGTAATAGGAAGTCCTGTGCTTTCGTTCAGTCGAATCCTTTTTGTAATTCCTAATGAACGCCTGTATCTGCTCGCCAATTTTGGCTTGATCGTCTAAGATCGTTTCCAAACTTGAGTTGGTAGCCATGATGTCTACAAGTTCGTTGTCTTAGTGTATAGACCCGTTGGAGGATAATTGATTTGCTAGTAGCTGGATATGCCTCTACTCACACCCTTGAGTAGTCGATATACACTAATAAACTCTTGTTTTTTTTGAACCTTTGTTCAAACTTAATGGTCGAGCGTATTCCTGGTTACTCCAATGTAACTGATTGAGGGTATTTGGAATCCAAAATGTGGTAGTTCCAAAATTCTGTTGTAATGTGTAATCTTTAAGTTGTTACCCAGTGTAACACTTTTCTTAAGAATTAGCGTAAATTACAATTTTACCAGATCTATGAGATTACTCCAATAATCTCGTAGATTGTTTCTGTTGAGTTGTCAGATTCAAATTTGCCTAACTAAATTTGTAGTTGTCAACTGTCCTTGTCTCTCCGGAATCTTACCACTGGTGGGGGATTCTGATTTGACCTAAGTTAAGTCCGTATTAGTCTTGTCTGACTCTTACCACTGGTGGGGGAAATCAGATTTGACTGGGTTTCTAAATAGTCGGGGTCACCAAATGTTCACTTGTCAGTGAGTTTTCCGTTCTTACACTTTGAGTAAGACCAGAGGGTTTTCAAATACCTAGCACTTTGAGCCAGTTATTCGGATGAGTATCAGAATGTTCAGAGAGTGTATTGCACGCTAAGAATGTTTCTTGAGTACTGATTTTATTGGAACAATGTATGGGCTTATATACCCTTTTGCTTACAGTCTAAGGATCAAATGTTACATAGGATGAGTATCTTAGAACTAACAAACATGTGGTAACGATTAAAACTTAAGGATACAAGTGCGCCTACATCAGTTTTACACCAGATGGTAATACGATGTCTGCGCATGGGTAGAGCTACAATAGAAAAAGGGTCACGACGGGTGCGTGCAGATGGTGTTGATCCTTGTTTGGGTTTCCCTCCAGCGGTCTGCATGTCTCTCGTTACAAAGAGGCCGGTATGGCCACTTAACATGCTCCCGGCTGGTGTGGCCACTTAACATACTCCCGGCCGGTGATCCACTGTTACACATTGGCTGATGTGTCAACTAACAATCTCGTTTCGTTCCATTGTACGAGATTCGTGTCTGATATTTTAAGTTTAAAGATATTTTCTTACAAACAAACTTATGCTTTTAACGTGTGAATAGCTTAACAGCGCAATAAGCTGTTATTTTCAAATTCAATGTCTTACTGTTACTTCAATGTTACTTCACAGAGTTTACCACTTGCCAACCGTTCCAGTACACTTGCAGCTCACCCGACGATCTTGTCCAGACACCTTCGACGTACTTTGTCTCAACGCACAGCCAACGTGCTTGCGCTCCTGATTCGATACGTCAACTTCTTTCACGCACCAGCTCTTCAGCTTGCGTCACCAATGATTTCCAGCACTTCTTCGACGTACTTTGTCTCAACGCACAGCCAACGTGCTTGCGCTCCTGATTCGATACGTCAACTTCTTTCACGCACTAGCGGTCAACATCACTACTTGGACTTCTTCATTCACGATCGTCTGCTCTGCACCTTCCTTTTTGCATGTGTGCGTTGTTAATAGCAATGCGTACACACACAAGTGTATTTCACCAGAATTCGTCTCAGAATTGCGTTGCATAGAGCGTCACTTTCTATCTCGCTCGCACCTTCTCCGTATGTTTTTTTGACGAGCACCAATACCAACAACAAATTCAGCATTGTTTAAATGTTTATAATGTAACTGGGATCATCTCGGTTGAGCCCCCATTTGTAGAATTTCCAATTGTTCGTTTTAGAAATTTACAACTTTATTATATCATTTAGTTTTTATTATTATTACAAGATGGATTTCAGTTAAACATTTTATGATTTAAACAATGAACTCAAAACGTGATCTTTCTGTGGCGACGTCCAAAAGCAGAGTCTTTTATTTTACTACTTCTTGTTGCCAGCTAAGTACTAAAGGAACTATTTTCTATCGAACTATCGTAAAGAACTTGTGAATATCGAACAAAATGAGCCATTAAAACTTGCGTCCACTGCGTGTAGCTCTTCTGGGTTCATTTATCAGGGATCCCACATCTGTATGACAAACAATGTCAAAATTCTAATTCTATTTAAGTAAAACAAGAAAAAAGTTTCAAGCCACCTCCAATCAATTCCAATTTTCAAAGAAATTCAACATTCCATCAACCAAATAACACTCCTTACGTCCCATATCATAATAATCAACCATATGTTCAATGCCCATTTCATCCACCACAACCTCTTTAGAACAAGAACAATATGCATTCACTAACGCTTATATATCTCTCGGGTTGAATTACCCGTACCGATTCCGACAAGACCAGTAGAGTCCGCACCTAGATCGATTCGGACAGAATCAGAATGCTATTCCACAGAGAGCGCCGATCAAAAATGCTCCTGGTGTATCCAATCAACCAATCAAACGCCCTAGATCAGCTGAAAGTGCGCAAAGTAAAATGAGTATGGATCACGAGGCTATTAACCAAGAAGAATTGAACTATAATGAACATTACAACAAAAATATTTCAATCAATTTGCTTCTTATCCGCAATACTACTAAGAGCAGGGATATGCACAAAAATTTAGATTATTCAGATTCACAAATACTAGTAGCTGAACCTGAGACTGAGCAGTATAATGAGATAGAACTTGAACAAGCTGAAAATTTTCGGCAACCAGCCTCGGACATCTTCAATTAATAAAATTGACCTATAAAGGAAAGAATTTAAAATTCCTTATTGATACAGGTTCTACAGTGAATATGATGACATCCAATATTTTCAATCTACAAGTAGTAGATACTGAATGTCTAATTCAAACAAGTAACGGGCCATTAACAATTACAAAAAAGATCAATGTTCCTTCTAATAACATATTCATGAGTAATAGTGAATTCCTTTTACATAAATTCTCTTCGGATTATGACCTATTAATTGGTAGAAAGTTGCTTTCACAAGCCCAAGCAGTAATAGATTACAAATCACAGTCGGTAACACTATTCAATAAAAAATACCAATTAATAAATGATTTCTGTAGAATATTGCAAAAGTACTGAGTCCCCACACAATTCAAATACACAACTACCAGAAAATTCAAATATTTATCGTTAAGATCATCTAAATAAAGAAGAGAAATCAAAATTGAAAAATTTTTTAAAGTCCTATCAGCATATTCAGTTTCAAGAAGGAGATCAACTTAGTTTCAGCAATCAAGAGAAACACAATATCAACCTTACTCATAACTCCCCAATATACTCCAAACCATACAGCTATTCTCAAGCCTTTGAACAAGAGGTTGAATTTCAAGATATGTTAGAACATGGTATCATAAGGCCCAGTAATTCTCCCTATTGCAGTCCAATATGGATTGTCCCGAAAAAACAAGACGCATCAGGTAAACAAAAGTTTAGAATAGTAATCGACTATAGAAAACTAAACGAAGTAACTTTTAATGACAGACACCCGATACCAAACATGGACGAAATATTAGGGAAGCTAGGTAGATGTAACTATTTTACCACAATTGATCTTGCGAAAGGTTTCCATCAGATGGAAATGCACCCGGATGCAATACATAAAACAGCCTTTTCAACCAAAAATGGTCATTATGAATACCTTCGTATGCCGTTTGGTTTAAAAAATGCTTCTGCAACTTTTCAACGTTGCATGAATAATGTCTTACGGCCATTATTAAATAAGCATTGTTTAGTGTATCTGGACGATATTATCGTATTTTCCACATCGCTAGAAGAGCATTTACATTCACTCCAACTAGTTTTCGAAAAACTTTCTGAAGCTAATCTTAAAGTACAACTTGATAAATGCGAGTTTCTTAAATAAGAAACTACTTTCCTTGGACACATCATAGCTAAGGAAGGAATAAAGCCCAACCCTGAGAAAATCAAGGATATTAAAAAATACCTTAATCCTAAAAAGGCCAAGGAAATTAATGGCTTTCTTGGATTAACCGGATATTATAGAAAATTCATTCCCAATTTCGCAGACATAGCCGAACCCATGACAGCAGCCCTAAAAAAAGATTCAAAAATTGACATAAAAAATCCGGAATACGTTGAAGCTTTCGAAAAATTAAATCAACTCATCTCCAATGATCCCATCTTAAAAATACCAGATTTTAATACTAAATTCGTTTTAACTACAGATGCAAGTAACGTAGCTCTTGGAGGTGTACTCTCTCAAAACGGACACCCACTTAGTTACATTAGCAGAACTTTAAATGAACACGAAACTAATTACAGTGCCATAGAAAAAGAACTTTTAGCTATTGTATGGGCAACAAAAACTTTTGGACATTATCTACTGGGACGACATTTTGAAATAAATAGGGACCAGCAACCACTATGTTGGCTCTACAAAATGAAAGACCCAAATTTAAAACTAACTAGATGGAGAGTTAAATTATCAGAATATGATTTTAACATTAAATACATAAAAGGAAAAAAAAATCACATAGCCGACGCTTTATCACGCGTTAAAATAGAGCAAGCATATTTTGGAGAAGAGACTCAACATAGTTCCGATGAAGACAATAGCAACTTAATATTTACTACCGAGAAACCCATAAACATATTTAAAAGGCAAATAACATTTTCTAAAGGCGTTCCAAACATTAAAAAAGAAAATTACCTCAAAAAACTAATTATTCACATCACATATGATAACATGACAATAGAAAAGGCCAAACAATATTTAATTGATTACTTTTGCACCAAGTCTAGTGTGTTGTTTATTGATAGTGAAGCCGATTTTGAAATAATTCACAACGCACACAAAGAAATTATCAATACCAGTCATAATAAAATTCTTCGAAACCTTACCCAGCTAAAAAATATAAATTCATACGCCGAATTTAAAGAACTCATTATTAAAACTTATGAAAAACTTCTTCATCCAGGAATTCAGAAAACAAATAAACTTTTCGGTGAAACTTACTATTTTCCTAACAGCCAGTTGTTAACATAAGACATTATAAACGAATGTCACATTTGCAATTTAGCAAAAACCGAACACAGAAATACTGACATGCCAATGAAAATTACTCCCAAACCAGAGCATTGTCGCGATAAATTTGTAATAGGAAAGCATTATCTAAGTTGTATTGATATTTATTCTAAATTTTCTACTCTCGAACAAATCAAAACAAAAGATTGGATTGCATGCAAAAACTCATTAATGCGCACATTTCATCAGTTAGGTAAACCAATACTATTAAAAGCAGACCGAGACGGCGCATTCACCAGCTTAGCACTCAAAAGAAGGCTTGACAGTGAAGGAGTAGAAATACAATTAAACACATCCAAAACAGGCATATCAGACGTTGAACGACTTCATAAAACTATTAACGAAAAAATCAGAATCATAAATACATTAAATGACGAAGAAAACAAGCTCAGTAAAATAGAAACTATCCTATATATTTACAACCATAAAACCAAACATGACACCACTGGACAAATTCCCGCACACATTTTCTTATACGGCGGACAACCAATTCTAGATACACAAGACAGAAAAGAAAAGACGATAAACAAAACAAACAGTGGCCGACATGAATACGAAATCGATACTAGATATCGAAAGGGACCATTACAAAAAGGAAAATTGGAAAACCCATTCAAAGCCAACCAAAACGTCACACAAACAGATCCCGATCATTACCAAATTACTAACAAAAATAGAACAACACATTATTATAAAACACAATTTAAACAAGAAAAAAAGTTTAACTTCTGCTAGCCGAAGATTATATACCCTTGCAGTCATGCACATTGCGTTAATTTTTTTTCAATTACCGATTGTTCCTATGGCAGCTATATGATATAGTAGTCCGATCTAGATGAAATTTGGTGAACACATAGGATTTTATGCCAAATGCATATGGAGCGAATTTGGTTCAAATCGTACAAGAGACACAGAAAATTTGCATATTAAGCATTTTCAACCGATTGTTCCTATGGCAGCTATATGATATAGTTGTAGGATCCGGATAAAATTTGGTCGGCAGATGGATAATGATAACAAATGCGTATTGCGTGAATTTGGTTCAAATCGTACAAGATACACAGAATATTTTCATACTAAGCATTTTCAACCGATTGTTCCTATGGCAGCTATATGATATAGTTGTACGATCCGGATAAAATTTGGTCGGCAGATGGATAATGATAACAAATGCGTATTGCGTTAATTTGGTTCAAATCGTACAAGAGACACATAAAATTTTCATACTAAGCATTTTCAACCGATTGTTCCAATGGCAGCTATATGATATAGTTGTACGATCCGGATAAAATTTGGTCGGCAGATGGATAATGATAACAAATGCGTATTGCGTGAATTTGGTTCAAATCGTACAAGATACACAGAATATTTTCATACTAAGCATTTTCAACCGATTGTTCCTATGGCAGCTATATGATATAGTTGTACGATCCGGATAAAATTTGGTCGGCAGATGGATAATGATAACAAATGCGTATTGCGTGAATTTGGTTCAAATCGTACAAGAGATACAGAAAATTTTCATACTAAGCCTTTTCAACTGATTGTTCCTATGGCAGCTATATGATATAGTTGTACGATCCGGATAAAATTTGGTCGGCAGATGGATAATGATAACAAATGCGTATTGCGTGAATTTGGTTCAAATCGTACAAGAGACACAGAAAATTTTCATACTAAGCATTTTCAACCGATTGTTCCAATGGCAGCTATATGATATAGTTGTAGGATCCGGATAAAATTTGGTCGGCAGATGGATAATGATAACAAATGCGTATTGCGTTAATTTGGTTCAAATCGTACAAGAGACACATAAAATTTTCATACTAAGCATTTTCAACCGATTGTTCCAATGGCAGCTATATGATATAGTTGTACGATCCGGATAAAATTTGGTCGGCAGATGGATAATGATAACAAATGCGTATTGCGTGAATTTGGTTCAAATCGTACAAGATACACAGAATATTTTCATACTAAGCATTTTCAACCGATTGTTCCTATGGCAGCTATATGATATAGTTGTACGATCCGGATAAAATTTGGTCGGCAGATGGATAATGATAACAAATGTGTATTGCGTGAATTTGGTTCAAATCGTACAAGAGATACAGAAAATTTTCATACTAAGCCTTTTCAACTGATTGTTCCTATGGCAGCTATATGATATAGTTGTACGATCCGGATAAAATTTGGTCGGCAGATGGATAATGATAACAAATGCGTATTGCGTGAATTTGGTTCAAATCGTACAAGATACACAGAATATTTTCATACTAAGCATTTTCAACCGATTGTTCCTATGGCAGCTATATGATATAGTTGTACGATCCGGATAAAATTTGGTCGGCAGATGGATAATGATAACAAATGCGTATTGCGTGAATTTGGTTCAAATCGTACAAGAGATACAGAAAATTTTCATACTAAGCCTTTTCAACCGATTGTTCCTATGGCAGCTATATGATATAGTTGTACGATCCGGATAAAATTTGGTCGGCAGATGGATAATGATAACAAATGCGTATTGCGTGAATTTGGTTCAAATCGTACAAGAGACACAGAAAATTTTCATACTAAGCATTTTCAACCGATTGTTCCAATGGCAGCTATATGATATAGTTGTAGGATCCGGATAAAATTTGGTCGGCAGATGGATAATGATAACAAATGCGTATTGCGTTAATTTGGTTCAAATCGTACAAGAGACACATAAAATTTTCATACTAAGCATTTTCAACCGATTGTTCCAATGGCAGCTATATGATATAGTTGTACGATCCGGATAAAATTTGGTCGGCAGATGGATAATGATAACAAATGCGTATTGCGTGAATTTGGTTCAAATCGTACAAGATACACAGAATATTTTCATACTAAGCATTTTCAACCGATTGTTCCTATGGCAGCTATATGATATAGTTGTACGATCCGGATAAAATTTGGTCGGCAGATGGATAATGATAACAAATGTGTATTGCGTGAATTTGGTTCAAATCGTACAAGAGATACAGAAAATTTTCATACTAAGCCTTTTCAACTGATTGTTCCTATGGCAGCTATATGATATAGTTGTACGATCCGGATAAAATTTGGTCGGCAGATGGATAATGATAACAAATGCGTATTGCGTGAATTTGGTTCAAATCGTACAAGATACACAGAATATTTTCATACTAAGCATTTTCAACCGATTGTTCCTATGGCAGCTATATGATATAGTTGTACGATCCGGATAAAATTTGGTCGGCAGATGGATAATGATAACAAATGCGTATTGCGTGAATTTGGTTCAAATCGTACAAGAGATACAGAAAATTTTCATACTAAGCATTTTCAACCGATTGTTCCTATGGCAGCTATATGATATAGTTGTACGATCCGGATAAAATTTGGTCGGCAGATGGATAATGATAACAAATGCGTATTGCGTGAATTTGGTTCAAATCGTACAAGAGACACAGAAAATTTTCATACCAAGCATTTTCACCAGTTTTAACCGATTGTTCCTATGGCAGCTATATGATATAGTGGTCCGATCTGGATGAAATTTGGTTTGCACACGGGATTTTATGCCAAATGCATATAAAGCGAATTTGTTTAACATAGCTCAAAAAAAAATTTTTTTTTCATCCTATTGTTCCTATGGGAGCTATATGATATAGTGATCCGATCTGGCCGATTTTAACAAATGTTCTGCGTGCAAAGGGAATACACATGTGTACCAAGTTTCATTAAGATAGCTTTAAAACTGAGAGACTAGTTCGCATAAAAACAGACGGACAGACGGACATGGCTATATCGACTCGGCTGTTGATGCTGATCAAGAATATATATGTACTTTATGGGGTCGGAAATGTCGCCTTCAATGCGTTACAAACTTCGTGACAAAAACAATATACCCTCTGCAAGGGTATAAAAACGAAAGAAAATTAACCAAAGTGAAACTCCACAGGTTCCTACTTCATAATCATAATATCGTTCGCACTCTTTACCATATGTCATGCCCAACAAATTCAAATCAAAAACTTGGATACGGACCACGGATACTTACTGTTCTCAGACAAACCATTAGAATTACCAACTAGATTTGAACATCATTCCTTGCGAATTAACGTAACTGAAATAATAATAACAAACGAATATTTTCGTAGAACCATACCTAACTTTAAAAATTCATCACAAATCAATTATTTATACTCTAAACTACAACAAGAACTAAATGGTATAATATTTCATCATGAGAATCGTAATAAACGCGGACTGTTCAACATTGTAGGCTCATTATACAAATTTCTTTTTGGCACACTCGACGATAATGACAGAATTGAATTCGAGAAAAACATTGAAAACTTATCTTTAAACATTGTTCAAACTAAAGATATAAATGACATAATAAACATAATAAATAGCGAAATGCAAAAATTTAAAGATCAACAAAACAAACGGACACTACAAGAGACATTTACTTACCAATTATTACAATTTATAGAATATGTAGAAGATATTGAAATGGGCATGCAATTGTCCAGATTAGGTCTTTTCAATCCCAAATTACTTACCTATGATCAAAACATCCACTTGGATTAATTACCAAGACAATATCATACTAATCGTATCCCATATCCCAATCGACTTTCAACCTACTAACACCATTAAAATCATTCCATATCCCGACCACGATGGCTATCAACTCGACTACACTAGTACTACATCTTATTTTTAAAAAGACAATAAAATTTATAATAATTTATAATTTATAAAAAGAACCAATTATTGATGAATGTATTACAAAAATATTATTACACACTAAGCCAATATGTAACTTTGAGCGCATAAATTCAAAAGAAATGATTAAATACATTGAGCCTAACACTATTGTAACATGGAACAATTCTAATACAACATTAACACAAAATTGTCAGAAAAATAATGTCAATCTTAATATTCAAGGTAATAAAATAATTAATATCAATCAATGTAAACTAAAAATAAATAATATAATATTAAGCGACAATTACTTACAACCAGAAGTGGATCTTACACCACTGTATCCACCAATGGAAATTATTAAAGTTAAACCCATAAAACATTATGATATTGTAAAAATAGTATCAAAGAATAATGTCCTTACACATACAATTATAATAATTATAATCATTATATTCATAATCATATTCCTATACTTAAAATATGTAACTTGTAATCCCATAATATTAATCCAGAAAAAATGTATAAAACAAATTCACGAACCCAATAACGAAACGCTACAACAACAAGTACAACAAGAACAACACGAGCAACAAGAGAACACGAGCAAAATAAAATCAACGTTACAGGAGTGTCGTGACTCGCCATTACACTGTCGTCGTTGAGCTCAAGAATGCGGTGCTGGACATACTCATTGGAAAAATAATAATACCTCTAATATATATACTAGATCTCCATAAATACGTTTAATTTTCGTTTTAAATGAATTGTGCGGCAAAAAAAAAAGAGAGAATTAAAGTTTCGCAATTGAATCAAGAATCACTTTGCATTTAACGTTACTTTACTTTGATCACTAATAAAAATATTTTTAAACATTTTTGCCACACATAACCTCACAATAATGTGATACAGCACACTGTTTCTTCCAAACCAAAGAAGAATACTTGTTCAGAGGTTGCAATAGATTCACATCGAGTTGTATCTATGCCTGACAACATTTTTGGGAGCTATTTTCTTTTGCTCAAGACAGCGTGAATCCCCCGTCGGTCACCACTACATTACGTCGTATCGATGTATCGACCGTAACAGACGCAGAAGACGTTGGCAGTTACAGCTGAAGTAACGCCTCCACCAAAATCCTCATTGAGTACTAGAAATGTACTAGCAAAACACTATATTAGACTATGACCCAGTTTAAAATCAAAATCATACCTGGCCTAGCTTAACCAAGGGATATTGATGAAATTCCTTGTCGCTCCACTACCACGTGGGTGTGGAGATAATATCCGCCAAAGTTTAAGCACTTTGTGGCACAAGCCACGGAATTACGCTGCAAGCGCTTTCAATTTGGCGATACTTTTCTTCTATGAGAATAGCAGAACAAGTTCCTTAACCTATTTGGCTTTTGCGATGGTGCATGTGAGCACATGGTTTATTTTTGAATGTCTGAATATAAATCACTGAAGTCTCTAATTTGCACGTCTGCACTCAATCGAATGTTATTATGAAAAGAAAGACTTGAGTTTTTTTTTTGCAATGACCATTTCAGACAGATCTTGCGGTTCTTGCAAGGTTGCATTCTTAAAATTCATTAAGGGTATTCCGCAAAAATACCAAATATTGACAAATATCCCCTTCGAATAATTTCCCACTATTATCGATTCTTCTTGCCAAATCTAGTAATTTAAATAAAGTACAACATTTAATAGATAGAAAAATTATTAAATATTTAAAAAGAAACATTATATTATATTTTACCGTGACTGTCGTCGTTGGCAGGGTGCGCTTAAGTTTACCGGATGGAATTTTTTGAAATCGCAATCTATTGTGAAAATAGTAGAATGGCGAACGATCAGGCGACTTCGATTTGTTACGGTTGTGCTATTAGTTGGAGGCTTCGATTTCAACTTTCGCAACTGTAGCTTGTCGTTGTTCTGCACTGCGCATACCGGTGAAAGGCGCTGCGATTCCCAAATTTTGTCTGCCTCCAAAGCTATTCTCGGTGCTTGGTGCTGGTGCCAGGAGCTGACTGCTCCATTTGTGCTCCGTTGCTGGCCATGTTCAGTGCGGTATACTTTCGGTGTACAATTTCACAACTTTTGGGACTGTGTTTGTGCGTGGGCAATGAGCGTACACAGCTGCGTCAGCCAATGTTGTGACTTATTAACTTGTGTGTTAATGAATTGCACTATGAGTTGCGTTCCTTCAAACGTCGGGGTCACCAATGTAAGATTATGACAATATATCTTCACTTTATTGTACTCTAACTTGCAACTAATAATAATATAGATTATTCTCGACTCTTCTTGTTCATGTGTTAGTCGCTTGTATTCCTATGAACTAAACTGATATAAATCAACTAATCAAAATGAACGAACATATTAAATTAAAGTTATCGATATTTGAGAATGTATGTATCGAGTCAACGAGACTGCCACAGACTTATCATATCTAACTATTCTACCTTCGTCTGAGATCGCGGGTTCGAACGCTGACAATGACAATCGTTAATTTAATTTTTTAAATTTTAATTGAAAATGTAAGAATTAAATTTTAATTTTGTAAATGTATTTTTAAAATTTTATGCGCACTACTTTGAGAGTACCGGGTCTTCTATAGTCGGCTCGCTCGACTGTAGCCTTTCTTACTTGTTTTCTTTATAATCAGCTATTGTTTAGCATTTTCGTATACTTTTTAATATATTGTTGTTTTTTTAATAATGAACGTCTGTTACAATTCCAACTGCCGGGTTAGAACAAACGTTAAGGTGGGTTTTGTTTGTTGCTGGCGATGTGAAACTGTTTCATATGAAAAATGTGCAAGCCTTAACGGTTAAATTATTGACCTGATTAAGTCTAAAGTGGACTTGTGAAGCTTATGGGGATGTCCTATTGGGCAGATTTATAAGTCTGTCCGATAGTTTCTCAGCTTTGGATAAGGAGTTCACAGATTTTAAAGTCTTGAATGATTCTCCAAAGCACAAAAAGGACAATTTTAGATTGTCGATTTGCCCAAATGAACTTTCGGTCCCACTTCACATACCCACATTGTCCGCACCTTGATTAATAAAGGTCTGCCGTGTCTTCCCCACGACTCAGCATGACTTTCTTGATAATCTGTTTGGGATTTCACTGTTTCAGATCAATGCATTCCAAACTCCTTAAATAGGATGCTTGATCTGATTTTTGTGTTGGATCCATCCTGTTACTCTGTCTCCCGTACCACACCTTTACCTAATCCTCAGGATCCTTATCACCCGTCTCTGGAAGTGACGATTGATTTACCTGCCCGGGTGATCTGTGCTGCTTGAATATCTACTAAGCGATCTCGTCAGTTTCGGAAGCCGATTTTAATAAATTTAATATACTGTTATCCCGGACTAACTGGTCCCGGTTGTTCATGTGTAGAGATATGGATAGTGCGATCAAAATATTTTATTATACTTTAAATTCCTTAATTAATGACTGTGTCCGCTTTGTGATCAAAATAGGACTAACAAGCCTATTTGGTTTACCCGTGAGTTACTATTGCTTAAAAATAGAAAGTCGAGATTTTAAAAGAGATTTAGATAAACTGGCTCTTCTTTGTATCTCCCCCGCTATCTGATTGCTCGATCTGGTTTCGCTGTCTTGATCGACCGTTTTTTTAAGAAATACCTTTCTGATTGTGGAAAACGGTTCCATAGGAATCCTACACGGTTTTATAACATCTTTAATTCGAAGCGTAAATTATTAATGCTTCCATCTAGTGTAGTCTTTGAAAGGGAAACTGCTAATTCAGATCAGGTTATAGTCGATTTATTTGCCGATTTTTTTTAAACGACTTATTTTAAGCTAGTCTATAATTCTGATTCACCGTACCCTCACCATGTAAACTACTTAAATAGTAATTTTCAGTCAATAATCACTGAAAGATGGCATTTACATACTCTAATGTCAATTAAACCTGTTTTTTCACCTGTACCGGACGGAGTCCCAGGCTGTGTACTAAGAAATTGTGCAGTTGGCTTTTTAAAACCGCTGTATAAACTATTTAACTTGTCCGTTGAATCAGAATGTTTTCCTGAAGTTTGGAAATCATTTTAAATTATTCCTCTTCATTAAAAAAGGAAACAAATCTAATGTCTGCAACTACAGGGGTATTTCCAAGTTGTCTGCTATTCCCAAGGCTTTTGAGAAAATAATAACATCTCAATCTGTAGATCTGTAGATCTATAATTTCACCCTGCCAGCATGGGTTTGTGAAATATAGATCCACTACCACTAACCTGTTAGAATTCACATCATTTGCACTGCGACAAAAGTTTCAAACTGACGTCATTTGTACAGATTTCAGCAAAGCTTTTGATTCCGTTAACCAAAGCGTCTAAATACATAATAGGTGTGTTATTAAGATTCATTATCGAAATCAGTTCAAGTTACTTCCGGCGTCCTACAAGAAAGCCATCTCGGTCCTTTGCTGTTTATATTGTTCATAAACGATCTGAGATCTGCAATTAGTCACTCTCGGGTACTCATGTATGCCGATGATGTCAAACTCTGTGTTTCGGCTTCTGAGTCTCTTCTTGGAACCAGATAACAATCCGATCTCTACAGCTTTCAATCTTGGAAATCTTGGAAATTAACTACCGAATAAGTCAGCCAAATTAGTTTCGCTGTTCCGATCAGACCCACTGGATACTTTCTTCCTCTATATCTTCAACGTTGCTCTACTAACTTTGCTATCCACAACTCGTTCCGAGTATTATATAGTAACTTCAAACAACTTTTTCGAGTTGTAGGTAGTTCTTCGACAATACCTTAAATTAGAATTTCTCTTCTCTGTCACTTATCTAGGCTTTAATTAATGAAGTTTAAATTATTATATTTGTAGTACTGTATTGGATAGTTTAACTTATTATTTTTGATGTTTGTATTATATTTTTAAAAATTGTATTTTTCTTAATTAATAAATTCGTTCCGCGTTTTTCGTTAGCCGTACGTTATGCGGTGTGCCCCTCGGTCGGTTGGGCTAGAGGTGGCTGCATTATCTGCAGGGTTCCGCGCGCTAACAAGCACGTTGTACTGTTTCGTTATTACAGCACCGTCCAATAATAATAATATGTTCATAAGACAAAAGTATATGTACACATATGTAACTGAAATAAACACCAATACAATAAATGTAAGAGGAATTATAACCAAAAATAAAAAACAACAAAAAAACAATGCACAAAGAATATATACGAAAACAAAAATTTAAAAACCAAATCTTGAATTTTATTTATTCCACAGTAGGCTCAGTTTCTGTATTTATTTAAGATACTATATTACTGGAACGTATTTCTTCACTCCACCCTACAATTTCAAGCTGGGAAGAACATATATTTTATAACGATATATAAGGAAATCTGAAAAAAATTTACCTAAGTTAATTTAGAAACATGGATAATTCTTCGGTACGTCAGACAATGAATCGTTTAGTTTTGAACGCGCTTACAACTTTGCAGTGTGGAACATTTCAAGCTATTTTCAAAGAGGTTATAACCTTGATTCCGCGTAATCAGAACTTTCACAATTTCGAAGAAAGCTTGATGAAGTCCATAAATCAACTGAAGCAAGTTGGACTCTTAAGAGTATCTCGGAACTCGGAGTAAATACTATGTAAATGTCAAGCAATTCCTCAACCTGATCCAGGATTGGTAACATATATAACTAAGAATTTTTAGAAAAATAATTTACAATTTGTTGCTAACCGCACTAACCGCACTACAAAAATGAAGGCTACCAAAACGAAGGCCGCTCAGAAGACAACGCAATTGACAACATTAATTGACGAAAATAATAAAATTAACGCCGAGTGTCGCACGAGCCTAATGAGCTTTTTAACTTGCCGCGTCGATATTCGGGCAGGTCGTAATGTTTTATCGATGATTCAGCCACCAATTCTAAAGTTGGTGCAGAATCCAATTGAGCCAATGGAAACTGATTATGAACCTACTACACCCATTTCGAATGCCGATACTGCTGGAAACCATGTTTGGTCATTTGGATTGCCAATTCCACTTTAGTAGTGCACTAAAAATACTTCAATTTATAGCGAACACGAATGTTATATTCTCTATTTAAATCTATTGTACTTTATTTAGTTAAGTTATACACGGTTGTGAAATACGTTGAGCGAGCGACGTCAGTTGAACGGGAGTATCGTAGGCGCGTAGCGTCGTTGTCTGCCCTTAGCCGATAGGTGTGCTGCCAGACCGCCACAGTACTCCCTCTTCAGTGACGACGTCACGATTATGTGAAGTGTTCTCTCGGTTTCCTTGCGTATGTACGTGGCTCATTGGCTGTGGGTTGTGAGCCAATGATGGTGTCATCTTTGACCAGGAAGGCGGGTTTGAGTCGGTCGACGGATACTGCTACGTCCTTGCTATCAATCCTGATGGTGAACACTCGATCACTATTACGATCGATCACTTCGAAAGGACCAGAGTATGGGGGCTCCAGTGGTTTTTTAACAGCGTCAGTGCGTAAAAAACATGGGAGCATTGGTCGATCCCCTTGAGTATGAACATCTTTGTAGAAACATGATGAGGTGTTTGTGTTGGACGAATTTTCCGCATGTGTTCCCTGAAGCTACTGATGAATGTTGTAGGGCTCATTGTAGACTCGACGTCATCAAAAAATTCGTTTGGTAGTCGTTTGGTTCCATACAGCATTTCGGCCACTGTTGATTGTAAATCCTCTTTGAAACAAGATCGAAGTCCCAGTAGAACTGCTGGTAAGAGCTTTGGCCAGGTTGTGTCAGTGTGACACATTAAAGCAGCTTTAAAGGTCCTATGCCATCTCTCAACCAGACCGTTGGATTGTGGATGATAGGCTGAGGTGTGGATGTGATCACTGCCTATAAGATGTGCCAGTTCTTTGAACATTGCGGACTCGAACTGAGTGCCCTGGTCTGTTGTGATTGCTTTGGGTGTTCCAAATCGAGTGATCCAATGAGACCAAAATGCGTTGGCGACAGTCTCGGCCGTGATGTTGGTCAGCGGAATAGCCTCTGGCCATCGAGTGAACCTGTCGATCATTGTAAGACAATACCGGTAGTCATCATATAACGGCATTATAACTATATCGATGTGGACGTGGTCGAATCTTCCATTGGGAACAGTGATTTTATCCGGTGTTAGATGGTTGTGCCTGTTTATCTTCGCACGCTGACAAGGCAGGCAGTTCCTGCACCATGTGATGACATCCTTGTTGATAGATGGCCAAACAAATTTATTTTTTATTTGTTTGAGTGTCGATCGGCCACTTGGATGCGAAAGATTGTGAAGAGACCCGCAGATTTGGTTCCGCAGAGCTTGAGGAATGTACGGACGAATGTATCCGGTTGACACGTCGCAGTATAACGACACGTTGTCGTTATAGTTGACTTTCTGCAGCTTCAGGGATGTGTGTCCCTCTATCAGGTGTATCAGTTCCGCATCGACTGCTTGAGCTTCTTCGATCTGCTGTAATTTCACTGTCGTCGGCATATCAATATTGCAGAGTCTGGAAAAGGCGTCTGCAACTACGTTGTCACTCCCATTGACGTGCGTGATCTCTGTAGAGTATTGAGAGATGAAACTCAGGTGTCGAATCTGCCGAGGCGATGCTTTTTCCGGGCGCTGACGAAAAGCGTAGATAAGCGGCTTGTGGTCTGTCCTGATCACGAAGATTCGTCCATCCAGCAGATGCTTAAAGTATCTGACAGCTTCGTAGACGGATAGCAGCTCTCTGTCGTATGTGCTGTAGTTTTTCTCAGTGTTGTTGAGTTGAAAAAAATCCAATTGGCTGCCACGAACCGCTGACTTGTTGCTCTAGAGCTGCTCCAATCGCAACGTCTGAGGCATCGCAAGTCAAGGCCAGCTTTGCATTCGGGAGTGGATGCACTAAAAGCGTTGCATTGGCGACACTTCGCTTACACTCTTCGAATGCAGAAATACGCTCGGGTGTCCACTCGATGAGGCGTTGATCATTCTTTTTAACATTCTTGAGAAGATTCGACAGAGGTGCTTGAATGAGCGATGCATTAGGAAGACATCTCCGGTAGTAGTTGATGATTCCAAGGAACCGACCCAGCTGGCTGATGGTGTTTGGGCGTTGATAATGCTGGATTGCGTCCGTGCGATGAGTTGGAGGCTTGATACCATGCTGGTTTATTTCGTAGCTTAAGAGCTGAACATGTGTCTGTGCGAGCTGGCATTTGCTTAAGTTAATACATAGACCATGTTTTCGCAAAATTTCCAGGACGATGCGTAGGTGTTGCTCATGTTCTTCCATATTGTTGGACATGATAAGTATATCGTCGATGTAACAATATACAAAATTAATCCCGCGGAAGATGTTGTCCATGAATCTTTGAAACGTCTGTGTGGCGTTTTTCAGACCAAACGGCATGTACAAAAACTCAACTAATCCGAACGGAGTGCATACAGCTGTCTTTGGAATGTCGTCTTCAGCCATTGGTATTCGGTAGTATGCTTTTACCAAATCGAGAGTGGAAAATATTGATTTCCCGTGTAGCTGATCCGTAAAATCGTGGATATGCGCAATTGGGTAACGGTCAGGTACAGTTACTGAGTTCAGCTTCCGATAGTCGCCACAAGACCGCCAACCGCCATCTTTCTTAGACACCATGTGGAGTGGACTCGACCAAGGGCTGTTCGAGGGCCGACATATGCCTTCTTTGATCAGGAAGTTTATTTCCGCTTTTGCAGTGGCGAGCTTTTACCAGCCAAGCGACGTGGACGATCCGAAATTGGTGCGCATGTTGTTTCGATGTGATGACGAACTTCGTGCAAGTTGCTGGTCTTCCTTGTTGGTAACGTTACATCCACGAACTCTTGCTACAGACTTTGGAACTTTGGCACATACTGTATTGTTGATATGGAAAAGGTTTTTGTATCCAACAAGCATGTTGTAGACTTCAAACCAGTGGTCGAATCAATCAATTGTCTCTTGTTGAGATCAATGAGCAACTGGTACTGCGACAGAAAGTCAGCACCAATGATGGCCATTTGCACGTCAGGCACAATGAAGGGCCAAGAAAAACAACGACGTAGTCCCAGGTTTAGTTCCAACGGTGAACGTCCATAGGTGGAAATTGTTGTTTCATTTGCGGCATACAGTGTGAGGTTGCTTAGTTTATTGTTTTGTTTAGCCAAATTGCGCGGAATGACAGAGACAACGGATCCGGAGTCGATGAGGAAGCGAATGTGTGAGATGCATTCAGTGATGTGCAGACGAGGCTCGGAGACTGACAAAGTTTGTGAGTTGAAATCGCCGGTGTTGGATGTGCTGTCGCCGACCTGCGCTGTGGACGACAGCCGTTTTAGTTTAATGACTGGTAACGGGGACAGTCTGGCCGACACTTCTGTGCTTCATCTCCAAATTTCAAATGATAGAAACAAAGTTTTGGTTCTTGTCCATTTGATCCACGAGACGTCGATTGATTCCGAGGCGATCTGCCACGTGATGTACTGCGTGAGCGAGAGTGTCCAACCTGCATGTTCTTCACTTCCTTTTGAAGACAGTCGAACTTCTGGGTTAGTAATCGTAGGCTCTCAGAGACGTCTTTCAATGAGGCGGTAGAAGCGACCGCACTCACTGAGTTTGTAGCAGCTGACTCTAGTGCATGGACTGAATTGTGTCCAATGGCTTCAAGCATCTTGTCAGCAATTTTCGCAAGTTTGTTAAGGTCAGTTTCTTCCCAAACTGTTAACATTGGACGTATGGTTTGTGGCATCTCCGCTAGAAACAACGTCAGAATTATGGTCTCACTGGCTGGATCGGGAGCAAGACGGCGCATGTTGGCCAATATTTCAGACGGCTTCAAGCCTGCTGTTCCTCCTCCTTGTAATAAGCGGCGTAGCTTAGACTCTGAGGACTCGGCGAATTTCTCAAGCAAACGGTTTTTAATTGCTTGATACTTATTTGTCGCCGGTGGGCAAGTTACCAAATCCTCGACGGCGACGATGAACTCTTCATCCAAATGCACCGTGATTAAATCAAATTTGTCAGTGTCGTTGTCGATCTTGTGTAGACTGAACAAACGCTCGATTTGAGCAAACCACAGATGAGGGTTGCTTCTTGAAAAACGTGGCAAGTGTATAGAAGTCGATCGTTGACCAGATGGATGCTCGTTCGATGCAACTGAACTATTCGACCTGAGTGTGTCCAATTGTAATTGTAGTTCACGCATTTGGGCTTGCAGATCATCCATGGTGAAATTGTTTCCAAGTTCGGTTTCGTAAGAAAACAGTTTTCTTGGAATTAAGGTGCGCAAGTCGTAGCGTCTGTTTTGGCGTCGTTTTTGCATAGACTGCCAAAATGTGATTTGCAAAACTTTTGTAAAATATTGAATTTCATATTGAATTTTTGGGTTTTGTTGAATCACGTCGGGGTCACCACTATAGCGAACACGAATGTTATATTCTCTATTTAAATCTATTGTACTTTATTTAGTTAAGTTATACACGGTTGTGAAATACGTTGAGCGAGCGACGTCAGTTGAACGGGAGTATCGTAGGCGCGTAGCGTCGTTGTCTGCCCTTAGCCGATAGGTGTGCTGCCAGACCGCCACAAATTACTTCAAATAAACGCCACCTGTGCGTCAGTCTTTAAAGTTCAAATATAGTTACAAAAGTGTTGCATACTTGTGGGGATGCACTTTAAATACGGGAATGTACTAAAAATAGTCAAGATATTTGCTGACAACGGAGTGAAATATTATTTACTTACTGTGATTAATAATTCTGAAGCATTTGAATAGCGTGCTACCTTGGATTAAGATACTTTCTGGCTTTTGGGTGGTATTGTATTGTGGTGGTGTAATTGCTGGCCACTTAGCCGCATTGTGCTACCTAAGCCAAATTGTATGATTTGTGTTCGCGGATTAAATACTCATAATTGCTGCAGAGCAACACGCGACACGTAACAGGATACAGCATACGGATCATGTCACAAAAATGATATGTTATTAACAGAAGCTTAAACCCGCCTACGCAATCATCGAAAGGAGCATTTTTGGTTGCTATTATTGTATAAACCAGCCCTGAACATGATATCCGTTTCAGCCCGCTTTAATCGCAACGGGCTGCTGTCAATAAAATGGGAGACCAGCCGAAAATTGCTGGCATATTTAATTGCAATTGAGTTTAGTTCACGTGTTCCTTGAAATGGTCGAACAGTTGCATGGTTATCGCCAGTGAATTGAAAGTGAATTTGACATTTAAGCGTAAACGCGTGCCGCACTTTCAGCTCTTTGTCGGTCTGGTTTCGAATACTTACAAGTTTTCAATAAAATTTTAAGCTAAACTAATCAATACGTTACCCACTCCCCCAAAAACAACTGTATCTAGTTTGTGATAATTACTTTTTGGAGCCAAATGATATCGAGGAAGGGCCTAACAATTTGAGGCCTGCCATTGTCATACTCATATATTTGCAATTTCACTAATAACCCAAACGAAAGTGCAACTTTACCACATAGACTAATGAGTACCCCTTCCAGCTAATCAATTATTATTATTTATGCTGTGTAGCAGGACATTGGGGTGCTGCATTTGGCAATATTCGCCGTATTAAAAGTAATTAACTGCTAGCGGTTTCACTGACTGTTTAAGGGCAAAAGAAATGGCAAAATGTTCTTCACAGAGTGCGTTATAAAAGCATTAAACAATGGGGTACAACTAAACCAAATACAATGCAAGAAATTATGAAGAACTTATACATTTACATCCCTTTAAAAATATGTAAAACTTTCAACATATAGCCTTGAATTCTTGTGTGAATTATATTATCTTAAACTACTTCAAACATCACTTGTTTGATTTTAAATGTAATGTACATAATGATAACATTATAAATGTGCAGACACCGAATTTAGTATAGATGTATAAATATACTTATTAGTGGTGGGGGCCCAACTTATTCGGCTAATCACACAGATAAAGATATAGATACAACCGCTGGCACTGGCACAAACCGAAGGCTGTCAAAAGTTGTGACTCTCTAGAAAAGTGAGAGCGAAATGTACTTTACACGCAATACGCACAACAAAGTGAATACACTGCAAAAACAAGACTTATTAAACATACTTAATAAATATTTTTAAATATAATGCAAATATTTAAACAAATTGTGAGCATTTTACGTTTGTCTGGTTAAAGACTAAACTTAAACATATAAAGAATGTTTAGGATGAGAAAATATCTTTAAATATTTTATGCTCAGTGCGATTCGATTATATGTTCCAAAAATTCCATAAATTTCTTAGTATTTCCTTGTAATATATCTTTAGGGTCCTTCTTCTCTAAATTATGTTTATTTTATAATAATTCAGCTGTTTACTCATGACATACCATCTCCGAGCACCAAGCAAATCAACTTTAGATAGTTTAATTTTAGTCATTTGTTTCAGTACAAACATATCTAGAACTATTTCCCCTACTTCAATGTACAATATTGATATACTTAGATCTGTGGCGGGCAAGAAGAGCAGACAGAGAAAATATGTGTTTTGCACTACACATATTTTCTCTGTCTGCTCAGCTGAATTATTATAAAATAAACATAATTTAGAGAAGAAGGACCCTAAAGATATATTACAAGGAAATACTAAGAAATTTATGGAATTTTTGGAACATATAAATGTGAAATTGTGCGAATTAACGCTTGGGTGTGAAAACGTGCTGAGTACCCTAGACTTTGTCACAGGGTGTTTGTATCCAAGTACTGACTCGGCAATGTTCAGGCATGCTTGTTTATTTATTTAGCGACAGATAAGATGATTATGCTATCAGCATGTAGACATTAAACTTCTCTTATTAGCGTACAGCACATATACATATATATTTACATATTATCAGCAAGGCCAGGCAAGTCTGGAGAACTTTTATATTAATAATTATATTTGCTTAAAAACCAATTAATAGAACAAATTGCGGATTACATACGAAAGGTTTACATAAGTGGTCTTAGAAATGAACGCACAACGAATGGATGCGAAAAGTCAGAGTCATCTGTACATAGTATTCCAAGGCTATGGCTTGGACTATGTACCTCCACATTTGGAGTTTGTTGTTCCCGTGAACATGGGCAAAGAAACTGTGAACTGGGTTGCTTGGCGTCACTTAAAGGAACCAAATGCGTGAATGGACTTAATTGTACATCCATTTTGTATACGGATTTCTGTATGGCATGTCAAGGCAAGCACTTAAAATACTCTTAACTCATTAAATATTTAATTGATTTAGTTATTTCACTTTAGTTGGTCTGGCAGTCAAGGCCACTCAGCAGAAGTGCAAGGATCCCTCATTCTCCTTTCTATCGAACATCGAATACTATCGCATTTGCTGTGCTAATAGCTTGACCAGTTCTGAGACTGACAATAAACTGGACACTGTTGATGTTCCACAGCCAGTTGAACCCGAAGACGAAGTCGACAATGATAAGGATGATAACCATGAAGAGGAATTAGATCAAAGGAAGGAAAATGAGGATGGCACAATTGTTTTAACTTTTAATTAAATAAAATTTCAAAATTATTTAATTCTTGTTTTAATTTTTAGATGACATTCGTGAAAAGGTGCCAAATCTGAGTAATTGTGAAAACACATTTGATGCTTACAAATAATGTTGTAATCCCGGCTTCAAGTTGGATGATAACAATGTGACATGCTCACAGTACAAGGGGGATAGATACTATCTAGACTCAAATCATGGCAAATGTGTTGATGTGGATGAATACAAAGAACAGTTGCACAATATTGTCATAATCAGACTGGCTCCTATCGTTGTCTTAACGTCAAGGCCAAGAGCTGCCCCAAAGAATTTGTTTTTAATGAAAACTGAAGGATTGTGATGTTGGATAAAGTAAATGGACAACAGGGAAGAAAAGTTTTCTTATATATATTATAATTATAATATTATTAATATAATTTTTATATTATTGTTTTTTAGACGAGGATGAATGCGAGAAGTCACCCTGTGGGAAGGGCTACGAATGTACCAATACTCCAGGTGGATACGACTGCACACCCGCGGATGGTCAGGAAACCTGTTGCACGGGTTTCTACCCCAAGGAAGGCAGTTGTGATGACATTGATGAGTGTAATTTCAATATTACAAATACATGCAAATCGGAAATGCATCAGAAATGCAAGAATACCATAGGCAGTTATTACTGTAACTGTCTGCCTACCACACAAAATGAGTGCGTGGGTGAGTACTTAAGCAAATGCTACATAGTATAGTACAGTATACAAATGCCAATAAAAATGATTGTATTCACTAACATTTGTTGTATGTGCACACTTCCTGAAGATATTAATGAGTGCCCAATTAACAATCACAACTGCCAGTCAACTCAAAGATGTGATAACACGATTGGTTCATACATATGCATGTTATATTTTAGTTATATAATTCCTTATTTACATATTTATTTATTTATTGTAAGTCTATGGGCAGTTGACACAAAAAGAAAAATAAGTTAAATAAAAGAAATTTAAAATCAACAAAATATTTAAAAAATAAAATTAAAATTTACGTTAAAAACAAAAAAAGTTATCAAAAGGAAATTAGGAATTAAATTTAAGTTTAACTAATGAATTAACTAACTGGGGAAATTTTAGAAAAATAACAAGAAAAAAACGTTATCAATGACCGATTGTTCCTATGGCAGCTATATGAAATAGTAGTCCGATGTAGATAAAATTTGGTGTACACTTTGGATTTTATGACAAATGCATGTGGAGCGGATTTGATTCAAATCGTACAAGAGACACAGAATTTTCATACTGCCCGCAGTCGCTGGCCGCGCTGAATTCACACATACATACATACATGTATATGCATCATATATTGTCTTTCGTATTTTATTCGCATACAGACAAACAGCCGTATGTTTGATTATGCTTAGATTGTTTTTGTTTCAACGTGTTTTTATGCAAGTTACACATTGTAATATCTCTAGACCGATCAGCATCAACAACCGAGTCGATATAGCCATGTCCGTCTGTCCGTCTGTCTGTCCGTCTGTTTCTATGCGAACTAGTCTCTCAGTTTTAAATCTATCTTGATGAAACTTGGCACAGATGTGTATTCCCTTTGCACGCAGAACATTTGTTAAAATCGGCCAGATCGGATCATTATATCATACAGCTCCCATAGCTCCCATAGGATGAAAAAAAAATTTTTTTTGAGCTATGTTAACCAAATTCGCTCAATGTTAACCAAATGCATTTCTGATGCATTTCCGATTTGCATGTATTTGTAATATTGAAATTACACTCATCAATGTCAACACAACTGCCTTCCTTGGGGTAGAAACCCGTGCAACAGGTTTCCTGACCATCCGCGGGTGTGCAGTCGTATCCACCTGGAGTATTTGCATTTGGCATAAAATCCCGTGTGCAAACCGACTTTCATCCAGATCGGACCACTATATCATATAGCTGCCATAGGAACAATCGATTAAAACTGGTGAAAATGATTTTTTTTTACTTCTAAATTGTTCTACATATTTTTAATAATTTTTTTTCTATTCAGCGTGAAATAATGGTTTTTATCTATTTATTTAATAAAAATTTCTTTAAGTATTTATTTCTCTCTACATTTTTTCCATTTTTCTTTTAAATAATTTTCTTAAAATTTTCTTTGATTTTTTTCTTTAAAATTTTTTTTTATTTGTCTTCATTTAAATTAATTTCTTTGAAAATTGCAATTTTTTCATTTTTCATTTTTTTAACGTTCAGCTTTTATATTAAATTCTGAATTACTGAAAAAAATAATTATTTGTTCAAACCAAATTCAATTGTAAATCGAAAAATAATATACAATAATACATAATCACTTACATGTCTTTATCCCGCGCTGGAAAGCTTTCCATCGTGGGTTGTGTAGTGCAGAGTATTGTGCAAGTGCCAAATGTTTTTTTTTTTTTTGTATTTATATAGATATATTATGATTTTCGATTTATTTTTATTTATTCTTTAGATTTGAGAATTTTTAACTTTTGTGTCTTTTTTTTAATTTTGCAAGGAAAAATTAAAACAAAAAATATAATTCACGCTCATGCATATTTTCAACAACACTTGTACTCCGGTCACCTGTACATATGTTTAAATGTACTGTCTTTTAATAATTGTCTCTTTCAGGTACTGCGGTGTATGTATGTATATACTTATATGTATATTTTTCATATGTTTTATGATTTTGTTAACTTTGTTCACATACAGATTTATATATGTATATACATTATTATTTTTTCCAGCACTTGCCCATATGATATGCACATATGTATATATATATATGTATATAATAACGCAGTTTGTAAGTTGGTTATTCAAAAAAATATAATTTATTTTTATTAAACCGAAGCTACGGAGTACAGATATAAATCTAGACTAACTTATGCTATGTTCTGGGGACGTTGAACAAACCTCGGCTTTGAGCTTTTAATGTTTGGGCTTTCAACTTAAAGAGCTTTTGGCTCTTATGTAAACAAAGTGATCTCGATCTTAAAGAGATTGAGATTTAAGAGAATTCTTCTAGCCAGGATTTGTGCAACGTCAGCAGTTTTATCCCCAATGGTGGGAATAGCGATTCTGGCGAATTGTTTATGATACTTGATAAGTTCGTGGGAAGCCAGAATTGTTATTGTCACCATTTGATTATTTTATAATGTTTAGCTTAAATCTGTGGGAATGGAATGTGTAACATAAATGAAAAGTGTCAGCTAGGCGTATTGTATGGGTACATATGTCTCTAAATATGTTACTATATGTGTCACTCCCACGCATGTACATATATATATGTATGTAGGTACTGTTTTTTTCCTTTTTTCTTTTGCAGATCAAATGTTTTGTTAGATAGATTTATAGATATTTGTAAGCACTGATTGGCATTAGTTTTAATATTTTATTATTATATATATATTTATTATTATATATATTTTATATTTAAATATTGGGGTTTATTTTAATATTATTTATGGCACTTATGTTTCACTGCACGCTGCTGCTGACTGTGACATCGGAATAATGTGCAGGTTATGTTTCCCCCTCTATCCTCTCTTTTAGTGGGGACTATCCGAATTTCGGACACCCTAACCTCTACTTAAAGATCCACATTATCCTTTGGCGTGGTTAGGGTGGAAATATTACTGGAACCTAGATTCAAACAAAATTTAATTAAAACTTAGTTTCTTTAAAAAGAACTAATTTTAATTATGGCACATACCCTTTCTTTTTGGTAAGCAGCAATAGCTACTGAGCTGAGCGGCATTCGAAACGGCGGCAGTAAAACGAACACGAAAGCAAAGCGGCTGCACCGTGGTTGCTAATTACATGAAAAATTATATTTTTGTTTCACCGTAACATCTTTAAGCAATTTTACCTGGTACTTAAAAATGTGGTTCTGGCCTTCTGACACCAAGGAGATCGTCCAAAGAAAAAGAGCGATTCTTGGCAAGATGTCTCCTTTTATAGGCCCATATTCCATGCTTAACGCTCTCAGATTGGAATATTACCGATATGGACCCACGGTGCTCTTGCCTTTCCGCATTATCCGCATTTCGGATAACACCGCTCTCTGTTTTATATGCTTTCCCTTCTCTTCGTTTACTTGCACACAGCACGCGAAAGCTCGATATCAATTCTTATCTACTCTCATGCGCTCTTGCACTTAGTTTCCCCTCTAATTTTTGTTTATCTATTTCTCTTCCTGATCTTCCTGATTTTCCCCTTTTTTTTGTATGTCAGAGCTTGCGTTACATGCGTTACAGCGCAGGCGACAAATTTGTCGAAACAGATTTGCGCTGTGATTGTAGCAGGGCGGAGAGAGGCTGCAGTTCGTCGGGGTAGCGGCTTGCCGGCGTTCCAGTTGCGGGTGTAATACTGCTGCGGCGGCGCTGCAATAAACGAGAGAGGGGGGGGGGGGGTCGAGCTCGTCGCGACCAGAATGGCAAGTTAAATTAACACACACGAGTTGTTGGTTGCAACAACGAAAAACTTCGAATTTTTATTGTTAATGAAAGTTAATGACCAATAATTGTCAGCTTAAAAAAGATGAAGAAAAAGTAATGGCGATGCCCTTGTAGGAAAAAAGTTACTGATCATGCCAGTACAGTGTGACCAGATATCACTCAGCCTAGAATACCGAGAATTCGCTTCCATCTGGTAACTGCGCCTGACGATCACACTTCCTGGCGTGAACATGCCGCCCCCCTTGCAACAACTGCAACAATTCGCCTGGCCAAACGGAGACGTGGATGGGGGGTGGCCGCGTTCTGGATCGCCTAATTGCCGCAGGAGCCAGAGAGGACCCACCCGAAAATGGTGCTCTGGGCGACAGGAAAATTCCCAGCACTGGGCAGACAGCCAGCCTGGATGACATCTGGATAGATGTCACCCCCCAGGACAATGGACACGACCGACGGCTGGTGGAAGTGCGGATCAGCCAGTACCAGGTTGGTGAACTGATTCCGCAGGTCCTCTTCAACCCTCAACACGGTTTCCCGACGGAAGTTCGGGGCAGTGGGAGACCCTAGGATTGCCATGCTGGCACGTTCAACCCCTACGCAGGTGATTGACAATCCCAGCGCCTTGGCGAAAGATGCATTGATGCGGCTCTCAGGCGCACAAGCATCTAGTACGGCGCGTGCCTCAAACTGCTTCTGGCCGTTGCCGACTCGGACGAGTGCCGTGGGCATCACCATCGTCGCCCGATGCTGGAGTAATGAGGTCAACGTCGGTGCTCTGGCTGAACCGACTTGGTTACCATGGACCTCGGCAGGAGGGGGAGACCGTCGCACGACGTTGCCTCTCGGTGCGGACGGCCGGTAGCGGGTGACAGGATTTAGCAGTCGCGTCGACGGATCGTTGATATGGATCAACGTATGATGATTCTGCCCGCAGATTCGACAGCTGTCACTGCTGCGACAGGTACCAGACGAATGTTCGTGGGCCAAGCAGTTGGGGCAATACTTATTGACCAGCACTGTCCACAGTCTTTTCTCCGCACGTAGATAAAAAAATCGCCGACACTGGCGGAGCGCGTGAACGCCCCGGCATACCCGACAACGGTATGAATCAACTCCTCGCCGACTGGTCCGCTCTGCATGTCGGGGCCGTGGTTGCTTTGGAGCCATCGGTGTTACTGTCGGTCAAACTAAAAGGAGACGATCAATTGTTAAAGACGGCTCTCTCGTCAAGATAGAACAATACGGCAGAACGAGACAAACAAACACGACATAGGAAGGGATGGCTGTCCTACTTAGGAGAGGTAATTCCGGGATCGCTGAGGAGTAGAATCAGCTTCGCCACAGGACGTTTAATGATGCCACGCGAAGTTCGTACATCAACAACGCGCACTAGACCGTCGGAGCCCGGGTATACACCTTCAACGCGTCCCAAGCGCCATTCAGTAGGAGGCAGATTATCCTCATATATAATGACTAGATCATCTTTTTGAAGATTACGGTTCGGGTGCTGCATTTGTTTCGCTTATGTAGTTCCTTCAAATATTCATCCTTCCACCGACGACAGAATTGATGATGTAAGGCCTTAAGGCGCTGCCATCGGTTGATTAGGGACATCGGTTCTTCATGGATCTCAGGCTCACCTATGGACAGAAGGGGGCCTCCAGTGAGGAAATGAGCTAGGCTTAACGCAAGCAAATCAGTCGACTCCTCGGACATAGGGGCAATAGGTTTAGAATTCAAGCATGGCTCCACTTTACACAATAAAGTTGAAAGTTCCTCAAAGGTGTACTTAACTCCGGAGGTGGACTTGTAAAAGAGAGCCTTGAAGCTTTTGACTCCCGCCTCCCACAAACCGCCCATGTGAGGGGCGCTAGGTGGAATGAATTCCCATGAGAGGATCTGAGATCCGTGAGTCCGCATGACGGATTGTTTGGTGGCCTCCAAGAAGTCCTTGTCTAAACACGTAGACGCTCCGACGAAGGTCTTCCCATTGTCGGAATAAATGCGTTGGGGACACCGACGTCTCGCGACAAATCGAGAAAACGCTGCGAGGAATTTCTCGGTCGTGAGGTCAGAGGTAGCCTCTAGATGGATGGCCTTGGTAGTGAAACACACAAAGACACAGACGTAACCCTTGGTAATTAGACAGGCCCGTCCCGTGAAGTTCTTGATTTCGAATGGACCTGCGAAATCGACACCCGTATGAGTGAAGGGACTGGAGAAGGCTACGCGATCGCGTGGAAGATGTCCCATTAATTGCGAACAAAGCTGGCGCTTATACAGAATGCACCGCTTGCATGCGTGAGACTAAGCTTTTATTAAGTTTTTGACCTTAGGAATCCAGAATTTGGAGCGGAGTACTCGGAGCATAAGTTGATTGCCTTCATGAAGTGTGATCTGATGAGTAAATCGTACAAGCAGCCGAGATAGACTGGAGTTGTATGACAGAATTACGGGGTGTCGCTCATCATAGGTGAGTGATTCCGAGGCTTGCAGTCGTCCGTACGCACGGATGATGCCATGTTGATCCAGAAACGGATTCAAGTTGAGCACCGCGCTCGATGAAGAAATGCTCTGTGGGGTACTCTTGCTGCTGTGTAACCGCAATTAAACGTCTCTCTGCGGCGACTATCTCTTTATGTTGAAGATTCAGGGTCGGGTAGGAGTGTATTTTTCGGCAAACGAAGCGCTAGACATAAGCGACCACTCGTAAGGCCTTGCCAAAGTCGGAAAATCGTTCAAGGAGATCGTTCGACGGAGGAAGCTTAGCCGTGTGGCATTGCACTCGTTGCTCGATCTCTGTCTTCGGTATAGCACCTGACGGCCAGTATTCGGAGTATGACGAAGGGGGCTAACCAACCGGCTGGGTCGAAAAGCTTAGCGATCTGAGACAAGACTATTCGTTTAGTAATTGTTGTTTGAACCTCTGGTTCGAGCGGAACAAAAAAGAAGCAGTCTGCCGTCGCCTTCCAGCGGATGCCTAGTGTTTTTGCGTGACTTGCATCCTCGATCTCAAGAGAATCATCACGGAGCAGATGATCCTTAGGGATAGCCTGCAGCAAAGGCTTATGGTTGGACGTCCATTTTCTTAAATGAAAGCCCGCGGACTGTAGGGCATCTCGGAGCTGCTGGATAGCAGCATGAGCATCCTCTGGAGTGTGGGCTCCTGCAAGGACATCATCAACGTACATGAAATGTCGTAGAATGTCGCTCGCTTTGGGGTAGCTGTTCTCGACGTCTTGGGCAAGCTGTAGAAGCACTAGAATTGCTAAAAAAGGCGCGCAATTGACTCCGAACGTAACTGTTTGGAGCTCATAATCAGTGAGTCGTGCATGCTCATCCCGGAAAAGGATTCGCTGGAAGGGCGTATGCTTTGCATCAACCATGAAGGCTGACTCCATTCGTGGACGGACAAGATGCGTTAAAAACCACGCGGGTTTTAGTTGATGTACTTTCTGGCTTGAACACAGCATGGTGCGGTAGGTAAAAATTCAAGGTGTCGGTTGGAGGCGGAACTCGGATCATATGACCCAACTCGATATATTCTTGCAGGATAGCTTTATAAGTGCTGTTTAAGGAGGGGTTTTTTTGCAATCGAGCCTCATTCCTTAAGAATTGAGCCAAGGCAATCGATCTTGAATGTCCCAGTTCAATGTTTTGCGGAGCCTTGAATGGCAATTACACAATATATCTACCATCGCGCCTCCTTCTGGTGCTGTCGCGAAAATATTTTTCGCACTTAATATCTACATCTCTTTCCAGTTTTACTGGGAGATCTTCCACCTCCCAAAACTTGGTAAGAAGTGTGTCCAGTCGGATCTCTGGGGTAACCGACACCTGTGTGGACAGACACGATACGGATGATGATGGCTTGCTGAGGATCGGACCACTAAGAACCCACCCAAAAATGGTTTCTTGTGCAAGCAGCGAGCCACAAATCTGAGTTTGGACCCCACTCAAGAGAATAGAAGGAAGTATGTTAGCCCCAATTAACACATCAATTTGTGAGCTTCGATGAAAAAGCGGATCAGCCAATTGGAGATTTGGAAGATCTTGGATTATACGGTCAGGAATGGAAACTGACGGAAGGGCGCCGGTCAATCGAGGCAATACGAGGGCTACAGTGTCAATGCACAGAGACTGCTTGGTAGGCGGAGTGAATTGCAAGTGGCACGTCTTCTGAGAACGGGCGGAGACCGATCCGTTTAGACCACTGACTTGCGCGTGACAAGTCGATAGGCCGGTCGAATTATGTGGAACATACGTTCGGAAATGAAAGTGCCCTCTGATCCGGAATCGATCAGAGCGCGAGCCAGGTAGCTGGTACCCAAATGCTTGATGTTCACCATAGCTGTGCCTAGGAGGACTCCCTGAGTCTGAGTGGCGGCGCTTGTTTCGGGTGAACCACCTCGATGAAGGAGGGTATGATGGCGAGCTTGGCAACTGCGGCAGTTATGAGGACTCGTGCAGTCTCGCAATTGATGCCCTCTTGCAAAACAGTTCATACACAATTTCTGTTGTTTGATTGCTGTGATGCGATCTGGGACAGATAGTTGAAGAAAACTGGGGCAAAGTCGAATGGGATGGTGTTCACGACCACACAGTTTACAGACTTGTGGTTTAACATTGACTGTGGCTTCAAAGGAGTGAACATTAGTCGGAGGCTTTCTTAGAACTGGAAGCGACGCTGTGGTGGTTGAGCTTGACGGCCCGTCAATGGCTTCCAACGTACGAAAACGGTCAATTAGAAAGTTGTTGAAGTCCTGCCATGACGGAAGCGCGGTTTTATAAAGAAGGGATTGCTCCCACTGGGTCCGATTGTCCCAATTTGTAATTCTGATGCCAGAATGCTCTAGAGCAGTCAGCGCCCCGTGAACTGTGCTCTGCAATTCCTTTAGGGCAGCTCCGGATTCATGAGCCATGGAAGCAATGCCAAAAATGACGTTAAGTTGGCTCGTGACAAACAACCGTTTGTTTTCAAAACGTTCGCTGAGACTATGCCACGCCGAGAGAAATCCGTCATTAGTTAGAGGAGACTTGGACACAATGGCTTTCGCTTCGCCACGAGTTTTAGCATTGAGGTGGAAAAGCTTCTCGACAGGACTGAGACTAGGATTGTTATATACATGGCAGTAAATAGATCCCGGAATGTGGGCCATTTCAGGTAATCTCCGGTGAAAACATCGATTTCACAAGGCGGCACCCGGCATCCGCGAGAGTTCGTTGACACGGCGGAAGATTGCGCAATCGCGACGGTATTCGCAGCGGTAATGGAATCGATCGCTTCACCGAACCGACTAGCACACCGCTCATACATGGCATAGCAGTACTCGTGCTTGGCCTGAACGGTGGCTAGATCAATTTTGCTCTCCTCGCTGTCGGACGAGGAAAGCGCCTTTACAGTGTTGCGATAGGTTACCTGAACCTCGTCCCAGATGGATTTAATTTGGTCCAAGCGCACTTGCCAAATTCGAAGCGAGGGGGCCTCATTGTCACTGTATCCGACTCGGGCCTCGAATTGGCTCAATTCGTCGGAAACGGTGATGTAGTCGGACAAGGACATACTGGCTGTGTCTCGCAAACGCTGGGGGGTGGACCTCGTCACCACTTGGGGAGCTGACACAGTAATGCTTGGGGCTGAACGGAGGGCAGTGCGGAGAGAATAATCCGAGCGAAACGTTGCCGGAGCAGAACGAGGCTCAGAAGAGGCTCGTCTGGGGGAACTTGATTCAAAAAATAGGCCGGGATGTGCTTGGAGCGTCAAGGGTTGACGGAACACGCTTAATTGTGGAAGGAGGGACGGAACCCTTTGGTTTCGTCAAGGGGGTAGTTGGCGGAGTCGAACGACGAGATTTCGCGGTACGATCGTCCTTCGGAGAGCCTCGGGGCATAATCTATCCGGGCGGAGAGGATGCTCAAAAGGGATTAAGCTTACGGATAGCGAAGGTAGTGTTCTTCGGAGAAGCGAACAGAGGTCGAAGTATGTTTTGTTTATATATATATGTAGTGGACTGTATTCGGATGGATGCAGAAAAGGAATAACAGCACGTATCAGCAGCGGCACGAACCCAATAAAACAAAACAAAAAAAAACCCAAAACGATGAAGGAAATTCGTAGCTCAACAATGTTTATAGTTTCCCCCGTTTTTTATTTTTTATATTTATTAATATTTTTTGTTTAGAACGCTGTGTAGAAATAAAACTCATAAAAAGTAACACGTCAATAGTTTTAGTACAAATAGGCAATAAATATGCCGATAGTTTTTAGCCGATAGGTAGTTTGGCCAAACGGATTTATTGAATCAATATTTAGAAATCGCTCACGCTCGGACAACCATTAATCGGTATTTGCACCACAAGAAATAGCTGTGAGATTTTAAGTGGATTTTATTCAACGATGAGAAGGAGGAATACCACTATTCTTTTCTCAGATCACGTGAATAAATATGTGTGTGTGGAACGGCACTTGCACAATGGACACAAAACTAGAGTACACTTATGTCTACCGAATATTAGCACGCCACAAGGACAATAGTGGAACAATGGAGTGACGCCCCATAAAATGAGCGCACAGTAATTTTTAGCGCACTGGCCGAAAACTGCCAGTGCGCACGGTTTGATTTGAATACGGGCACAGTCCCATAACTGCCAGCAGGCAGTGTACGAAAGTAAGCGGCGATAAATGTTCTCACTGGAAGCAGCCAGTCAATACGGCAGCTAGACAAAGAACAATGTATACTTGTCGCATACATACACACAGCGGGATCGGAGATAAAGAACCGAAAACAAAGAGCGACGACACATGCGCAGTGCAATGCATCGATCGACAGAGGCTGGGCAGAGAGAGAGAGCGAGAGCGGCCACTGCACAGAGCACACATACATGTGCATGGCTGACGTCACAGCAACGAAAACGGATTACAAGCACACAGCGCAAGCCGCTACGTCAGAGCAGTGCAGCAGAGGCGATAGCGGCAGAGAACAAGAGACGGCAAGCGGCCGCCTGCGTCGACTTAGGAGTTTGGCACGCGACAAAGATGAGCAGAGGCGTAAGCAGCGCTGCCTAGCATCAAATTGTAGGCAAATGCGATCAACGCCGGGAAAAGCACCGCTGCATCTGTGCACAAAATATGTGTGTCAAGGGCAGAGCAGCGAAAAGAAGCGACGTCGGCAGAGGATAATTTTGGCAATCGACGCTTGAATTAATTTGCACTGGAGTTAGTTTTTCAACGGGCTTACGAACGAGTGGATGCACAGTGGCAAAGTCGCGAATACACGCAAGTGACACGTGGAAAACTACAGACGAATACACAAGGAGACATCAGGATACAAAAGGATTCACAGGACTACAGAACGACAAGGACAACGGAGACCCCCCACACGATCAGGAAACAACAACAACTTGGAAAAACGAAAGCTAGGGAGCCCACCACAATAATCCACGTGGTGAGCTTAAAATAATAAAAGATTTATTAACATCGAACTATAAGTGTGCGGATAAGCGTAGGTTTAAATGACATACATGAATAAATAGAGATTAAACAAATAAAAGAAACATAAGAAGGCCTATAAACTAAAGACGACAAGCAAATTAATAAAATAAAAAACAACAGTGACGCGCAACAGTAAACAGGGTGTTCAGTGCAGTGCATACGTGAGTGACTCCACGCCGGCGACTACTAAGACCGAAATCTGGTAGCCTCTCGTGGTGGCGTGTACTTGTGTTAGGGATCCGGACTTTTACGCCATAAGAGCAGCCTGTACTCTCCTATCGCGTAGAAGCCGCGATTCATCGTATGCATCGTGTTCACTCTAGCACTTGTTTTCCCTCAGTTGGTTTCCCACACAGTGCATACGTGAGCAACTCCGCCGGCGACTACCAAGACCCCAATCTGGTAGCCTCTCGTGGGACGTGCTCGTGTTGGTGATCCGGATTTCCACTCAATAGGGGCAGCCTGTACTTTTCTATTGAGTGAAAGTCGTGAATCATCGTATGCGTTCTGTTTACCCTAGCAGTCAGTCCTCTATTGGTTCCCCGTTCCCGTGCAGCGTACATTGGCAACTCCACTCCGGCGGCTACTAAGACCACGATCTGGTAGCGTCTTGGTGGTGTACACTAGTGTTGGTGATCGCGAATTCTACCGCATAGGAGTAGCCTGTACTCCCTATCGGATAGAAGCCGCGATTCATCGCATGCATTGCTACCTTCTAGCACCGATCATCTCAGCAGTGCAACAGCCACGCTTGATACTCGCGCCTACTATTCGATGGGAGTAGCCTGTACTCTCCTATCGCATAGAAGTCGTGAATCATCGTATGCCTTGCAGCGCGTACAGTAGCAGCAGCAGTCGTTCCCGCAGCAGTGCAACAGCAACGCTTGATAGTCGCGCCTACCATTCGATGGGTGTAGCCTGTACTCTCCTATCGCATGGAAGTCGTGAATCATCGTATGCATTGCTGCGCTCACAGTAGTAGCCGTTTCAGTCGTCCCTGCGCCAGTGCAACAGCAACGTTTGATAGTCGCGTCTACCATTCGATGGGAGTAGCCTGTACTCTCCTATCGCATAGGAGTCGTGAATCATCGTATGCATTGCAGCGCGTACAGTAGCAGCAGCAGTCGCCCCCCCCCCCCCCGCGGCAGCGCAACAGCAACGTTTGATACACGTGTCTACTACTCGATAGGAGCAGCCTGTACTCTCCTATCGCATAGGAGTCGTGAATCATCGTATGCATTGCGCCGCCTACAGCAGCAGTCGTCCACGTGCCTGTGCAAAAGCAACGTTTGATACACGTGTCTACTACTCGATAGGAGCAGCCTGTACTCTCCTATCGCATAGAAGTCGTGAATCATCGTATGCATTGCGCCGCCTACAGCAGCAGTCGCCCCGCGCCAGCGCAACAGCAACGTTTGATACACGTGTCTACTACTCGATAGGAGCAGCCTGTACTCTCCTATCGCGTAGAGGTCGTGATTCATCGTTGGCATTTCTGTCCCGTGGGAGCACGAGTTTGAGGTTCAGTAGTGGTAGCCTGTACTCCACCTACTGAACTGAAATCCCGAACACCGCGAATCCGGAGCCATGAACCGTAGCCGATACTCGGTTGTTGTTTCCGAAGCACGAGCCCCATTGAACCCAAAAACTATCGTCCACCTCCCCAATCATCAGTGGCCAGTCCATCATCGCGCCACTGCGTCTTTTCACCAGACGTCTTCACATAATAAATTTTCTATAGTTACCCCTGGCCGGACTGAGACATACCCCGGCCTGAGAAACTTCCTTACAGATGGCGCCCGAGCAGGGACTTTGGTAGAAAATTTGAGACACTCCATCCTTTATGACTTAAAACGTCATCAGCTATTCTTGGGGAGACGAAGTTAGAAAGAGAGGGGGAATTGGTTGTTCATTCATCGCAGCGGAATATTTAATGTCTCCGAAGCTTTTTTTTGTTTCACGGCTACGCACTTACGAGCCACGAGCAGGAGATCCAGCGGCCACGGGTACCCTTCGTCGCGTCGCTGCCGACGTCGACGCAGCCTAAGCAGAAGCCTACATAAGCGAAGCAACAGGATCCTAAGGGGACAGTCGTCAGCAAGCACTCGAGGAGTTAACATCAGAAAGCAACATTTAAATATCGGAGCAAACACGAGAACATAACCGGCAAGGATTATTACAAGGAATACAACGAGGAATACAAGGATTATTACACAGAATACCACAAGGGGTATTAACAGGAATATTACAAAGGAATACAACGAGGGTTATTAACGAAGAAGTCTACAGAATAAACCCAGATCCCGTGGTGTGTCTCCAGTACCAGGAGAATGCTTGGTTTTACCAGGGACGAGTCACGCTGGCACCGCAAGCATTGTACAGGAGCACACACATCAGCCGACGTTACGGATCCCTGTGTCGACACTGAGCAACAGTGAGCCGACAAGGATTCGCGACGATCATTCTCGCAGCTCCGGTTCACCAAGCGATCGGAGTTTGCAGCTCGGTTTCGTGGATCGACTGCGAAAATGGGGCGTCTTCTTTGACGGAGGAGCGGCCGACCCATTGCGTTTCATCGAACATTTGGAGGATATGATCGCTATCTACCAAATCGATACGCAACAGCAATTGATGCCAGCAATCGCTGGGTTTTTGACGGGACCGGCGGCCGACTGGTTTCGAGTCACAAAGATGTACACAGGGACTTGGCACGAGTTCAGAAGAGATTTCTTGGAATTCTTCTTGCCACCACGCTATTTCCAAAGGCTAGAAGACGAGATACGGGATAGGATGCAACGTTCTGGTGAGCCATTCACCTCGTATCTTCTCAGCATCCGGGTCATGATGCGCCGTGCTGCGTACACAGAGGATCAGGAACTGAGTCGGATTTACGAGAACCTGCTTCCTGAGTACCAGCTATACACGAGGCGACACGAGTTCTCTACGTTGGCCCAGTTGACCAAGTTGATCACGACTTTTGAGGACGTGAAAGCACGAGAAGCCGCGCGCTCTAAGAGCAGCATGGAGCATCGTCGTCCGGAGAGGACTACCAAACCAAGCAGTAGTTCAGAGGCAAACAATCAGCGGATACAAGAAGCGGAGGAATGCATTGACATCCGCCGCGCTTGTAGAAACTGCGGACAAGTGGGACACTTTAGCCGAGAGTGCCAAAACGCCCGACTGAACTTCTGTTGGGATTGTGGTCGACGAGGTGTTCGGACAGTGGACTGCTGTCGAGCTAAAACATCGGGAAACGAAGTGCGCTCCCAACCGTCGGGCGAACGGCTGGAGACAGCGCAACCAACACGCCACTAACAACTACAATGAGATTCGAGCGAGGGAGAATCGTAGCTACCGTTCGGATCGAGGACCAGGCCTTGGTAGCTACGATTGACACAGGGGCAACGAGGAGCTTCGTGAGCGCAAAGGTGGCACAACGCATCGCTACTTCATCGAATAGACGCACTGTCCGGAGCAGAATATGTTTGGCGGATGGAACAAGACGAGAAGTGACGGAAGCGCTCATGGTTCGGGTGCAGCTGGGACAGCGACACCTGACCTTACCAATGCTGGTACTGCCGACGATCATCGACGAAGTCATCTTAGGTATGGATTTTATGTGCGGGGCAGAGATGCGTTTAGAGTGCGGCCAGGTCCAACTCCAACTACCACCTACCACGGAAGCGACAACTATACCTAGTGCCCGGAGTATACATACCGTGCCCAACGGTATACAGGCGAACCCAGTACTACCTCCAATCTGTGAGGTAGCCAAGAGGAACAACCCGTTCCGGAAACCACGACGAGAGACCACAGAGCACAGCGGCAAAGCCAACTATTTGAGGACCATAACTGGAGACCAGGTACCGGACACGGAACGCGAGTGGGTGGATGACTTTCTGCAGCGAGAGCTGGCCAAGTTCGACGAAGTCACCGGGGTCACCCACATCGCAGAACATCGTATAGTGCTTAGGGACAACCGTCCCATCAAGCAGCGGTATTATCCTAAAAATCCCGCAATGCAAAAGATCATCGATGACCAGGTAGACGAGTTGCTTCGGGACGGACGGATTGAGCCTTCGAGAAGTCCACACAGTGCTCCCATAGTACTGGTGGGAAAGAAGACCGGAGAGGTGCGGATGTGCATCGATTACCGGCAACTTAATGCGCAGTCTATTCCAGATGCGTATCCACTACCAAGGATCAACCACATCGTAGAGAAGCTTCGGAACGCGAAGTACATTACAACGTTGGATCTAAAGAACGGGTATTGGCAAATACCTATCGCAGAGGATAGCAGGGAGTGCACGGCGTTCACGGTACCCGGCCGGGGTCTCTACCACTGGAAGGTGATGCCATTCGGGTTGCATTCCGCCCCGGCAACATTTCAGCGCGCGTTGGATGGCGTTATTGGTCCCGGGATGGAGCCATATGCGTTTGCATATCTGGATGACATCATCGTCATCGGAGCCACGCTGGAGCAACATGCCGAAAACCTACGAGAGGTGTTCCGAAGACTACGGGACGCAAAGCTCAGGCTCAACCGGGAAAAGTGCTGCTTCTTCCAAAAGAGTCTTGTATACTTGGCGCACGTCGTCAGCGAAGAGGGAATCCACACCGACCCGCAAAGATCGAAGCAATCAAGGAATTGCTACCACCGACCAATGTGAAGGAGCTTCGGCGATGTCTGGGTATCGCCTCATGGTATCGACGCTTCGTGCCCAACTTTACCAGCATTGTGCAGCCGATATCCAGGTTGCTGCGCAAAGGTCAGAAGTGGACATGGGACTCCAACCAGCAGGAGGCGTTTGAGGAACTGAAGGCTCGACTCACGAAGGCACCAGTGCTTGCATGTCCGGACTTTACGGAACGCTTTACCCTACAGACGGATGCCAGCGATTATGGACTGGGCGCGGTGCTTACACAGCGGATTGAAGGGACCGAAAGAGTCATCGCGTATGCCAGTCGACGGTTATCATCGGCCGAGGAAAACTACTCCACTACCGAGAAGGAGTGTCTCGCTATCGTTTGGGCGATTCGTAAGCTTCGCTGTTACCTGGAGGGTTACGAGTTCGACGTTATCACGGATCATTTGGCGCTAGAGTGGCTTAACTCGATCGACAACCCCACGGGACGGATTGCGCGATGGGCACTCGAACTCCAACAATACCGCTTCGTAGTGCACTATCGCCGAGCGAGTCAGAACGTCGTGGCCGATGCTCTGTCTAGGCAACCGCTGGAGACACTACAACAACTAGCCGAGGAACACTTGCAGTGCAAATGGTTGACACGTATGGTGGAAGCCATACAAAAGGAACCAGAGAAGTACCCTGACTACGTGCAAGAGGAAGGTAAGCTTTACCGCCGATCGTACCGAAGCCCCGACGATGAGGAATACGTGCCCTGGAAGCTCTGCGTAGGGAAAGACCAGCGGAAAAGGGTCTTGCAAGAATGCCACGATCAACCCTCCGCCGGACACCAAGGAATTCGGAAGACTACCAAAAGAGTCTTGCAGAGGTACTTTTGGCCAGGGTTGTTTCGAGACGTGGCCAAGTACGTGAGAAATTGCGAAACATGTCAGAAGTTCAAGGTCAGTCAGCTGAAACCACCAGGACAGATGCGCACGAGGGATGTACAGGAGCCCTTCGAGGTACTTTGCGCGGATTTTGTTGGACCACTGCCCAGGTCAAAACAAGGACATACGATGCTTCTGGTCTTTTCGACCACTTCAGCAAATGGGTGGAACTTGTCCCTTTGAGGAAGGCTACGACAGCACATCTGGAGCGATCTTTCAGGGAGCGCATCTTGGCGCGATTCGGCATACCTCAGACGTTTGTATGCGACAATGGAACGCAGTTCACCAGCCGAGAGTTCAAGGCCTTCTGCAAACGAATGGGAATGGATTTGCAGCACACCGCACCTTATACGCCCCAGCAGAATCCCACGGAGAGAGCAAACCGGACCGTCAAGACGATGATTGCGCAATATCTGGATGGAGAGCAGAGCAACTGGGATGCTCTGCTACCGGAGCTAAGTTTAGCAATCAACTCGAGCCCATCGGATAGCAGTGGATATAGCCCGGCGTACTTGGTTCAAGGGCGCGAGCCTAGGCTACCAGGATCAATATACAACGAGGTTAACCCGGGACCCACTTGCGAAGGAAGAACGCCGGAGGACAAGGCGAAACACTTGCGAGAGATCTTTAAGATGGCAAAGGAGAACCTCCAACAAGCTGCTCAGGATCAAAGTCGTCATTACAACCTTCCGGTGCCACCAAGGGAAACGGGTGCGGTTCAGGAGAACCGTAGGGGACCTGTGGTTCAACGTGGCCATCAACTGCTCGGCCCAGGTCACCGTCACGCCTCATATCCCGGAAGAAAGGGGGGGGGTGTGACGCCCCATAAAATGAGCGCACAGTAATTTTTAGCGCACTGGCCGAAAACTGCCAGTGCGCACGGTTTGATTTGAATACGGGCACAGTCCCATAACTGCCAGCAGGCAGTGTACGAAAGTAAGCGGCGATAAATGTTCTCACTGGAAGCAGCCAGTCAATACGGCAGCTAGACAAAGAACAATGTATACTTGTCGCATACATACACACAGCGGGATCGGAGATAAAGAACCGAAAACAAAGAGCGACGACACATGCGCAGTGCAATGCATCGATCGACAGAGGCTGGGCAGAGAGAGAGCGAGAGCGGCCACTGCACAGCGCACACATACATGTGCATGGCTGACGTCACAGCAACGAAAACGGATTACAAGCACACAGCGCAAGCCGCTACGTCAGAGCAGTGCAGCAGAGGCGATAGCGGCAGAGAACAAGAGACGGCAAGCGGCCGCCTGCGTCGACGTATGAGTTTGGCATGCGACAAAGAGGAGCAGAGGCGTAAGCAGCGCTGCCTAGCATCAAATTGTAGGCAAATGCGATCAACGCCGGGAAAAGCACCGCTGCATCTGTGCACAAAATATGTGTGTCAAGGGCAGAGCAGCGAAAAGAAGCGACGTCGGCAGAGGAGAATTTTGGCAATCGACGCTTGAATTAATTTGCACTGGAGTTAGTTTTTCAACGGGCTTACGAACGAGTGGATGCACAGTGGCAAAGTCGCGAGTACACGCAAGTGACACGTGGAAAACTACAGACGAATACACAAGGAGACATCAGGATACAAAAGGATTCACAGGACTACAGAACGACAAGGACAACGGAGACCCCCCACACGATCAGGAAACAACAACAACTTGGAAAAACGAAAGCTAGGGAGCCCACCACAATAATCCACGTGGTGAGCTTAAAATAATAAAAGATTTATTAACATCGAACTATAAGTGTGCAGATAAGCGTAGGTTTAAATGACATACATGAATAAATAGAGATTAAACAAATAAAAGAAACATAAGAAGGCCTATAAACTAAAGACGACAAGCAAATTAATAAAATAAAACAAGTAAGGAAAGTACAGTCGAGCACGCCCGACCGTAAAATACTCTCTGCATTTTTTTCCCGATTAAGTTATTAAAATCGGTCTAGAGATATTACAATGTGTAGTACTTGCATTAAAACACGTTGAAACAAAAACAATCTAAGCATAATCAAACATACATCTGTTTGTCTGTATGCGAATACACATACAATAGACAATATATGATGCATATATGTATGTGTGTGTGTATTCGGCACGGCCAGCGACTGCGGGCAGCGCTGCCGCCACGCAGGCAGCGAAAACGTTCGAACATGTGCTTGTATGTTTGCATTCAGTTATCAATATTGTAACGCTTCTAGTTTTTTTGTTTATAGTCCGATTTTGATGCACCTTTCAGGATAGTTTGATATAGTTAGTCTTCACACGAATTATAAATTTCAATACTGTACTATATTGACAAATGCCTAAAACCGGAACGAAACCTGAGAATTATTTTTATTAATTGTGGGAAAAAGCGGCGTGGCAGTCCAAAATTTGATATGTCCATGCTTTTGCACTGTCGCTAGGAACCTCCATTCCAAAATTGGTCATCCTAGGTGCCATAGTTACTGAGATATTCGCCGAAAACACTGATTTTTTCCGAGGTGTGTCTAGTTTTTGGCTTATAGTGAGCGAACGGGGCGTGGCATCAAAAAATATATATTCTTGTATTGACTGACTAAATATGTGATCGACTGAGACCAAGCTCGAACTTGTAGCTCTTACCATCTCTGAAATCTGTTTGTTCATACGGACAGACAGACGGACAGACAGACAGACAGACAGACAGACAGACAGACGGACAGACGGACAGACGGACATGGCTATATCGACTCGGCTTGTGATGCTGATCAAGAATATATATACTTTATGGGGTCTGCCACGCCTCCTTCTGCCTGTTACATACATTTGCACAAACCCAATATACTCTTGCAGAGAGTATAAAACAACAGTGACGCGCAACAGTAAACAGGGTGTTCAGTGCAGTGCATACGTGAGTGACTCCACGCCGGCGACTACTAAGACCGAAATCTGGTAGCCTCTCGTGGTGGCGTGTACTTGTGTTAGGGATCCGGACTTTTACGCCATAAGAGCAGCCTGTACTCTCCTATCGCGTAGAAGCCGCGATTCATCGTATGCATCGTGTTCACTCTAGCACTTGTTTTCTCTCAGTTGGTTTCCCACACAGTGCATACGTGAGCAACTCCGCCGGCGACTACCAAGACCCCAATCTGGTAGCCTCTCGTGGGACGTGCTCGTGTTGGTGATCCGGATTTCCACTCAATAGGGGCAGCCTGTACTTTTCTATTGAGTGAAAGTCGTGAATCATCGTATGCGTTCTGTTTACCCTAGCAGTCAGTCCTCTATTGGTTCCCCGTTCCCGTGCAGCGTACATTGGCAACTCCACTCCGGCGGCTACTAAGACCACGATCTGGTAGCGTCTTGGTGGTGTACACTAGTGTTGGTGATCGCGAATTCTACCGCATAGGAGTAGCCTGTACTCCCTTATCGGATAGAAGCCGCGATTCATCGCATGCATTGCTACCTTCTAGCACCGATCATCTCAGCAGTGCAACAGCCACGCTTGATACTCGCGCCTACTATTCGATGGGAGTAGCCTGTACTCTCCTATCGCATAGAAGTCGTGAATCATCGTATGCCTTGCAGCGCGTACAGTAGCAGCAGCAGTCGTTCCCGCAGCAGTGCAACAGCAACGCTTGATAGTCGCGCCTACCATTCGATGGGTGTAGCCTGTACTCTCCTATCGCATGGAAGTCGTGAATCATCGTATGCATTGCTGCGCTCACAGTAGTAGCCGTTTCAGTCGTCCCTGCGCCAGTGCAACAGCAACGTTTGATAGTCGCGTCTACCATTCGATGGGAGTAGCCTGTACTCTCCTATCGCATAGGAGTCGTGAATCATCGTAAGCATTGCAGCGCGTACAGTAGCAGCAGCAGTCGCCCCCCCGCGCCAGCGCAACAGCAACGTTTGATACACGTGTCTACTACTCGATAGGAGCAGCCTGTACTCTCCTATCGCATAGGAGTCGTGAATCATCGTATGCATTGCGCCGCCTACAGCAGCAGTCGTCCACGTGCCTGTGCAAAAGCAACGTTTGATACACGTGTCTACTACTCGATAGGAGCAGCCTGTACTCTCCTATCGCATAGGAGTCGTGAATCATCGTATGCATTGCAGCGCGTACAGTAGCAGCAGCAGTCGCCCCCCCCGCGCCAGCGCAACAGCAACATTTGATACACGTGTCTACTACTCGATAGGAGCAGCCTGTACTCTCCTATCGCGTAGAGGTCGTGATTCATCGTTGGCATTTCTGTCCCGTGGGAGCACGAGTTTGAGGTTCAGTAGTGGTAGCCTGTAGTCCACCTACTGAACTGAAATCCCGAACACCGCGAATCCGGAGCCATGAACCGTAGCCGATACTCGGTTGTTGTTTCCGAAGCACGAGCCCCATTAAACCCAAAAACTATCGTCCACCTCCCCAATCATCAGTGGCCAGTCCATCATCGCGCCACTGCGTCTTTTCACCAGACGTCTCCACATAATAAATTTTCTATAGTTACCCCTGGCCGGACTGAGACATACCCCGGCCTGAGAAACTTCCTTACAATGGAATACCACTAATGTTCTCGCAGCTGTTGCTTAGGTGGATTTTACATATGTTGAAATGCACTTGCACAAGGGGCAAAAATTAAAGACATTAATGCCCACACTGCGCCTTGGCTTGCTATTGTCTCAGCTGGCATATAACCAAAGCACTGTGGACAATCGCTGGATAGCACAACTGTTTCACGTGCGGTTATGTATGGCTGGTGCCTCTAGAAATGACTATACTTATCAGTTCCTCCACCGATGAAATTGCTGGAGCGAGGGGAATAATATGTATCCGGCTCGAAGGACCAGTGATTGTAGCAGGGCGGAGAGAGGCTGCAGTACATCGGGGTAGCGGCTTGCCGGCGTTCCAGTTGCGGTTGCAATACTGCTGCGGCTGCGCTGCAATAAACGAGAGAGGGGTGGGGGGGGGGGGTCGAGCTCGGCGCGACCAGAATGGCAAATTATATTAACACACACGAGTTGTTGGTTGCAACTATGAACACTTTCGAATTTTTATTTGTTAATGAAAATGAGTGACCAATAATTGTCAGCTTAAAACAGATCAAAAAAAGTAATGGCGATGCCCTTGTAGAAAAAAGTTACTGATCATGCCAGTACAGTGTGACCAGATCTCTCTCAGCCTAGAATACCGAGAATTTGTTTCCATCTAGTAACTGCGCCTGACGATCACACTTCCTGGCGTTGTATCAAAAAATGTTGTTCTTTGCAGCTGCCGACCATTACAAACACGATAATCTGATTCGATAGATAGAAGATTAGCGGGAATCAGATGCGAATATCTTTTGCATGATATGTTCCTACCTCTTGTCCCTGTAAATTCTATAGGATATAAAAGCTATTTCTAAGTTTTTTTCTTTATGCGACATTTAACAAATTGTGGTGCCAATTTAGCATTAAAATTTTGTGAAAATTTACTAAGGCAGAAATTCCTTCTAAATACCTCTTGACCTTCTTTATAAGACACCGGTTTGGATCACAAATTATATTGAGCTGCATCACGCTCATAAGCTGTACGGATTTTCTTTTGCAAATCCGTTCGCAATAAGGCAAGTTTATCTGCTCTAGGAACAGCTCCATGCGGCTCTTCTATAGTAGACGATAATCGTTGCCGTGAGTGATTATGTTCAATCGGAACATAGCTTGGAATGGTGAACAACCTAAGGACTGGTGAACTGCAGATCTTAACGCACAGGATATAGCAGTTATATTTGTGTCTCATTGAGTCTGGTCTTCTTTATGATATGCCCTAACAGCAGCTAGAAGCGAACGATTTACACGTTCCGCCGCGTTGCTCTGAGGGGAATACATGGCTGTATATACGTGTCTTACACAAAGTTCTGTAAGGAATGCATTAAATTCATTAGCAGGAAACTGTGTGCCATTATCGCTAACCAATATTTCAGGAACTCCAAAGCAATAAAATGTGTGTTTAAGCAAAAGTTCTTGAATAAGCAACCCTATATTACCACTTTTGCTTTTTGGATACGGTCCCAAAATGTCAACGTAGAGCCTTTGGAATGGTCTGCATGTGGGTGATTGTAAACCCATTGGTGGTCTAAGAATCTGATTAGGTGCTTTTGTCGCTTTGCAAGTATCGCAGCTATGGATATAATTGCGTACATCGTTAGCCAATCCTGGCTAAAACAAGTTTCTTCGCAGCTTTTCTATTGTCTTCTGCATACCACAGTGTGATGAAATCACACTATCATGGAATCCATAATTTCCACAAACTGTTATCCTGATCTTCAAGTTCTTTAGAATGTTCCGATCTTATATAAATATACTGGCTAGAAATTTTAATGGCTGGGAATTTAGACTGTTGCAGGGAAAACTTTTTCTTGAGATCTTGATACTCAGTGTCAAAGAAGGCATCTGAGTCCAAGTCTACTAAAGGACAGATTTCAAGCTCTGCAATCTCTTCTTCACAAATTCTAGACAGGGCATCAGGAACTATATGATCCTTACCTTTCCTATGTGAAATTGTAAATTTATACGTCTGCAGTCGAAAAATCCATCTAGCAAGCCTACCAGAAGCATTTTGGTGACGCATAGCCAAATGCTAAAGTTCCATTACCTCAACAACTTAAATTTAACCAATTTCAGCTATATTAATTTCGGACCTCACAATCGTCGGAGATGTGGCTACTAAGAATAGAAACAAATGTACTTCACATTCTAGACTAAACCTTAAAATGTGTAACTATGAAAGTATTGACAAAGGATCTATCTTAGTTAGCCCCACGTTTGTCGCCAAAAAAATGATGTAACATTTTAGTTGCCCCACATTGGACGCTGGCCGCGCTGACCAATGCATTGCAACGCTATACATGTGTGTGCACACATTCATATAATATCAAACTAATTTGTAGCATGTAAATGTAGATAATCGAAAGAATTTTAAGAGTGGGGCGTGTTGCAGCTGGTAAAGTTGCGGCGCATTATGGACAGTGACAAATGTTAAATTAAATTTTTAGATTTAATTCAAAATGTAAATATTAAGTTTTAATTTTTATACTCTCTGCATGAGTATATTGGGTTTGTGAAAATGTATGTAACAGGCAGAAGGAGGCGTGGCAGACCCCATAAAGTATATATATTTTTGATCAGCATCACAAGCCGAGTCGATAAAGCCATGTCCGTCTGTCCGTCTGTCTGTCTGTCCGTCTGTCTGTCTGTCCGTCTGTCTGTCCGTATGAACAAACAGATTTCAGAGATGGTAAGAGCTACAAGTTCGAGCTTCATCTCAATCGATCAGATATTTAGTCAGTCAATACAAGAATATATATTTTTCGATGCCACGCCCCATTCGCCCACAATGAGCATAAAACTAGGCGCACCTCGGAAAAATTGGTGTTTTGGGCGAATATCTCAATAACTATTGCGACTAGGATCACCAATTTTGGTATGGAGGTTCCTAGCGACAGCGTAAATGCATTGACATTTAAATTTTTGGACTGCCACGCCCCGTTTTCCCACCGTTAATAAAAGTAATTCTCAACTTTCGCCCTATGTTTTTAGGCATTCTTTAATATAGTACAGTGTTGTAATTTATAATTCGTGTGAAGACAAACTATATCAAACTATCCTGAAAGGCGCATTGAAATCGCATTATAAAAAAGAAAACTATAAGCGTTGCAATATTGATAACCGAATGCAATATAATGTATGAGTGCAAGTGAGAAAGAAACATACAAGCATATGTGACGGCTGCGCTGCCGCATTCATATCAATGTATGAGTGCAAGCGAGACAGAAACATACAAGCACATGTTTGAATGTTTTCGTTGCTTGCGTGGCGGCATCGCTGCCCGCAGTCGCTGGCCGCGCTGAATACACACATACATACATACATGTATATGCATCATATATTGTCTTTCGTATGTGTATTCGCATACGGACAAACAGATGTATGTTTGATTATGCTTAGATTGTTTTTGTTTCAACGAGTTTTAATGCAAGTACTACACGTTGTAATATCTCCAGACCGATTTTATAAATTAAATCGCGAAAAAATGCAGAGAGTATTTTACGGTCGAACGTGCTCGACTGTACTTTTCTTACTTGTTTTAAATGTATTTTTAAAATTTTGATTTAAATTAAAGACAAATGCGCACTACAATGAGACCATTAAATTTATTTTTATACCCGTTACTCGTAGAGTACAAGGGTACATTGAAGTCGTTGGAATGTATACATATATTTTGATCAGCATCAATAGCCGAGTCGATATAGCCATGTCCGTCTGTCTGTCCGTCCTCTGTCCATCCACTGTCCGTCCGTCAAGTTTGTTTTCATTTGTGTTCATATAATGGTAAAAGCAGGTAATAACAGCATGTTTTAGTACAGAAAAATTTTTTGTTAGTTACTCTATTCGAGCCAAATACACATAGAATGTACATATCCATGGCGTGCATATACTGACCAAGTTTGATCCGAATCGCACTACTATATCGTATAGTTTCCATAGCAACAATCGGTTAAAAATTTGCATTTAGTATGAATTTGTAAGAAAATTTTCTGTATTTAACAATCCATCTTAATGAACAATCGGTCAAACATTGAGTAACGGGTATCCTAAACATCAATATTGCGACCTGTAGAACAAAGACTAACATTCTCAAAAAGTTCGTTTCTGACGAAGACAAGATTGCCTCTTTGTGAAAGAGTCCTACCTTCACCTACACAATCTAAACGTACAGCAATTCTATAGCCTGGGACTTCATAAGTCTCATTTGGGAAGGTCGAGCCTTCAACAAAACAAAGCAGTGATGCCTGATAAATCAGCTTATCATATTGAACACTTTTAATGTGACAGTGCAGACTTTGAACATTGTGGAAAATAATCTAAAAATTGAAACTATAAAGTAAATAGTCGAAATGTGTACTAAGCAACTTATTGGAGCGTAATTTTTTTAATTCTTCCTGAACTACATTTCGACCTTGGATGGGCCCCGGAGGGTTGAAGTTGCCTACTAGGGACAGTCCAACTGCACTTGTCGCTCTACTACAACCTACATATAAAACTGCTCGATCTAATCTATGGGAAATGTGGACGACCACTTTATTAAAGGTTGCTCCCTGACTCTTGTGGATGGTAATACCTTCTGCAGGCACGATCGGAAACTGCTTGCGCTCTATCGTAACATTTTCATTTTTCCTAAACTGAAAACTTCGTACAGTTTTCACTACTGGGGCCCACAATGGATTTGGTAGATTTCTATACTTTAAACGTAATTCTTTTCCTACTCTTTCCTCAAGGAAATCTACCCATAGAAGAATTGGATGACTGTTTGAATCTAAACCTATTTGCCTAAGAATTCCAGTTTCTCCATTCACTAAGCCATCTGAAGTGTCTATGTTAGCAGTATCATGTACTTTGCTGTCGTCTTCAAAATGAGAGTACTGCACAAACCATGGGTTTCTGAAGTTTTCAATCCTTTTACGGATTCAAGGATTCGGGCCTTGTTTACCTCACCTAAATTATTACCCTTAACAAAATCCTCAACATTCGAACAATACTGAGTGGTCGATATTCGATTCATTTTTTAAAAGTTGTATGAATTTGTTGCGGCGTTGGAGTAGAAAAGATGAATAGCATCTTCTGGTATCATATCTTCCCTTACTACTCTGGATCTAAGAAGCTCAGTGTCCATGTCTGTCATTTGAGCGAATGCCATATTATTAAGGGCTACAGCAAATGGTTGGTTATCTCGTTGACGCATTATTACCGTCAAGTCGAAAAATTCAAATCTCATTAGATAGTAGTCTTCCCTAGAGGATTGCTGAAAAATCCACCTGTCGCCCGAAGGCCTCAGTTGTATGAGATTTCCGAACACGATGACAGGTATCCCTCCAAAAAAGTGATTACACTTGAAAATTTGCTGTAGCCTCACGTTTATAATAATGAGAAGTTTGAGATCTATCAATCTCGAATGTAGCGTATTAAGTAAGTCTGCGGCTGAGGCCCCAATTCGATCGGACTGATTTACAGGAAGACTAAACATTGAACGGAGTGTACAACCTCTTATTCCGAAGGCTGCTTTCCCTGTTGGAGCGGACAAATGAACTTTAATTGAGTCAGGATTTGAGCATAGATGAGGCTCATTTTAATCTAGCTGTAATGGCTTGATATAATACCAAAAATAGGTCGGCTTTTGCCGCCACCTTCTCCACCGCCTACAAATTCATAAAACTTTTTGCCTATCTTAAAATTAAGCAACACATGGTTTAGATAAGTTCTCTGTTTTAAGTTTAGGGAACATACTATATCCTCTAAACATGACGATATCCTTATAACAGAAAACTTAACAAACTGCACAGTGTTGCCATTTGGCCCATGTGCATTCTCGTCGTTTCCTACATTTTAAATGTTTATCACTATCATTTAAAACATTAAATCTCCTACGATTTGCATCAATAAAACTCCCTATGCAAGTTACAAACTACAGCAATAAGCTGCCTCCTGTGCAGATATTTTTGAGCCATTCATGAACTTATGACCTATGTGCTGCACTTTCTGTCTAATACAAAAATTTCCTAAACAGCTTCTCGCAAAAGCTTTGACATACCTCTTTGCGACTTATTTATGTAATTGATAACATAGCTGCAGCACGCATATAGATCTAATATAAACTGGATATCTATATTGGCTCTCTGCATTGAGAAAATATGCGTGTTATACGCATTCACCATAATGGCGTCGAAGCATCTCTTTAAAAAAATATCTTTGGTCTATTTAAGTTAGATCTAACTGCCAAAATATAATCCTCGTAACTAAGACCAATTTGAGGTTGCGAGAGGAAATTATTATGGATGGATTACTAGAATTAAATAAAGGGCATTCTCCAACCAAAACATTCCATGAATGTGTGGTGAGCCCCGATGTTGAAACTCTACTCGCCAATAAAACTTGTACACAGAATGTTGGCCAAAAATGCCTCCATCCTTCCTCATTAATTTGAACAGTTGCCTATACCTATAATCAAAATACTTAGCACAAGTAACTGGGTCTGACCTAATCAGTTCTACATCTTCAGACCTTTCTTCTCTACCTGCCTCTTCTTCGGTTAGAACTTCCTTCCTAACTGTTTTCTTCAAATAACTATAAGTTCTAACCACCTACTTTCTGAAGCAGAGGGCGTAAGGTAGAAAGAAGGTATGCCGATTTGACAAATCATGGCCATTACCTTCTTCTTCTCTCCATCCCAATGCGCAGGAGATGAACGAATGCCTTTTAAAGTCTTAAATCCCTCATCAAACTGAATTAAATTGTCTATTTCTTCCTCATTAAGGGCTGTCCTAGCTGTAACACCGCGGGAAGCGCTATGATTGCTCAAGCAATGGAATAATTATTCCGCATATTAATAAGCTGAATTGTCCTAAGATTGCAAATAGCTTATCTACCCTGAGAACCTTTCTATCAAAAATCCTAAGCTCTGATCTAATAATTTTTGTGTAGCTTTCTACACAATTCCTTTTCACACCTGCATAAATCGTGGGAAAGGACAACTCCTCTGAATCACAATCAGTTATTATGTCCAGAGGCTGCTGTTCTCCCCAGGTGCTACCGCTAAACTACTACCAGCTAAATTCTCAAATGGGATATTCTCCATGAGGGTTTCCTCACCTCCAGGATTAAGTTCTTGCTTTTCTACTGAAGCACTCTCATCTTCATTTGGGTTTGCAGCTCTATCACCCATTTCTCTAACTAAGTCTAGATCTTCTGTTGATGCAATAAATGGAACGACTTCAAATGTGTGAGAAGCCAATCATTCCTCATTAATACTATTTCCATGCTTTCTATAAAGCTCAGTACCTACTAAATACCTAATTGCATCAACAACTCTAGATGGAGATATAGTTGACACCAGAAAACTTTGACGATATTCTAACCTGCGTTTGAGGTGGAGCTGAACAACTTCTGCGTCACTAAAAGCCCTTGGAAGGGAAGTTTCCACATTCGCAACTGGAATTGGCACATTAACTACAGCTCGCTTAATGCTATTCTGTCGATCATAATCTAAAGATTTTATGATCATGAACGGTAACCGTGGAGAAACTAAACTTTCTTATAAACTTTGCAAATCTTTTAGACATTCTGGAAGCTCTGGGAAGCCTAAGCTATTGGTAATGTAATTTTTGGGTTTTTTTCCATCCATAATTAAACGGCTACATGATTTGCAAAACGAATGCATGCCGTTCACAGATGGAAACTCATCGGAAAAAAACAGAATGTCTGCGCTAAACTCATTATTTTCTAAAATATACTCTCTACTCATCCCATCTATTTGGTGGGGAAACCACAAACCTTTACAATAAATGAAAACATGGTCGGGGCCCTGTTCAATGTTTTTGTTGTATGAGGCTATTAGACTTTTTAAGCTATTCCAAATGGGTCGTGGCGGTTCTTTGCGCATTGCGCTCATTTGCTGCTGCCCTATTTTAAGAAATACTCCTATATTGACTAACTCTTTGACTGAGACCTCTAGCTAAATCCACTGCATTCTGATGTTCTCTTATCCTAGCACTTCTTCTTTGAACTGTATTACGAGCTCTTTCAACTAACCTACGAAAAGGTTATTATACCCGTTACTCGTAGAGTACAAAGGTATATTGTAATCGTTGGAATGTATGTAACAGGCAGAAGGAGGCGTGGCAGACCCCAAAAAGTATATATATTCTTGATCAGCATCAATAGCCGAGTCGATATAGCCATGTCCGTCTGTCCGTCCGTCCGTCTGTCCGTCCGTCCGTCCGTCCGTCCGTCCGTCTGTCCGTCTGTATGAACAAAAGGATCTCAGAGACTATAAGAGCTAGAAAGGTGAAAGGGGTCGCAAATGAAAGGTACAATACCCAAGCAGAACAAGTTTGTTTTTGTTTTTTGACACGCCCACTTTAGGGCGTTCTATCTTCATATAAAGGAAAATGTACAGATAAGACTTGAATGTTTTAGTATAGAAAACTTTTTTGTTAGCAATGCTATCTGATCCAAATTTACACGGATTTTACATGTCTATGAAGTACATGTACTGACCAAGTTTGAACGAAATCGGACAACTATATCGTATAGCTCCCATAGGGCCGATCGGTCAAAAACCCGCTCCAAATATTAATTAGTATGAAAAAATTTTGCATTGACTACGCTATCGTAATGAAACTGACACAAAATAAATTTACCAATAATATAAATATACTGACCAAGTTTCATACAAATCGGACTACTATATCGTATAGCTCCCATAGGGACAATCAGTCAAAAATTTGCTTTTAGTATGAATTTGTACTGACCAAGTTTCATACAAATCGTATGACTATATCGTATAGCTCCCATAGGAACAATCGGTCGAACATTGAGTAACGGGTATCCTAAAGTCGCGGGGCGACTGTAGCATTCTTTCTTGTTTTTAACCTGTGACCTAGCTATTCTATGTTCTTCTCTTTCTAAAATTCTAATTTCTACATTCTGTCTCCTTTCAAAGTGCGCCTGGCTATTGCGCACTTGTTCTATTCGCCTAACTAAAATATCCTGTCTTCTTTGCGATCTTCGCAAAGAGTCCACATCTTGTTCTCTTTGCCTAACTTGTGGATCCTGTCTCCTAACTGTCCTTCGCGAAGTATTGGCTGCCTATTCGCGATCCCTTTCTTGAGAATTTTCCCTAGGACTTCGCCTGCGATCAGAATCTGATGCCCTCTCGCTCTGCCTAACTTGTGGTTCCTGTCTCCTAAGTGTGCTTCGCGAAGTATTGGCTGCCTGTTCGGGGTCCTTTTCTTGAGAATTTCCCTACGACTTCGCCTGCGTTGAGCATCTGATGCCCTCTCGCTCTACCTAACCTGTGGATCCTGCCTGCTAAGTGTCCTTCGCGAAGTATTGGCTGCCTGTTCGGGATCCCTTTCTTGAGAAATTGCCCTTCGACTTCGCCTCCGTTGAGCATCTGATGGCCTTTCGCTCTGCCTAACCTGTGGTTTACGCCTAGTTACTCGTCTGCTATGGGCATCTGAAGCACTCTCGCTTTGCCTAACCTGTGAATCCTGTCTCCTAAGTGTCCTTCGCGAAGTATTGGCTGCCTGTTCGGGATCCCTTTCTTGAGAAATTGCACTTCGACTTCGCCTCCGTTGAGCATCTGATGGCCTTTCGCTCTGCCTAACCTGTGGTTTACGCCTAGTTACTTGTCTGCTATGGGCATCTGAAGCACTCTCGCTTTGCCTAACCTGTGGATCCTGTCTCCTAAGTGTGCTTCGCGAAGTATTGGCTGCCTGTTCGGGGTCCCTTTCTTGAGAATTTCCCTACGACTTCGCCTGCGTTGAGCATCTGATGCCCTCTCGCTCTGCCTAACCTGTGGATCCTGCCTGCTAAGTGTCCTTCGCGAAGTATTGGCTGCCTGTTCGAGATCCCTTTCTTGAGAATTTCCCTACGACTTCGCCTGCGTTGAGCATCTGATGCCCTCTCGCTTTGCCTTACCTCTGAATCTTGCCTCGTTATTGTCCTTCGTGAAGTATTGGCTGCCTGTTCTATTACTCTTAAACGCGCACTTATCCTACGGAGTGAAAGCTGCTGTAAATTCTCATTTGCAAGTACGGAAGCGCTGCCGCCACGCATGCAACGTAAACGTTACATCACATGCTTGTATGTTCTGTCTCGCTTGCACTCATGCGTTCAGTTATATATATTGTTATGATAATTGCTTTATTGTTTCCAATCGAATTTTTATGCAGCTTTCAGGATAGGTAGATATTATTAGTCTCCAAGCGAATTGTAAATTACAATGCTGTAGTACAAGATTAAATATCTTAAAAACGGCATTGAAGTTTGAAAATTATTCTAGTTCTTGTTGGGAAAAGGGGGCGTGTCAGCTCAAAATTTTTAATGGAAATGTATTTACGCTGTCTTTAGGAACCTGCGTACCAAAATTGGTATTCCTAAGTGCCGTAGTAGCAAAGATATTCGCCGAAAACACCGATTTTTTCCGAGCTATGTGTAGTTTTTTGCTCATTGTGTGCGATTGGGCCGTGGCATCGAAAAAAAAAGATTCTTGATCGATACTCTTTTTTAAAGAGTACCGGGTCTAAAAATCCAGGTGTGCATAAAGTATATATATTCTTGATCAGCATCAACAGCCGAGTCGATATAGCAATGTCCGTCTGTCCGTCCGTCCGTATGAACACCTGGATCTTTTAAACTACAAGAGCTAGAGCCACCAAATTTGGAATGAAAGTGCGTTATTTTTGCGAGCAGATCAACTTTATTTCAAATTGTTGCCACACCCCTTACCGCCCCCGCAATGAGCAAATCGAAATTTGTGTTTTCGGGGAATATCTCTGTAACTATAGCACTTAGGAGCACAAATTTTGGCATACAGGTTACTAGAGACAGCCTTAATATAATGACATTCAAAATTTTGAGCTGCCACGCCCCCTTTTCTCGTAAGAACTAAAAAACTCTTCAACTTCAATGCCGCTTTTAATTCATTAATTCAAATAGTACTGTGTTGTAATTCAACATTCGTTTAGAGACTTATCATATCTAACTTTCCTAAAAGTTACGTCAAAATCCTATGTCAAACAAGAAAGTTATCACGGTTCAAAGTTTATGTTATTTAACTGCAAAATCACTGTATGCGGGCAAGCGAAACATAAACATACAAACATATGTTCAACCGTTTTCTCTACCTGCTTGGCGGCAGCGCTTCTCGGAGCCGCTGGCCGCGCCGACCAATTCTATACATACATACATATATATATTCACATATATATTTTAATGTGTTAAATGTATTTTTAAAATTTTAATTTAAATTAAAGACAAATGCGCACTACAATGAGAGTACGCGGTCTTCTATAGTCGGCTCGCTCGACTGTAGCCTTTCTTACTTGTTTTTCAATATTTTCAGAGAGACATTTGCACCAATATCCGAGGCAGCTATAAATGCACCACAATTAATTGTCCGCATCTATATCAATGATCCGTAACTCCTATATTTGCTGTTTAAACTTCAATTTCTCCGCAGCTCATGTCGTCAAAGTAATGGCTTTCGTGAGGCCGAAGAATGTTACACTAAACCAGCCTACACCTATAATTTCATCACCTTTGTATCAAAGTTAATGATTCCCACAGATGGCCGTATTAGAGCTGAATATGACCGTGTTTACCAACGGAAGGCCCAGCGTCAAAAGTGTGGCCAAAATTTTCATATTTCTTTCGCAACATACTTTCTAAAAATAAAGTTTAATTTTGGTTTTATAGTTAACAAAATGCTGGTAATTTTATTTTTGTTCCAAATGATGTATTAAAGACAGAAACTTTCATAGAACCAAGTAAAAACTGGAACTAATTCACTAAGTGTTCAAAGTGGAGTTATCTTTGTATCCTATCTTTAACATATTTTCAAATATTATCATTTTTAAATGAAACAAGTGAGAAAGGCTACAGTCGATCGAGCTGACTGTAAAAGACCCCGTACTCCCATAGTAGTGCCCATTTTATTTAAATTAAAATTTTAAAATGAAATTAAAAAAATTAAAATTAAATATTTACATTTTGAATTAAAATTAAACAAGTAAGAAAGGCTACAGTCGATCGAGCCGACTGTAAAAGACCCCGTACTCCCATAGTATTGCATTTTATTTAAATTAAAATTTTCAAATGAAATTAAAAAAATTAAAATTAAATATTTATTACATTTTGAATTAAAATTAAAAAGTAAATAAATTAACAATCGTCATTGTCAGCATTCGAACCCGCGATCCATACGAATGTTCCATATTGCGTCGCAACTCTACCAGTTGCACCACGACCCTCTTCTATCATTCTTCCGATTATTTGCAAATATGTATGTGTGCTCATACATATGTGTGTATGCATAGCATTGTTCGGCGCGGCCAGCGGCTCCGGGCAGCGCTGCCGCCAGCAGGTAGAGAAAACGTTCGAACATATGTTTGTATGTTTCTGTGTTTGTTTGTATGTGTTGCGCGCATGCAGTGATTTTGCTTTAAAATAACTTCGACTTTGAACCGTAATTTCTCTGTTGTTTGACATAGGATTTTGATGCCACTTTCAGGAAAGTTAGAAATAGTAATTCTCTAAGCGTATGTTAAATTACAACACTGTACTATTTGATTTAATGCCTGAAACAAGGCATTGAAGCTGGAGAGTCTTTTATTTCTGATGAGCAAAGGGGGCGTGGTAGCTCAAAATTTTTAATGACATTATACTAAGGCTGTCTCTAAGAACCTGTATACCAAAATTGGTGCTCCTAAGTGCCATAACTATTGAGTTATTCGCTTAAAACACAAATTTTTTCGAGGTGTGTCTGGTTTTTTGCTCATTGCGGGGGCGGTAAGGGGCGTGGCAACAATTTGAAATAAACTTGATCTGCTCTACAAAATAACGGACTTACATTCCAAATTTGGTGTCTCTAGCTTTTGTAGTTTAAAAGATCCAGGTGTTCATACGGACGGACAGACGGACAGACGGACAGACGGACATGGCTATATCGACTCGGCTGTTGATGCTGATCAAGAATATATATACTTTATGGGGTCGGCCACGCCTCCTTCTGCCTGTTACGCACATCTCGCTTCTGACAAACTTAATAGACCCCCTTTACTCTTTTTTAAAGAGTACGGGGTCTAAAAATAAATAAATTGGCAATTGTTATTGTCAGCATTCGAACCCGCGATCCATACGAAGGTTCCATATTTCGCCGCAACTCTACCAGTTGCACCACACCTCTCTTCTATCATTCTTCCGATTATTTGCAAATATGTATTTGTGCTCCGGGCAGCGCTGCCGCCAAAGCAGGAAGAGAAAACGTTCGAACATATGTTTGTATGTTTCTGTGTTTTTTTGTATGTGTTGCGCGCATGCAGTGATTTTGCAGTAAAATAACATAAGCTTTGAACCGTGATAAATTTCTTGTTTGACATAGGATTTTGACGTAACTTTTAGGAAAGTTAGATATAGTAGTCTCTAAGCGAATGTTAAATTACAACACTGTACTATTTGATTTAACGCCTTAAAAACGGCATTGAAGTTGGAAAGTTTCTTAGTTCTTATGAGAAAATTGGCCGTGGCAGCTCAACATTTTGAATGACGTTATACTAAAGCTGTCTCTAAGAACCTGTATACCAAAATTTGTGCTCCTAAGTGCTACAGTTACTGAGATATTCGCCTAAAAAACACAAATTTTTTTGAGGTGTGTCTGGTTTTTTGCTTGTTGCGGGGGCGGTAAGGGGCGTGGCAACAGTTTGAAATAAACTTGATCTGCTCGCGAAAATAACGGACTTACTTTCCAAATTTGGTGGCTCTAGCTCTTGTAGCTTAAAAGATCCAGGTGTTCATACGGACGGACGGACAGACGGACACGCCGCCTTCTGCCTGTTACGCACATCTCGCATCTGACAAACTTAATAGACCCCTCTACACTTTTTTTTTTAAAGTACGGGGTCTAATAATATGAAAATAATATGAAATATGAAATAATTTTAATCGTTTTATGGTTACATGCTTTACGAGTTATGAAAGTATGTAATGCAACCTAATTGGCTTTTGAGCAAAGGATTAATTAAATTACAGTGGAACGTCTGGAACGCAGAATAAACCTAAAGAAATCAAGTTTGGTGAGTAAAAAGGACTACAGGATATGAAACGATTTAATTGAATCCCTGTCCACGAGAGCCGTAGCACAAAAAAGAAAAGCATTTGCTTTGCTCTCATCTCGCTCTCTGTTTTCTGCTATTGCTACGGCTACGCGTAGCACATCGTTTTTTTTTTTGCTACTTGCTACAGCGGTAGTTTAATGCGTGTCATAGCAGAGCACATATTTTCGATCGAAAGGCTACAGCTCTGCTGCGGCTCTCGACAAAACTCAGAGCGGTAGCGAGAGCATAGCACAATTTTTGTTGCTCTTTCTGCTACGGAGTAGTTTTTGCAAACGCTGGTGCAGAGAACACACACACATACTACAGACACACACTACTCACATGAGCCATATTTCATTACACGTTGATAAGTGGTCGTTTGTACACCCGATGTTTGTGTATAGGGAAAGGGGGATGACAAGTGGGAGGGGCTAGTTCTGGATGCCAGCAGTCATTTTTAACAAATAGTCTGAGCCCCAAACCCAGCAAACTAAACGGAATCGTACATGATTTTATTATTAAATGCACCAGTTTGACTCGGCATTAACTTGTTTATATATTCAATATCATTTTCATATTCAACTACTTGAGATGTGGCATCAGTTTGGCTCCTTGTGGACCTTTGACTTTTTACACTTTGTTGGTCTCTCTTCTCTTGTGATCCAGCGTTGTTGTCCACGCACTGCGCATGTATTGGCTCTGCTGCTGTTGATCGCGCTGTAGTTAGAGTTACTTCTCTCTTCTCCTCTCGCCGTACACTGCCGGCTGGCAGTACTGGGACGGTGCCCGTTTTAAATGTCCAAACGTAGGTACTGGCAGTTTTCGGCCAGTACCATCAAAGAGTTGTGCGCCTTATTAAGGGGCGGCACACTGGTTTGACATAGGATTTTGATCTGCTCGAGAAGATAATGAACTTTCATTCCAAATTTGGTTTCTCTAGCTGTTGTAATTTAAAAGATCCAGGTGTTCATTCGGACGGACAGACGGACATTGCTATATCGACTCGGCTGTTGATGCTGATCAAGAATATATATACTTTATGGGGTCGGCCACGCCTCCTTCTGCCTGTTACGCAGATCTTGCTTCTGACAAACTTAATGGACCCCTATACTCTTTTTTGAAGAGTACGCGGTCTAATAAATGAAACGGCTGTGTTGTCTGTACCGAGATTTGAACCGCAGTTCTTAGGTTTACGTTCAAGTACGAAAAATAGCTGCAGGCATCTCTAATACTTGGCCCACGCTTCGTTCAATAATTATATCGTTTAATAATGTACGTAAAAAAAGAGTTTTCTCTTCTCATTCTACCACGTGTACATAAATTACAATTATTGAACATAGTTTTTGATGAGGGGACAGTAGTTTTTACAATTTGCGGGATCGGTAAGGGGAGTGGCAACAAATTGATATAAATTTGATCTACCTGATATAAGAACGTCCGTACTTACAAGAAAGTAAAGTACAGTCAAGCACGCCGGACTTCATAATACTAACTGCATTTATTCCCGATTAATTTAACTAAATCAGTATCTAAGTCATACAACAGATAGTATTTCTATTAGAGCGCATTGAAACAAAAACAAAACTTTAATCGAACATGCATGCATACATCTGCACATACATACATATGTATGCATGTATTGGTCGGCACAGCGAGCGGCTGCGGGCAGCTCTGCCGCCACACACGCAACGAAAACGTTTGAACATATTGAAGAATCCAAAACTATTTTTAAATAAAACAAATTGTAAGTTCTTAAACGTTACAATTTATTGTTGGACTTGGCAATCGCGGAAAGGCTTGGCAGCGTGTGTGTGGTTAAAGCGAGACGAAAACGAACTAAACTGCTGCTCGCGACAGCCGCATTGCCGAATACAAATTCGACTTACAGACTAGCTTAAGTATAAGAGTTCGATACACTACTGGACAATTCAATAATATCGTTAATTTAAGCTTATCCTAACAATTCATTATTTTCTTTACTCTAACTTATGTTTATGATCCAACATTCCGGCCACCTTGAAGGGATCGCCTTCAATCCCTTGGTAGCCCGGGTGTGAGCGCGTCTCCCATGTCCACTGAAGCCGGCGGCCTTGGGTCGACAATGGCCACCACGTCGGTCAGGTGCCAACGGAAATCGCCCTCTGTGAGCTGACGGCTGCTCAGCTGCCGGGAAAGTGCATCCTAGTACTCCCTTCCCAGGTTTCTCACGAACATGTGTCGTCTTCTCACTGTAACTCTGGACTGGTGTGCCACGTCGAGCAAATATGTTCACTGTGAAAAATAGAGGTTCAGTGGATCTTGCTGTAAATTCAGTATGAACAGCCTTTGATGCAAAACACGCGAACACCGAAATATACACTTTTAAAGTGGTTAGTCCTCTTATTTTAGTCAATGACTTTGTGGTACCATACAAATCCTCACATAAGGGAATCACAGAGATTCGTCTACCTAAATCGTCTGACTTATCAATCAGCGATTGCAAAAATGAATGCCCAATGTCAGCCTTTTTTGGCTTAACAAGTTTCCTGCTGAGCTCTGCTCGCTGAGTTAGTTGCAGCAGAATCAGAAACGCGAATCTTAATTTTTTATTCTCGACAGTATATGGTTCTACAATAGCTTTCGATCTGAATCGATACATATAATCAACAATTGGTTCGATTTTATGACGATATTTAAGCTTCGGAACTTCACACCCTCTTGACCACAAATCAGCTGGATTTGATAAAGTCGGTGCATTTTTCCAAGATACATTATTGGCCATATCTAGGATGCCTGCAACACGATTGGCTACAACTGTTGCAAATTGTGAAGGGGAAGTATTTATACAATGTAGTGCGGCTTCTGAATCATTCCAGAAACTCGCACTCTCGATTCGACATCGGTAAAACGCGTGTATTTGGGCCAACATAGACGCGAAAGTTTCTAACAATGTTTTTAGCTTGGCGGGACTTATTTTGGCGAACCTACGAACCAAGTGATACTGAAAAGTATCCAATCTTGGTGTCCACCTCATGCCAAGCGTTCTTGTCGAATCGGCATCATTGGAAATCCAAAGTTTCTCATTTCCGCCTTCTACTACTTTAGAATGGTTTGAAAACCATTTTGCCAATTGAAATTCGCCCGTTTGGATATCTGCCGTGAGGGCAGGTCGGTTCAGACGGAACCTACAAAATGAACGAATAAGATCCCTCTAAATAACAGGTCTCAGGACGCACTGGTGTGAAAAAGTGTAATGTGGTCCTGGTGGAACTTCTGTATCTAAGAACGACACATGACTAAGGTCAAGATTCTCGGTCATGAAACTTAAATGTACATCATGGACTTCCAAATTCATGGAACGTAGATGTCTCTTGCCAATTTGTGACGATTCCAGTACTTTGGGATCAGTAATAAAAGACAAATTAAACCCAAATTGTCCAGTCGGCAATTTACGAACGCTGTCCCGAACACCTTGTTTGCAAAAGATGTGCTCCGCATAAAGATTTTCGGACACACTTGTCTTTGGGACAGCTTCAACTTTACAGTGTTGATCTACACTGTCTTTAAAACGAACATCTTGTCTATGTTGCATCACTGAGCAACATATTGGGCTTTTGGTAAACATTTTCTTGCACCGCCCTGATGCCACCCAACCAAACAACGTCTTTTGTAGTAATGGACCACCCTTCGCCAGTCGAATTCGTCCATTACAAAGCATTTCGAAAAATGAGTCGGCTCCCAGAAGCATATCTATTTGCTGGGGTTTATAGAATTCAGGGTCAGCCAGTTCGACGTTTGCTGGAATCTTCCACCGATTAATGGGAAGATCACAATCTGGCTGCCTGCTACAAATCGATTTCAGCACCCAAAACTCGGTGCTGAACTGATATCTCGATACACGAGACGAAACTATTGTCGATACTTTTGTTTTTGCAGTCAATCTCGACTGTCCAACCGACTTTACGGTTAAGCTCTTGTTGTTGCGTTGAAGGCGCAAGGCTTGTGCGAGATCTTCCGTCATAAAGTTAACTTGAGAGCCTGAATCCAACAAGACTCTAGCATTTCGATTCTGACCGAATCTATCTCGAACTATAACAACTGCCGTTGCAAGAATTACCTGATCGGTTTCGCTAGCAACATGATCAACATGGGCAGGATGAGCAGAAGCCTCTGATGTTTCTAAGGCTGCGTACTTATGTAGGAGAGTATTGTGTGGGCGAGAACACACTCTACACTTTGACGCAGTGCAATTGGACACTCTGTGTCCCGAATGTAAACAATTTATACACAGTTGACTGGACTTCACGAAATTAAATCTGTCGTCAACTGGCAGTGCTGCGAACCCTTGACAATTTCCAATCATATGGTTTTCACCGCAAAACTGGCATGTGGGTTCAACTTGCGTGTTTTATTTCAAATGTTTGCTTCATCCTAGACTTTGAACTTTCTTCAGCAGACAAATGCTGATATCGCCTGTTCAAAGCCGCAACACAGTCAGCACATTTCGGCAATGTGTTATAATCAAGTTGTTCCTCATACTTCGACTTTGTATGAGGATCTACCTTCGACATGACTATATGAATCAAGATTGCATTTGCAAAATCTTGTTCATCTCCAACGGACATTAACGACTCAAATATTGCCGATACCGAGTCAACCATTGTTCGAAATCCAATGGCCGATGGCTTAGACATCGGCTCGATGTCGAACAACTGGGCGAGAGTGTCAAAAAAGATCAAGCATTTGTTGTCGTATACTCGACTTAGACTCTCTAATGCCTTTGGGTAATTGGCATCAGATACCTGAAAGGCTCTGATGGTACCTAATGCCTCATCCGATAAGCACGATAACAAATGATTGAATTTTTCAATATTTGAAATCGAGCGATCCGAGTCTACTAAGCTATTAAACAGACCGATAAATTGCCTGTATTCCGAGTGTTTACCGCTGAATTTCGGCAACTTTAATTTGGGCAAGTGAGAATGGTGAGAATGCTGAGGTACGTTTTCTGCTGCTTGATGCGCACTTAGGGCTGACATGTATGAAGACCGTGCCAAAATACATGTTTCCTCAAGCATTGCACGGCTAGTATTATCAGGATCTATTGCATTGATCTCCGACTGCAGATCCATAGCTTTGGCAATATACGAATTTAGTATATCTAGCCGGCACTGAACCTCAAATTTACTTGGAGTCACCATTTTATTAATGAGTGAACTCCTTTGGCGGTCTATGTCGCTCTCTACCTTTTCTAATTTCACGAACAATTGGGTTAAACGCGCACTAAGGCAGCTCTCATCGACATCCACAACAGTCTCATTGTGATCTACTTTGTGCGCCATATTGACTAATTAAATTGACTATATTTGAATGCACGTAAGTGTACTAACCCAGTAATAATCAGCCTATAAAGAAACTTGGCTGAGAAAGATAATCAAATAATTAAAGATAATCAGTTGATTAAAAAACAGTTGACGATCAATATAATTTAAGATGTAAGATGTAAAATATTGAAGATAATCAACTGACTAAATAACTTTCATGAATAATATAGATAATAGCAATTAAGAAAACCAAGTGTATGCAGATAAGAGCTGACAGTTGTCAACAACAACAAATAACTATCTACACAAACGCACCCGCACAAACGATAATCAGCTGATTAGCGATGTTCGCCTGATAAGCAATATTCGGCTGATTCGACTGCACGCTATGAACAACAATAACAGCGCAACAAAATGCGTAGGAGGGCAATTGCGCTATTTAATAACAACAACAGCGCATGCGTAGGTAGGCAAACGATGCAATCTAGCAACAATAACTAACGGGCTTGCAGGTAGGCACGATGCGATCTACGCAACAACAACTAAAATGCTTGCAGTTAATCAGCAACAACAACTAAATGCTTGCAGTTAATCAGCAACAACAGCTAAAATGTTTGTTGTTTTAATCAGCGAACGTTTGTACTTTTGCTAGCGCTTATGTATGTAAGCAGCGTTGACACAAACAAAGTAAAGCAAAATCAAAGTAAAACACAAACAAAGTACAAGTTAACTACCGCAAGCTTAAGCTCCACAGCTGTATGTATGTATGTATGTAAATGCGATCTGCGCTTTACTTATGTACAAATTGTGAATAGCAAAGAACAAAGGTCAAAAAACCCACCACCGAATGTATGTAGATATAGGCGAATAGCGAAATTAAAGAGGAATGGTGAACGTTGATATGTATATATAACTATGTTTATTTGCACAAGTTAAGTGTTTTGTTTTATTTATGTATGTATATTTATTTGATTCGGTTTGTGTGTTTTGCATCGAATTGCCTTTTTAAATCACAAAAATATCAGTGCCGAAACGCAATGTCTAATGTGCAACAAATGGAGCAATACGTTCTTATTTATTATGTGCCGCTTCTATGCTTGCACTTTCTATGTTCTCCTGCACTGACTCGTTTGGGCACTGTTACCTGATAAACAGAAGAGTCGCTCTTGGGCTCAATTCTGGGTATTATCTCCAATATGGGTGTCTTTAACTCCTGGCTGTTCAAATCCAGAATTCCACTATGCTCAACAGCTCCAGGCAGATCCAACCACGAGTTTATCGATACCGACACACACTACAACCAAGCCTTGAAATGTCTTAAAGACCAACGAACGCGATTGAAAGTCCCTGCTCGGGCGCCAATGAAGAATCCAAAACTATTTTTAAATAAAAAAATTGTAAGTTCTTAAACGTTACAATTTATTGTTGGACTTAGCAATCGCGGAAAGGCTTGGCAGCGTGTGTGTGGTTAAAGCGAGACGAAAACGAACTAAACTGCTGCTCGCGACAGCCGCATTGCCGAATACAAATTCGACTTACAGACTAGCTTAAGTATAAGAGTTCGATACACTACTGGACAATTCAATAATATCGTTAATTTAAGCTTATCCTAACAATTCATTATTTTCTTTACTCTAACTTATGTTTATGATCCAACACATATGTTTGTAAGTTTCTCTCTCGCTTGCGCGCATACAGTGATTTTGCAGCTGAATAACATAATCTTTGAACGGTGATAACTCTCTGTTTTGACATTGGATTTTGATGTAACTTTCAGGATAATTAGATATGATAAGTCTCTAAGCAAATGTAAAATTACAACACTGTACTTTTTGAACAAATACCTTAAAAACGGCATTGAAGTTGGAAAGCTTTTTAGTTCTTATGAGAAAAGGGGGCGTGGAAAAATTCAAAATTTTGAATGGCATTATATTATATTAAATATGTGCTCCTTAGTGGTATAGTTACTGAGATATTCGGCTAAAACAAAAATTTTTTCGAGGTGTGTCTGGTTTTTTGCTCATTGCGGGGGCGGTAGGATGCGTGGCAACAATTTTAAATAAACTTGATCTGCTCGAAAAGATTGTAGCAGCAGTTAGACGGTTGAAGTAACCATAGTTATATTCAGATTTAGAAGCCTTCGACTGGGCGCTTAAAAAAAAAAAATTGTAAACCTTCGAATAGGGAACTATTCATCTGAACAACCAATTTCCGTGTCGAGTTCAGGAAGCATGGCGGACGGAACCCTTCTGAACCCTTAGCTCTTTCGGTGTGGGGTGCATTTTTCCCATGTCCTGCACTACGCCTACTTACAAATTTTAATTACAGAGTCCGTACTGAATCTTAAATAAATAAGGTAGCAACAACAAATGAAAATTACAGAATATAAAATATTCGTTACGTTAGACAGAATTATAACCAAAAACAAAAAAAATAAAAATGCAGATTCTTTCATAAAAATTTCGTCACAATCAAAGGTGAGGGTTGATGGTGTTGATCAGCCCCATTGCGGTCTGTACCCACCCAACCAATTAGATTTTCTGCGCTTTATAATTTGTGAAAATCCCCTAATTTAAATTTTCCTACATTTAACTAATTCTCCGGGTCCTTAGAAAACAAAAACCAAGTTTACAAACTCATTGAATTGTTTAAATCATAGGTGTAAATTTCATGTATAATAAATTCCATATACGAAGACTTTTATAGCCGAACAATTTCGATAATTAAACAATTTCAAAATAATATCATCCTTACTTTTTACAATCTAGGTTAAGGTCTCATATTTTTCTTATTTTTTTTTCTTTCTTTTTGTTTTTTTAATTTTTAATATTTTTACCATCTGTGCTTTGAATTTTGTTTAACTGCAATTATAAAATCGTTTCATTTTATTATTATTATTGGTGAAACCAGTTTGGTTTTGATATAGAAACGAAATAAATAGCAGTAACAATCATTCTAGATTTTTTCTCTATCATTGTAACGGTTTGTGCTATTTATAGGAGTGTATATTCAAATCTTTTTCGTTTTTTTTTTTCTCATATGTTTTTTTATACAGCTGTAAACCTAAATTTTATTTAATTAGCCAGTTTTATATATAATATGAAAAGGTAGGTAGATTTTAAGTTAACTTTTAAGGTTAAAAATTAAGCAACTCAATTGTTATTATTTTATCAAAATTTTAAGTATTATACCGGCAAACGAAAATGAAATAGCTGTGTAGTTAAGGTATTTTCATTCGATTAATTTTTTGTTTGTTTTTTTTTTTTATTTTGGTGTTGTTTTATTTTATTTATTTATTTTTTTTGTTTTTTTTTTTTGTTTTATTTAATTTTTTTTTTATATATTTACTGCATTTGATTTTTATTTAATTTAATTTGATTTTATTTATTTATGTATGTATGTATGTGATAATGTAAGTGATAATATCCAGCGTTTGAAAATGCTCTGCTACAGGGTAGGTTTTCGTTTCGCTCTCGCTACCGCTTTGAGTTTTGTCGAGAGCCGTAGCAGAGCCATGAACCGAAACACACACGAGAGCCGTAGCACAAAAAACAAAAGCATTTGGTACGCTCTCATCTCGCTCTCTGTTTTGTGCTACTGCTACGGCTACGCGTAGCACATCGTGTCAGAGCTGAGAGCATAGCCGAGCACATATTTTCGATCGATAGGCTACGGCTCTGCTACGGCTCTCGACAAAACTCAGAACGGTATCGAGAGCATAGCACAATTTTTGTTGCTCTTGCTGCTACAGAGTAGTTTTTGCAAACGCTGATATTTGTTTGTTTTAGACATACATCTATGTCTCGATTATTTTTTCCATCGCATTGGATCATTGCAACCTATTGAAGATGCACAGCACAAATTCTTGCAAATATACTTCATGGGCAATATGGAAGAACAACTTGGCGGATATACGGAAATATACTCTCTGACCATGTCGCTCCCTTTCGTGACATATTTGCAAATGTATTTAATAGATTTGACCGAATTGCAATACTCAACATTACAATGTGCTTTGACTGTTTTGGAAAGAAGTGGCAAATATGGAACAATCCAAAGAGAGACGACAAATGCGCAGTGGAATGCAGAGAGCAACGTCGGGGAGAGCAGCCACAGCATCGGTTGCAATACACGCACACCCGCAACGAAATCAACGATGCGTAGCAACGAAGCTGGCTGCAAGCCATAGACCATTCTGGAAGTGTGCCTAAGCGCTGCCGACAGCGCCGAGATTGCGACGAGCAGCAGCGGCAGAGAAGAGATAGAAGCAGCGCTGCCGGCCAGACATACATTAATTCAATGGCTGGATATACGCTGCCGGTGCTGACAACGCCGACGTCGACGCAGGCGGAAAATAATTACGCGACGTTTGGCATGCTGGCAGAATTTTGGCACGCGTCAGTTGATCTTCAGCCGGCGAAATAACAAGTGCGAAATTCGACAAAGCAAAAGTACAAGGCCACGCGGCGGGAAAAACACACACGTTTAAGACACCACGTTTGGATTTACTAAGGGATTAACACACAAGACGACCACAGAACCGACATTGGACAAGCAGACGACATCAACAATCAGGAACAACAAGCGAGCTGAGCGATACCCATTGACAACGAGCTGAGCCACGAAAGTCCCTGAAGATACGGTTTTATGTGTGGTTAGGGACAACATGCCCATTAACAAATAGTTATCTTCGGCTAGCCGAAGATTATATACCATTGCAGTCATGCAAATTGCGTTATTTTTTTTTCAATGACCGATTGTTCCTATGGCAGCTATATGATATATTAGTCCGATTTAAATGAAACTTGGTCAGCACATTGGGAATGTTAACAAATGCATATTGTTTGAATTTGGATTAAATCGCTCAATAGACATCGAAAATTTTCATACTAAGCACTTTAACCGATTGTTCCTATATGATATAGTCATCCGATCGGGCTGATTTTCACAAATGATCTTCGTGCAAAGGGAATACACATCTGTGCCAAGTTTCATTAAGATAGCTTTAAAACTGAGAGAAACAGACGGACAGACAGACGGACATGGCTATATCGACTCGGATGCTGATCAAGAATATATATACTTTATGGGGTCGGAAACGCCTCCTTCAATGCGTTACAAACTTCGTGACAAAAACAATATACGTTCTGCAAGGGTATAAAAACACACGTGCGACAGATAAAAATAAAAGATAGGAGTTATTTCATAAAAAAAAACAAAGAATTTGGTTCAAATCGTACAAGAGACACAGAAAATTTTCATACCAAGCACTTTCACCAGTTTTAACCGATTGTTCCTATGGCAGCTATATGATATAGTGGTCCGATCTGGCCGATTTTAACAAATGTTCTGCGTGCAAAGGGAATACACATGTGTACCAAGTTTCATTAAGATAGCTTTAAAACTGAGAGACTAGTTCGCATAGAAACAGACGGACATGGCTATATCGACTCGGCTGTTGATGCTGATCAAGAATATATATACTTTATGGGGTCGGAAATGTCTCCTTCAATGCGTTACAAACTTCGTGACAAAAACAATATACCCTCTGCAAGGGTATAATAAAAACAACACCACGACATGTGCATATTATTTTTTTTAGGAATTAGTGCAACAGTGCCAGTGTCCAACGCAGTGACCACCGCCCGCTATTGTGGCTTCGGCCGATAAGCTGACGTGTGGATACACGAAGGTGTTTCGTATCCGTGGCCGTAGCGTCTTCTGGCCGCTGAGGCGGAACACACCAATAGTGACCGCGGTGCAAATCGTTGCTATGCCTATCTCCAGGACCGACCGACCCACCAACTGCTATTGTGGCTTCGACCGATTAGCTGTTGAGGAGTTCGTGTCGATATCGGGTGTGCTCCGTTCCTGCAACCGTAGCGTCTGCTGGTTGTCGAAGCGGAACACAATTGAACCAGTACCGGCAAAATCTTCCGAGGATCCCCCCACGTGTCTGCAGGGCCCACCAGTTGCTATTTTGGCTATCGGCCGTTTAGCGGTTGCTGGACCCAGGACGGCCTAGGGTGTGCCCGCTCTCTAAGTCGTAGCATCTGCTGGATGCGGAAGTGGAGTACATCTGACACTACGACACCAGGTTCGGACAGTTTCGGCCGACACGACAACACCTACAGTAGCTGCGGCTGAGTAGTTGTTGTACGAGTCAGCGCCGACACAGGTGGTGTTCCGCCTTCCTAGGCCGTAGCGTCAGTCCGACGCGGAGTCGAATCCCAACGTTCGTGTGCATTGCTACGAAATTTCTGAGTTTTGTCCAAGGAAGCATCGAACGCCACTTTTCTTTTGCGCCCTATTGTTCTCTACTAGTGTTTCTTTGCACAAATATAAATTTTCTGTAAAAGACAGCCCTGGCCGGAATGAGACATACCCCGGCCTAAGATTTGAGTCGTTACAGATGGCGCCCGAGCAGGGACGCTAGTAGACGAGTTGTAGGTTTTATTTTATGACTCAAAACGGCATTAGAGCAAGAGATTTGGTTAACGCAGAGGGTACAGTCGAGTCAAAGATACACATACACATACGCAAAGGTTACAGTCGAGTCAAAGGTACACATACATATACGCAGAGGGTACAGTCGAGTCAAAGATACCCATACATATATATTTTTCATTGTTTTTTAACCGCGCGGGCTCATTCGGAATTCTGCCTTGTATTGTTTCGTGGGCACCGAGGGGGGAAATATAGCAAAGAACGAGCATTTCGCTGGGAAACGAGGCGAAGACACTCGATGCTTTGTGCCGGGCATAGGCTTGCTATAAAAGCGGAGCAAACGACTAGCGGAGAAACAGTCGTCAACGAGCTACTTAAGGAGTAATATCGATCAACAAACAAAATCAACAGTCGTCAACGATCCACACAGAGAGTCGCACAATCAGCAGTCGTCAACTATTAATCCGAGGAAAAATTTAAAATCAACAGTCGTCAACGATCAGGATCAACAATCGTCAAGGAGCACTTCAAGGAACATTAGCTTTGTTTACAACCATCGGGATCAACCAACGCAGGACCATCGCTTCTCAAGGAATATCAAGCAGGATTCACTGGAATAGTTCTTGCGCTTTTGGTCAACAAAGGACAACGTGGGATTTCAGTCATAATTTTTGGGATTAATTCTTGCAACCGGATACCCGTCGCTTTGGAGCATTCATCGTTGGGAGTTGTTACAAGCCAGCAGTGGAGGATTTCAACATGGGAGTTCAATGGATTTCATATCGTCGCAAGAATGAACTGCCAGCCATTCTTAAAGAATTAGGTCAGGATTCGCAAGCCAGCCAAAGTTGCCAAAGGAAGTCACGCAAAGGCTAGCCGAGCTGGAGCTCACGCTCGGAGTGGCTTCCACACCAGAGGGTAAGCCTCGTTCTCGGTGTGCGTCCCCAGCTTCAGGTGATTTGGTACCCGGCACGAGCCAGGCAACCGCCAGCATCGGCCAGGAGCACTCGCATCAGCCAACACTTCGGATTCCAGTCACTACAAGGAGCACCGGTGAGCCAACCAGCATGCGGATCCGCGACGACCACTTGCGCAGCACCGGTCCACAAAACGAGCGCATTTTACAACTCGGCTTTGTGGATCGACTGCGAAAGTGGGGCGTCTTCTTCGACGGGGGTACAGCAGATCCATTGCAGTTCATCGAGCACTTGGAGGACATGATCGCCATATACCAGATCGACACCCAGCAGCATTTGATGCCAGTTATCGCCGGCCTCTTAACAGGATCAGCCGCCGACTGGTTCAGGGTCACCAAGATGCACGAAGGAACTTGGCGGGAGTTCCGGTGGGACTTTTTGGAATTTTCCTTGCCGCCCCGATACTTCCAAAAGTTTGAAGATGAAATCCGAGATAGGATGCAGCGGGTTGGTGAGCCTTTTACTTCCTACCTTCTCAGTTTGCGAGTCATGATGCTGAGGGCCGCATACACAGAGAATCAGGAGTTGAGCAGAATCTATGAGATTCTGTTACCTGAATATCAACTATACACTAGAAGACATGAATTCACCACACTGGCACAGCTGACGAGGTCAGTAACACCTTATGAGGAGGTCAAGGCGCGGGAAGTCGCACGCGCCAGAAGCATAGTCGAACGCCGTCCGCAGGAACGAGCAGTACGCCCTAACACCAACGATAAATAATCAACGGGTACAAGAGACAGAGGGTACCTTCGACATTCGACGCGCTTGCCGGAACTTTGAACAACTGGGGCACTTCAGCCCGGGAGTGCCAAAACGTACGAGTAAATTTCTGCTGGGATTGTGGTCGACGCGAAACTCGAACAGTGGACTGCTGCCGAAACCAAGCATCGGGAAACGGGGAGCGCTCGGCCGGAGAAAGCGCCACCGACTCGTCACTAGGAACAGCATTGAGGTTCGAGAGAGGACGCATCGTAGCTACAGTTCGGCTCGAAGACCAAGCCCAGTTAGCTACGATCGACACAGGAGCGACCACGAGCGTGCCAGAGTGGCACAAAGAATTGGTACACCAGAGAAAAGGCGCACTCTCAGGAGCAGGATCCGGTTGGCAGACGGCTCCAGGAGGGAAGTAACGCAAGTACTAATGGTACGTGTCCAGCTGGGACAGCGGAAACTCAACCTGAAGATGCTCGTGTTACCAACAATCATCGATGAGGTTATCCTAGGAATAGATTTTCTTTGCGGCGCAGAGATGAGCATAGAGTGCGGCAGCTACAGCTGCGGTTACCACTGAAGATGACAACGATGACCACTCTTGGTGTCCAAAGCTTGCAGACCAGTCCCGAGGCCAACGAGAGGCAAAGACATCCTGTATTGCCAGGGATCTGCGAGGCCGCCAGGAGAAACAATCCTTTCAGGACCACCGCAGACGACTACGGAAGAAAACCCCTTCGGAAGAAACAGCTTGGGGACGGTCACTGGAGACCAGGTGCCGGATGAGGAGCGCAAATGGGTTGAAGACTTCTTACAGGGTGAGCTAGCTAAGTTTCATGAGGTCACAGGAGTCACCCACATCGCGGAGCATAGTATCGTGCTTAAGGACAACCGTCCTATTAAGCAGCGATACTTACCCAAAAATCCAGCAATGCGGAGAATTATCAACGACCAAGTGGACGAGCTACTCCGGGATGGACGGATCGAGCCCTCACGGAGCCCACATAGTGCACCCATCGTCCTGGTAGTAAAGAAGATGGGAGACGTGAGGATGTGCATCGACTACAGACAATGAAACGCTCAGTCCATTCCCGACGCGTATCCCCTCCCGAGTATTAACGACATCCTGGAAAAACTACAGAACGCAAAGTATATATCGACGTTGGAACTCAAGAACGGGTATTGGCAAATACCCGTAGCCAAAGATAGCAGGGAATGCACGGCGTTTACAGTCCCGGGCCGGGGCCTATATCACTAGAATTTGATGCCATTTGGATTGCACTCTGCACCCGCTACATTTCAGCGAGCTTTGGATAGAGTCATCGGACCTGATATGGAACCGTATGCGTTCGCCTACTTGGACGACATTATCATCATTGGAGCTAAGAACCTGCGAGAAGTCTTTCAACGGTTGCGCAACGTAAAGCTGAGGCTCAAGAAGGAAAAATGCTGTTTCTTTCAAAAGTGTCTGATCTATCTGGGCCACGTCGTCAGTGAAGCTGGGATCCATACGAACCCGGCCAAAATTGAGGCAATCAGGGCGCTGCTGCCGCCGACAAACGTGAAGGAGCTTCGTCGGTGCTTGGGCATTGCGTCAAGGTACCGGCGTTTTGTCCCAAACTTCACCAGCACCGTGCAGCCAATCTCGAAGTTGCTCCGGGTGACCCCCCCTCGGGCCAGAAGTGGACGTGGGACACCAACCAGCAGAAGGCTTTCGAAGAGCTGAAGGGTCGACTCACCTAGGCACCAGTGCTGGCTTGCAGATTTTTCGGAGAGGTTTCCCTGCAGACGGATGCAAGCGATTATGGCTTCGGTGCTGTACTCACGCAGCGGATACATGGAACGGAACGAGTCATCGCGTATGCCAGTCGACGCCTATCAGCCTCCGAAGAGAACTATTCCACAACAGAGAAGGAGTGCCTCGCCATTGGCTGGGCGATCCGCAAACTCCGTTGCTACTTGGAGGGATATGAGTTCGATGTCGTCACCGATCATCTTGCGTTGAAGTGGTTGAACTCCATCGATAACCCCACTGGACGGATTGCTCGATGGACATTGGAGCTCCAACAATATCGCTTCGTGGTGCACTATCGACGAGCAAGTCAAAACGTCGTCGCCGACGCTTTGTCCAGACAGCCGCTGGAAACGCGGCAGCAGGCAACACAGGAGCCATCCAGTTGCAGGTGGATGGAGCGGATGCTGGAAGCAATACAAAAGGAATCGGAGAAAAATTCAGACTTCGTCATGGAGAACAAGCAACTGTATCGACGATCGACGCGGTGGACAGACGACGAGGAGCAAGTGCCATGGAAACTGTGCATATCCAAGGAGCAACGCTCAAGGGTCTTGGCCGAATGCCATGACCAGCCTTCCGCCGGACAACAAGGGATCCGGAAAACGATTCATCGAGTCACCCATCGGTACTATTGGCCAGGTATGTTTCGAGATGGGGCCAGGTATATGAGGAGATGCGAGACCTTCCAACTGTACAAGGTGAGCCAAGCAAAGCCTCCCGGAGCGATGCACACCCGAGTCGTCCAGGAACCCTTTGAGATCCTTTGCGCCGACTTCGTAGGACCGTTGCCCCGATCCAAGCAAGGACACACTATGCTCCTGGTTTTCTTCGATCACTTTAGTAGGTGGGTGGAGCTAGTCCCACTTCGGAAGGCAACGACGGCTACGTTCTAAAAAGCATTCAGGGAACGGATCTTGGCACGGTTTGGAGTCTCACAGACGTTCGTGTGTGATAATGGCTCCCAGTTCACCAGTCGAGGATTCAAAGCATTCTGCAAACGGATGGGCATGATACTCCAACATACAGCACCGTATACGAAGCAGCAGAACCGTACCGAACGAGCTAACTGGACAGTGAAAACCATGATTGCACAATACCTGGATTGAGAGCAGCGGAATTGGGATGACTTGTTGCCGGAGCTCAACCTGGCAATCGACTCTAGCCCCTCGGACAGCAGCCAATACAGCCCGGCGTATTTAGTGCAAGGTCGCGAGCCGCGGTTGCCAGAAATGCTCTACCATGAAGTAAACCCCGGTCCTACCACGGAAAGCCGAACCCCAGAAGAGAAGGTCAGACATTTAAAGGAGATCTTCAAGGTAGCGAAGGACAACATGGAACAAGCCACCAACGAGCAAAGCTGGCACTACAATTTACGACGTCGGTCCTCTCTCCAGGACCGACCGACCCACCAACTGCTTTTGTGTCTTCGACCGATTAGCTGTTGAGGAGTTCGTGTCGATATCGGGTGTGCTCCGTTCCTGAAACTGTAGCGTCTGCTGGATGTCGAAGCGTAACACATTTGAACCAGTACCGGCAAAATCTTGCGAGGATCCCCCCACGTGTCCGCCGGGCCCACCAGTTGCTATTTTGGCTATCGGCCGTTTAGCGGTTGCTGGACCCTGGACGGCCTAGGGTGTGCCCGCTTCCTATGTCGTAGCGTCTGCTTGCTGCGGAAGTGGAGTGCATCTGACCCTACGACACCAGGTTCGGACAGTTTCGGCCGACACGACAACACCTACAGTAGCTGCGGCTGAGTAGTTGTTGTACGAGTCAGCGCCGACACAGAGAGTGTTCCGCCTTCCTAGGCCGTAGTGTCTGCTGGCAACAGAAAGCGGAATGCTCAGATCAGTTTTCTGTAAAAGAAAGGCCTGGACGAACTGAGACATACCCCGGCCAAAGATTTGAGTCGTTACAGAGTTTAAACGAATTCAATTTCCGATTCGTCTTGCCTTCGCCATGACGGTCAACAAATCACAGTGCCGATCCTTGACTATTTGTGGCCTCAATCCAGAAAATGCGTGTTTTTCTCATGGTCAATTGTACGTGGCATGCTCACGTGTCGGCAAGCCATCCGCATTATTTGTTCTTGCACCTGACCAAAAAACGAAGAATGTCGTTTACCACAAGGTGCTTGAATGAAAATCCGATTAATAAATTAATCAGAGTGTATAGCAACCTGAACAGCATAGTTTTCAATTATTTTTTTCTGACATGTGTTTGGAAAACTTAATAATTTCTTTTTTTTTTTAATTTTCATTTTTACTCTGTATGTTTATAGCTTCAGATCTGGTGGAACAATTTTCATGGTTTTTGATTAGTTGGATTTGTCTCCGCCCCGAATAGCAGAATATATCTTAAAAATACTGAAAAATTTACGAAAAACTTTACGCGTGCGTTCAGAAATGTGTATTCATGTGTATACTAAATCATTTCAATAAATGCTCATTCGTCTATCATTTCATTAAATGCTCATTTGTTTATTACATGTCAAACATTTGTTGTCCAATCCTGTCAAATACTGTAACAACTATATATCTGTGCATTCAGAAATTTATTTTGTGCAAAATATCTAGAAAGTTTAGGTAGGTACTGTTATATTTGTTTGTTTTAGACATTCATTTGTGTAAATCTATGTCTCGATTGTTTTTGCCACCGCTTTGGATCATTGCAACCTATTGAAGACGCACAGCACAAATTCTTGCAAATATACTTCATGGGCAATATGGAAGAACAACTTGGCGGATATACGGAAATATACTCTCTGACCATGTCGCTCCCTTTCGTGACATATTTGCAAATGTATTTAATAGATTTGCGAGTGGGTGGACATCGCAGAACATCGTATAGTACTTAGGGACAACCGTCCCAACAAGCAGCGGTAATATCCGAAAAATCCCGCAATGCAAAAGATCATCGATGACCAGGTAGACGAGTTGCTTCGGGACGGACGGATTGAGCCTTCGAGAAGTCCACACAGTGCTCCCATAGTACTGGTGGAGAAGACCCATAGAAGACCGGAGAGGTGCGGATGTGCATCGATTACCGGCAACTGCGCAGTCTATTCCAGATGCGTGTCCACTACCAAGAATCAACCACATCCTAGAGAAGCTTCGAAACGCGAAGTATATTACCACGTTGGATCTAAAGAACGGGTATTGGCAAATACCTATCGCAGAGGATAGCAGGGAGTGCACGGCGTTCACAGTACCCGGCCGGGGTCTCTACCACTGGAAGGTGATGCCATTCGGGTTGCATTCCGCCCCCGCGACATTTCAGCGCGCGTTGGATGGCGTTGAACCATATGGAACCATATGCGTTTGCATATCTGGATGACATCATCGTCATCGGAGCTACGCTGGAGCAACATGCCGAAAACCTACGAGTGGTGTTCAGAAGACTACGGGACGCAAAGCTCAGGCTCAACCGGGACAAGTGCTGCTTCTTCCAGAAGAGTCTTGTATACTAGGGGCACGTCGTCAGCGAAGAGGGAATCCACACCGACTCGGCAAAGATCGAAGCAATCAGGGAATTGCTACCACCTACTAATGTGAAGGAGCTTCGGCGATGTCTGGGTATCGCGTCATGGTATCGACGATTCGTGCCCAACTTTACCAGCATTGTGCAGCCAATATCCAGGTTGCTGCGTAAAGGCCAGAAGTTGACATGGGACACCAACCAGCAGGAGGCGTTTGAAGAACTGAAGGCTCGACTCACCAAGGCACCAGTGCTTGCATGCCCGGACTTAACGGAACGCTTTACCCTACAGACGGATGCCAGCGATTATGGACTGGGCGCGGTGCTTACACAGCGGATTGAAGGAACCGAAAGAGTCATCGCGTATGCCAGTCGACGGTTATCATCGGCCGAAAACTACTCCACAACCGAGAAGCAGTGTCTGTTACCTGGAAGGTTACGAGTTCGAGGTTATCAATGATCATCTGGCGCTAAAGTGGCTTAATTCGATCGACAACCCCAAGGGACGGATTTCGCGATGGGCACTCGAACTCCAACAATACCGCTTCGTAGTGCATTATCGCCGAGCGAGTCAGAGCGTCGTGGCCGATGCTCTGTCTAGGCAACCGCTGGAGACGCTACAGCAACTAACCGAGGGACACTTGCAGTGCAAATGGTTAACACGTATGGTGGAAGCCATACAAAAGGAACCAGAGAAGTATCCTGACTACGTGCAAGAAGAAGGTCAGCTTTACCGCCGATCGTACCGAAGCCCCGACGATGAAGAATACGTGAACTGGAAACTCTGCGTTGGGAAAGACCATCGGAAAAGGGTCTTGCAATAATGCCACGATCAACCTTCCGCCGGACACCAAGGAATTCGGAAGACTACCAAAAAAAGTCTTGCAGAGGTACTTTTGGCCAGGGTTGTTTCGAGACGTATCCAATTAAGTGAGGAATTGCGAAACATGTCAGAAGTTCAAAGTCAGTCAGCTGAAACCACCAGGACAGATGCGCACGAGGGATGTACAGGAGCCCTTCGAGGTACTTTGCGCGGATTTTATTGGACCACTGCCCAGGACAAAACAAGGACATACGATGCTTCTGGTCTTTTTCGACCACTTCAGCAAATGGGTGGAACTTGTCCCTTTGAGGAAGGCTACGACGGCACATCTGGAGCGATCTTTCAGGGAGCGCATCTTGGCTCGATTCGGCATACCTCAGACGTTTGTATGCGACAATGGAACGCAGTTCACCAGTCGAGAGTTCCAGGCCTTCTGCAAACGAACGGAAATGGATTTGCAGCACAGCGCACCTCATACGAACCAGCAGAATCCCACGGAGAGAGCAAACCGGACCGTCAAGACGATGATTGCGCAATATCTGGATGGAGAGCAGAGCAACTGGGATGCTCTGCTACCGGAGCTAAGTTTGGTGCTGCTACGACAACATCACTTGTCAAAAGCTGCTGATGGATTTGCGGCTAAGCTAGCACCTCGTTACGATGGGCTATACCGGGTCGTGAAATTTGTATCACCAACAATCTTACGCATACAGAACTTCGCGACTAAAGAACGTCGAGTAGCGGGCATAACAGACCTTAAATCGTACCATGGGGAATCATCTGATCGATCGGAAGATGTCCAACGCGATCAAGAATCCAGTTAAACTAACCAAGAGCGTTCGTCAGTACAAATCCTATCCGCACACTAGGCAGCAATACTAACAGGCCAGAAAAGACGTAACTATAATTATTGCAGGGCATCGAGACCGGTGAGCTTTTGGCAGTTTCAGGGCCACCACGAGCCATAACAGCAGAGGCCGGCGAAGACGTTGAGATGGAGGAGGAGCCTGAGCTTTAACCGCCGTTCTTCGACGGGATGTTCGCCAACCCCGCTCACCGATGGTGATGGGCGATGATGATGGCGACGACGAAGGTGACGGCGTTGAGGATAAGGGTGACGACGACGGCGACGACGATGGCGATGACGACGACATGGAGGCCGAGGGGTATAGCCCGTTAAGCAGACGGAGACAAGTGGTTCCGCCAAGGACACCGAGAGCGACGAGGGCGAGTCAGAGGACCACGACATCCTCGACATCCCGGGTGAGGAAACGTTCGAGTGGCCCGACCCACCACCGGCTTATGGGTCGTGGCTCAACTCGGGAGACCCGGAAGCTGTGGCCTCCACCGAGAGCCACCCGATGACGACAGCCCGCGCCGAGCATATTCGGGCACTCATCAGCGAAGTCGAGCGGCCGCCCGCCCATCTGTCATGAGTCCAGGCACGAAGACTCGGCTGTCGAGGGGACGGACGACGAGGCACCAAGGACCCCGGAGCTACCCCCAGTTTGAGCCCATCAGCTCAGACGAGGCCACACCCCCACGCAGGACTATAACTGAGTCGGAGGACTTGCCTAGCTCATCGGCCAATGCGCCACTGTAGCAAGCGACTGAGACGGCAGCTGCAAGGCCGATGGAGCTAGTGCGCAACGCGCAATCTGTGGCGGATGCGCCCGAAAGATGGACGTCGGTGGAGGACCTGCCTAGCCCGTCGGCCAATACCCAACTGCAGCAAGCGACGGAGACGGCAGCTGCAGGGCCGGTCTGGCTAGTGCGCAACGCGCCGTTTATGGTGGTCGCACCGGAAGGGACGAGCGAGCCCGCGGTGGAACAAGCCAGCACGTCGGCCAGTGACCAACAGCAGCAAGCGACCGAGACGGCAGCTGCATGGCCGATGGAACGAGTGGAGGAGCCAATACCCATGGTAGTAGCGCCCGAAGACTGGAGGGTGCTCACGGATGTCCGGCTTCTCCCATTGGACTTGGTGGAAGCGCTCACGGCCAGGCTCCGGAACCACCAAGGGAACCAACGGAACCACCGCCTGCGTCGACTTAGGAGTATGGCACGCGACAAAGATGGGCAGAGGTGTAAGCAGCGCTGCCTAACAGTTAATTGTAGGCAAATGCGGTCAACGCCGGGAAAAGCACCGCTGCATCTGTGCACAAAATATGTGTGTCAAGGGCAGAGCAGCGAAAAGAAGCGACGTAGGTAGAGGACAATTTTGGCAATCGACGCTTACATTAATTGGGACGGGAGTTTAGTTTCCCTACGAGCTTACGATCGAGTGGACGCATCGAACGCAAAGTGCAAAGTCGCGGAAAGACATACAAGTGGAACACGTGAGAAAACTACAAGTGGAAACAACAGGAGACATCGGGATACGCAAAGGATTTACAGAACTACGGAAAGACAAGGACCTCGAAGACCCCCCACACGATCAGGAAATCGACAACAACAACAGCTTGGAACAGCGAGGCTAGGGAGCCCACCACAAGAGTCCACGTGGTGAGCTTAACATAATAAAAGATGTAATAAATGAAATAAAACTATGCGTGTGCGTATAGGCATTCGTTTAACTGATATACATATGAATAAATAGATATTAAATAAATAAAAGAAACGCAAGAAGGCATATGAACTAACGACGACAAGCAAATTAATGACATAAAACAACCAGTGACGCGCAATAGTAAACAGGGTGTTCCGTGCAGTGCATACGTGAGTAACTCCACGCCGGCGACTGCCAAGACCGAAATCTGATAGTCTCTCGTGGTGGTGTGTGCTTGTGTTAGTGATCCGGACTTCTACGCAATAAGAGCAGTCTGTACTCTCCTATCGCGTAGAAGCCGCGATTCATCGTATGCATCGTGTTCACTCTAGCACTTGTTTTCTCTCGATTGGTTCCCCACGCAGTGCATACATGAGCAACTCCGCGCCGGCGACTACCAAGACCCCAATCTGGTAGCCTCTCGTGGGGCGTGCTCGTGTTGGTGATCCGAACTCCCACTCAATAGGGGCAGCCCGTATCATCGCAATCATCGTATGCATTGCTGCGCGTACAGTAGCAGCAGCAGTCGTCCCCGCGCCAGTGGAACAGCAACGTTTGATAGTCGCGCCTACCATTCGATGCGAATAGCCTGTACTCTCCTATCGCATGGAAGTCGTGAATCATCGTATGCATTGCAGCGCTTACAGTAGCAGCCGTTTCAGTCGTCCCCGCGCCAGTGCAACAGCAACGTTTGATAGTCGCGCCTACTATTCGATGGGAGTAGCCTGTACTCTCCTATCGCATAGAAGTTGTGAATCATCGTATGCATTGCTGCGCGTACAGTAGCAACCGTTTCAGTCGTCCCCGAGCCAGCGCAACAGCAACGTTTGATAGTCGCGCCTACTATTCGATGAAAGCAGCCTGTACTCTCCTATCGCGTAGAAGTCGTGATTCATCGTTGGCATTTCTGTCCCGTGGGAGCACGAGTTTGAGGTTCAGTAGTGGTAGCCTGTACTCCACCTACTGGACTGAAATCCCGAACACCGCGAATCCGGAGCCATCAACCGTAGCCGATACTCGATTGTTGTTTCCGAATCACGAGCCCCATTGAACCCAAAAACTCTCGTCCACTTCGCCAATCATCAGTGGCCAGCCCATCATCGCGCCACTGCGTCTTTTCACCAGACGTCTCAACATAATAAATTTTCTGTAGTTAGCCCTGGCCGGACTAAGACATACCCCGGCCTGAGAAACTTCCTTACAGATGGCGCCCGAGCAGGGACTTTGGTAGAAAATTTGAGACATTCCATCCTCTATGACTTAAAACGTCATCAGCTATTCTTGGGGAGACGAAGTTAGAGAGAGAGGGGGAATTGGTTGTTCATTTATCGCAGCGGAATATTTAATGTCTCCGAAGCTTTCTTTGTTTCACGGCTACGCAAATACGAGCCACCAGCAAGAGATCCGGCGGCCACGAGTACCCTGCGTCGCGTCGCTGCCGACGTCGACGTAGCCAAAGCAGAAGTCTACATAAGCGAAGCAACAGGGTCCTAAGGGGACAGTCGTCAGCAAGCACTCGAGGAGTCAACATCAGCAAACAACATTTAAGCATCAGAGCAAACACGAGAACGTAACCGGCAAGGATTATTGCAAGGATTATTTTAAGAATACTACATGGATTATTACAAAGGAATACAACGATTATTACACTGAATACCACAAGGGGTATTAAAGGGAATACTATAAGGATTATTACAAAGGAATACAACGAGGATTATTATTAACAACGAAGAAGTCTACAGCCATGGGTGTGCAATGGATATCCTATCGCCGTAAGAGTGAGCTGCAAGCTATCCTGAAGGAGTTCGGTCGAGATCCAGAAGGCACCGTGGAAGAGTTGCGGAGTCGTCTCGCTGCTTTCGCAAGTCAACCGGAGCTACCTAAGGAAGCCGTGCAGAGGCTCGCCGAACAAGAGCTTGCGCTCGGGACAACACCAACGCCGGAGAATAAACCCAGGTCCCGTGGTTTATCTCCAGTACCAGGAGAATGCTTGGTTATACCAGGGACGAGTCACGCTGGCACCGAGAGCATTGTACAGGAGCACACACACCAGCCGACGTTACGGATCCCTGTGTCAACACTGAGCAACAGTGAGTCGACAAGGATTCGCGACGATCATTCTCGCAGCCCCGGTTCACAAAGCGAGCGTAGTTTGCAACTCGGTTTCGTGGATCGACTGCGGAAATGGGGCGTCTTCTTTGACGGAGGAGCGGCCGACCCATTGCGTTTCCTCGAACAACTGGAGGATATGATCGGTATCTACCAAATCGATACGCAACAGCAATTGATGCCAGCAATCGCTGGGTTGTTGACGGGACCGGCGGCCGACTGGTTCCGAGTCAAAAGGATGTACACAGGGACTTGGCACGGGTTCAGAAGAGATTTCTTGGAATTCTTCTTGCCACCACGCTATTTCCAAAGACTAGAAGACGAGATACGGGATAGGATGCAACGTTCTGGTGAGCCATTCACCTCGTACCTTCTCATCATCCGGGTCATGATGCGCCGTGCTGCGTACACAGAGGATCAGGAACTGAGTCGGATTTACGAGAACCTGCTTCCTGAGTACCAGCTCTACAAGAGGCAACACGAGTTCTCCACGTTGGCCCACTTGACCAAGTTGATCACGACTTTCGAGGACGTAAGAGCACGAGAAGCCGCGCGCTCTAAGAGCAGCATGGAGCATCGTCGTACCAAGCCAAGCAGTAGTTCAGAGGCAAGCAATCAGCGGATACAAGAAGCGGAGGAATGCATTGACATCCGCCGCGCTTGTAGAAACTGCGGACAAGTGGGACACTTTAGCCGAGAATGCCAAAACGCCCGACTGAACTTTTGCTGGGATTGTGGTCGACGAGGTGTTCGGACAGTGGACTGCTGTCGAGTTAAAACATCGGGAAACGAAGTGCGCTCCCAACCGTCGGGCGAACGGCTGAAGACAGCCTTACAATGAGATTCGAGCAAGGGAGAATCGTAGCTACCGTTCGGATTGAGGACGAGGCCTTGGTAGCTACAATTGACACAGGGGCAACGAGCAGCTTCGTGAGCGCAAAGGTGGCACAACGCATCGCTACTTTATCGAATAGACGCACTGTACGGAGCAGAATATGTTTGGCTGATGGAACAAGAAGAGATGTGACGGAAGCGCTCATGGTTCGGGTGCAGCTGGGACAGCGACACCTGACCTTACCAATGCTGGTGCTGCCGACGATTATCGACAAAGCCATCTTAGGTATGGATTTTTTGTGCGTGGCAGCGATGCGCTTAGAGTGTGGCCAGGCCCAACTCCAACTACCACCTACCACGGAAGCGACAACTATACCTAGTGCCCGGATCATAAACATAAGTTAGAGTAAAGAAAATAATGAATTGTTAGGATAAGCTTAAATTAACGATATTATTGAATTGTCCAGTAGTGTATCGAACTATTATACTTAAGCTAGTCTGTAAGTCGAATTTGTATTCGGCAATGCGGCTGTCGCGAGCAGCAGTTTAGTTCGTTTTCGTCTCGCTTTAACCACACACACGCTGCCAAGCCTTTCCGCGATTGCCAAGTCCAACAATAAATTGTAACGTTTAAGAACTTACAATTTGTTTTATTTAAAAATAGTTTTGGATTTTTCATTGGCGCCCGAGCAGGGACTTTCAATCGCGTTCGTTGGTCTTTAAGACATTTCAAGGCTTGGTTGTAGTGTGTGTCGGTATCGATAAACTCGTTGTTGGATCTCCCTGGAGCTGTTGACCATAGTGGAATTCTGGATTTGAACAGCCAGGAGTTAAAGACACCCATATTGGAGATAATACCCAGAATTGAGCCCAAGAGCGACTCTTCTGTTGATCAGGTAACAGTGCCCAAACGAGTCAGTGCAGGAGAACATAGAAAGTGCAAGTATAGAAGCGGCACATAATAAATAAGAACGTATTGCTCCATTTGTTGCACATTAGACATTGCGTTTCGGCACTGATATATTTGTGATTTAAAAAGGCAATTTGATGCAAAACACAAACCGAATCAAATAAATATACATAAATAAAACAAAACACTTAACTTGTGCAAATAAACATAGTTATATATACATATCAACGTTCGCCGTTCCTCTTTAATTTCGCTATTCGCCTATATCTACATACATTCGGTGTTGGGTTTTTTGACCTTTGATCTTTGCTATTCACAATTTGTACATAAGTAAAGCGCAGATCGCGTTTACATACATACATACATACAGCTGTGGAGCGTAAGCTTGCGGTAGTTAACTTGTACTTTGTTTGTGTTACTTTGATTTTGCTTTACTTTGTTTATGTCAACGCTGCTTACATACATAAGCGCTAGCAAACTTCGCTGATTAAAACAACAAACATTTTAGTTGTTGTTGCTGATTAACTGCAAGCATTTAAGTTGTTGTTGCGTAGATCGCATCGTTGCCTACCTGCAAGCCCTTTAGTTGTTGTTGGTAGATTGCATCGTTTGCCTACCTACGCATGCGCTGTTGTTGTTATTAAATAGCGCAATTGCCCTCCTACGCATTTTGTTGCGCTGTTGTTGTTGTTTATAGCGTGCAGTCGAATCAGCCGAATATTGCTTATCAGGCGAACATCGCTAATCAGCTGATTATCGTTGTGCGGGTGCGTTTGTTGTTGTTGACAACTGTCAGCTCTTATCTGCGTACGCTTGTTTATCTTAATTGCTGTTATCTCTATTATTCAAGAAGGTTATTTAGCCAGCTGATTATCTTCAGTATTGTACATTTTACATCTTAAATTATATTGATCGTCAACTGTTTTTTAATCAACTGATTATATTTAATTATTTGATTATCTTTCTCAGCCAAGTTTGTTTATCGGCTTAATATTACTGGGTTAGTACACTTACGTGCATTCAAATAGAGTCAAATTAATTAGTCAATATGGCGCACAAAGTAAATCACAATGAGACTGTTGTGGATGTCGACGAGAGCTGCTTTAGCGCGTGTTTAACTCAATTGTTCGTGAAATTAGAAAAGGTAGAGATCGACATAGAGCGCCAAAGGAGTTCACTCATTAATAAAATGGTGACTCCAAGTAAATTTGAGATTCAGTGCCGGCTAGATATACTAAATTCGTATATTGCCAAAGCTATGGATCTGCAGTCAGAGATCGATGCAATAGATCCTGATAATACTAGCCGTGCAATGCTTGAGGAAACATGTATTTTGGCACGGTCTTCTTACATGTCAGCCCTAAGTGCGCATCAAGCAGCAGAAAACGTACCTCAGCATTCTCACCATTCTCACTTGCCCAAATTAAAGTTGCCGAAATTCAGCGGTAAACACTCGCTCGCTTTCAAATATTGAAAAGTTCAATCATTTGTTATCGTGCTTATCGGATGAGGCATTAGGTACCATCAGAGCCTTTCAGGTATCTGATGCCAATTACCCAAAGGCATTAGAGAGTCTAAGTCGAGTATACGACAACAAATTCTTGATCTTTTTTGACACTCTCGCCCAGTTGTTCGACATTGAGCCGATGTCTAAGCCATCGGCCATTGGAATTCGAACAATGGTTGACTCGGTATCGGCAATATTTGAGTCGTTAATGTCCGTTGGAGATGAACAAGATTTTGCAAATGCAATCTTGATTCATATAGTCATGTCGAAGGTAGATCCTCATACAAAGTCGAAGTATGAGGAACAACTTGATTATAACACATTGCCGAAATGGGCTGACTGTGTTGCGGCTTTGAACAGGCGATATCAGCATTTGTCTGCTGAAGAAAGTTCAAAGTCTAGGATGAAGCAAACGTTTGAAATAAAACACGCTAAAAAATCGTCGTTTGCGTGTACAAATGTTGTAAAAGAGGTTGAACCCACATGCCAGTTTTGCAGTGCAAGCCATGTGATTGGAATTTGCCAAGGGTTCGCAGCATTATCAGTTGACGAGAGATTTAATTTCGTAAAATCTAGTCAACTCTGCATAAACTGTTTGTATGCAGGGCACAGAGTGTCCAACTGCAATGCGTCGAAGTGTAGAGTTTGTTCTCGTCCTCACAACACTCTCCTTCACAAATACGTACCCGTAGGAATATCACAAGCCTCTGCTCATCCTGCCCATGTAGATCATGTTACAAGCGAAATCGACCAAGTGATCCTTGCAACTGCAGTCGTTACAGTTCGAGACAGATTCGGTCAGAAGCGAAACGCTAGAGCCTTGTTGGATTCAGGGTCTCAGGTGAATTTCATGACGGAAGATCTCGCTCAAGCTTTGCACCTTCAACGCAAAAACAGTAGCTTATCCGTAAAGTCGGTAGGACAGGCGAGTCTGGTTGCAAAAGGCAATGTATCGACAATAGTTTCATCTCGTGTCTCGAGACATCAGTTCAGCGTCAAGTTTTGGGTGCTCAAATCGATTTGTAGCAGGCAGCCAGATTGTGATCTTCCCATTAATCGGTGGAAGATTCCAGCAAACGTCGAACTGGCTGACCCTGAATTCTATAAACCCCAGCAAATAGATATGCTTCTGGGAGCCGACTCATTTTTTGAAATGCTGTGTAATGGACAAATTCGATTGGCGAAGGGTGGTCCATTACTACAAAAGACGTTGTTTGGTTGGGTGGCATCAGGGCGGTGCAAGAAAATGCATACTCAAAGCCCAGTATGCTGCTCAGTGATGCGACATAGAGATGTTCCATTTGAAGACAGTGTAGATCGACACTGTGAGGTTAAAGCTGTCCCAGATACAAGTGTTTCGGCAAATTATTCTGCAAAGCACATCGTTTGCAAACAAAGTTGTCGGGTCAGCGTTCGTAAATTGGCGACTGGACAATTTGGTTTCAAATTGAGTTTCATGACTGATCCCAAAGTACTGGAATCGTCACAAATTGCCAAGAGACATCTACTTTCCATGAATTCGGAAGTCCATGATGTACATTTAAGTTTCATGACCGAGAATCTTAACCTTGGTCATATGTCGTTCTTAGATACAGAAGTTCCACCAGGACCACATTACACTTTTTCACACCAGTGCGTCCTGAGACCTGTTATTCAGAGGGATCTTATTCGTTCATTTTGTAGGTTCCGTCTGAGCCGACCTGCCCTCACGGCAGATATCCAAACGGGCGAATTTCAATTGGCAAAATGGTTTTCAAACCATTCTAAAGTAGTAGAAGGTGGAAATGAGAAACTTTGGATTTCCAATGATGCCGATTCGACAAGAACGCTTGGCATGAGGTGGACACCAAGATTGGATACTTTTCAGTATCACTTGGTTCGTAGGTTCGCCAAAATAAGTCCCGCCAAGCTAAAAACATTGTTAGAAACTTTCGCGTGTATGTTGGCCCAAATACACGCGTTTTACCGATGTCGAATCGAGAGTGCGAGTTTCTGGAATGATTCAGAAGCCGCACTACATTGTATAAATACTTCCCCTTCACAATTTGCAACAGTTGTAGCCAATCGTGTTGCAGGCATCCTAGATATGGCCAATAATGTATCTTGGAAAAATGCACCGACTTTATCAAATCCAGCTGATTTGTGGTCAAGAGGGTGTGAAGTTCCGAAGCTTAAATATCGTCATAAAATCGAACCAATTGTTGATTATATGTATCGATTCAGATCGAAAGCTATTGTAGAACCTTATACTGTCGAGAATAAAAAATTAAGATTCGCGTTTCTGATTCTGCTGCAACTAACTCAGCGAGCAGAGCTCAGCAGGAAACTTGTTAAGCCAAAAAAGGCTGACATTGGGCATTCATTTTTGCAATCGCTGATTGATAAGTCAGACGATTTAGGTAGACGAATCTCTGTGATTCCCTTATGTGAGGATTTGTATGGTACCACAAAGTCATTGACTAAAATAAGAGGACTAACCACTTTAAAAGTGTATATTTCGGTGTTCGCGTGTTTTGCATCAAAGGCTGTTCATACTGAATTTACAGCAAGATCCACTGAACCTCTATTTTTCACAGTGAACATATTTGCTCGACGTGGCACACCAGTCCAGAGTTACAGTGAGAAGACGACACATGTTCGTGAGAAACCTGGGAAGGGAGTACTAGGATGCACTTTCCCGGCAGCTGAGCAGCCGTCAAAAGCTCACAGAGGGCGATTTCCGTTGGCACCTGACCGACGTGGTGGCCATTGTCGACCCAAGGCCGCCGGCTTCAGTGGACATGGGAGACGCGCTCACACCCGGGCTACCAAGGGATTGAAGGCGATCCCTTCAAGGTGGCCGGAATGTTGAATCATAAACATAAGTTAGAGTAAAGAAAATAATGAATTGTTAGGATAAGCTTAAATTAACGATATTATTGAATTGTCCAGTAGTGTATCGAACTCTTATACTTAAGCTAGTCTGTAAGTCGAATTTGTATTCGGCAATGCGGCTGTCGCGAGCAGCAGTTTAGTTCGTTTTCGTCTCGCTTTAACCACACACACGCTGCCAAGCCTTTCCGCTATTGCTAAGTCCAACAATAAATTGTAACGTTTAAGAACTTACAATTTGTTTTATTTAAAAATAGTTTTGGATTTTTCAACCAGTACAGTTCACACCTGTACCAAATTTCCGTAAAAACTTATTTGACTATAATCGTTTCGGACAGAATCAGAGTGACAAAGTAAAATGAGATAGATCACGAGGAGGACAAAAAAGATGGATTGGAAATTTGCAACAAGAATTTAAGTTTTTATACTATAGGGGGGGGGGGCAAAATATTCACAACCAGGTGGGTAGGTGACGGAGAAATCGCGCGGAATTGGGAAGGGGATTTAAGGTCGGAGGGGTGCTCGGGGGGGGGGGGGGCGGGGGGGGGGGGGGGGGGGGGGGGGGTGGGGGGGGGGGAGGGCGGGGGGGGGGGGGGGAGGGGGGAGCGGAAGAGGGCGCCGGGGGGAGGGGGGGGCGGGCGAGTGGTGGGGGGGCGGGCTGGGGCAGGAACTCTCCCCGGGGGGAGGGGGGGGAGGGACCAGCGGGGAAAGAGAGAGGCGGGGGGGGGGGGGGTGGGGGGGGCGGCGGGGGGCCCACGCAGGTAGTGGGGTGTGTGGGCGGGGTCTGTGCCCAACGGTATACAGGCGAGCCCAGTACTACCTCCAATCTGTGAGGTAGCCAGGAGGAACAACCCGTTCCGGAAACCACGACGAGAGACCATATGGCACAGCGACAAAGCCTACTATTTGAGTAACATAACTGGAGACCAGGTACCGGACACGGAACGTGAGTGGGTTGATGACTTTCTGCAGCGGGAACTGGCCAAGTTCGACGAACTCACCGGGGTCACCCACATCGCAGAACATCGTATAGTACTTAGGGACAACCGTCCCATCAAGCAGCGGTAGCAACAGGGTCCTAAGGGGACAGTCGTCAGCAAGCACTCGAGGAGCCAACATCAGCAAACAACATTTAAGCATCAGAGCAAACACGAGAACGTAACCGGCAAGGATTATTACAAGGATTATTTTAAGAATACTACATGGATTATTACAAAGGAATACCACGAGGAATACAACGATTATTACACTGAATACCACAAGGGGTATTAAAGGGAATACTATAAGGATTATTACAAAGGAATACAACGAGGATTATTATTAACAACGAAGAAGTCTACAGCCATGGGTGTGCAATGGATATCCTATCGCCGTAAGAGTGAGCTGCAAGCTATCCTGAAGGAGTTCGGTCGAGATCCAGAAGGCGCCGTGGAAGAGTTGCGGAGTCGTCTCGCTGCTTTCGCAAGTCAACCGGAGCTACCTAAGGAAGCCGTGCAGAGGCTCGCCGAACTAGAGCTTACGCTCGGGACAACACCAACGCCGGAGAATAAACCCAGGTCCCGTGGTTTATCTCCAGTACCAGGAGAATGCTTGGTTATACCAGGGACGAGTCACGCTGGCACCGAGAGCATTGTACAGGAGCACACACACCAGCCGACGTTACGGATCCCTGTGTCAACACTGAGCAACAGTGAGTCGACAAGGATTCGCGACGATCATTCTCGCAGCCCCGGTTCACAAAGCGAGCGTAGTTTGCAACTCGGTTTCGTGGATCGACTGTGGAAATGGGGCGTCTTCTTTGACGGAGGAGCGGCCGACCTATTGCGTTTCCTCGAACATCTGGAGGATATGATCGGGATCTACCAAATCGATACGCAACAGCAATTGATGCCAGCAATCGCTGGGTTGTTGACGGGACCGCCGGCCGACTGGTTCCGAGTCAAAAGGATGTACACAGGGACTTGGCACGAGTTCAGAAGAGATTTCTTGGAATTCTTCTTGCCACCACGCTATTTCCAAAGACTAGAAGACGAGATACGGGATAGGATGCAACGTTCTGGTGAGCCATTCACCTCGTACCTTCTCAGCATCCGGATCATGATGCGCCGTGCTGCGTACACAGAGGATCAGGAACTGAGTCGTATTTACGAGAACCTGCTTCCTGAGTACCAGCTCTACACGAGGCGACACGAGTTCTCCACGTTGGCCCAGTTGACCAAGTTGATCACGACTTTCGAGGACGTGAAAGCACGAGAAGCCGCGCGCTCTAAGAGCAGCATGGAGCATCGTCGTACGGAGAGTACCAAGCCAAGCAGTAGTTCAGAGGCAAGCAATCAGCGGATACAAGAAGCGGAGGAATGCATTGACATCCGCCGCGCTGGTAGAAACTGCGGACAAGTGGGACACTTTAGCCGAGAATGCCAAAACGCCCGACTGAACTTTTGCTGGGATTGTGGTCGACGAGGTGTTCGGACAGTGGACTGCTGTCGAGTTAAAACATCGGGAAACGAAGTGCGCTCCCAACCGTCGGGCGAACGGCTGGAGACAGCGCAACCAACACGCCACTAATAACTACAATGAGATTCGAGCAAGGGAGAATCGTAGCTACCGTTCGGATTGAGGACGAGGCCTTGGTAGCTACAATTGACACAGGGGCAACGAGCAGCTTCGTGAGCGCAAAGGTGGCACAACGCATCGCCACTTTATCGAATAGACGCACTGTACGGAGCAGAATATGTTTGGCTGATGGAACAAGAAGAGATGTGACGGAAGCGCTCATGGTTCGGGTGCAGCTGGGACAGCGACACCTGACCTTACCAATGCTGGTGCTGCCGACGATTATCGACAAAGCCATCTTAGGTATGGATTTTTTGTGCGTGGCAGCGATGCGCTTAGAGTGTGGCCAGGCCCAACTACAACTACCACCTACCACGGAAGCGACAACTATACCTAGTGCCCAGAGTATACGTACCGTGCCCAACGGTATACAGGCGAGCCCAGTACTACCTCCAATCTGTGAGGTAGCCAGGAGGAACAACCCGTTCCGGAAACCACGACGAGAGACCACAGGGCACAGCGACAAAGCCAACTATTTGAGTACCATAACTGGAGACCAGGTACCGGACACGGAACGTGAGTGGGTTGATGACTTTCTGCAGCGGGAACTGGCCAAGTTCGACGAAGTCACCGGGGTCACCCACATCGCAGAACATCGTATAGTACTTAGGGACAACCGTCCCATCAAGCAGCGGTATTATCCGAAAAATCCCGCAATGCAAAAGATCATCGATGACCAGGTAGACGAGTTGCTTCGGGACGGACGGATTGAGCCTTCGAGAAGTCCACACAGTGCTCCCATAGTACTGGTGGAGAAGACCCATAGAAGACCGGAGAGGTGCGGATGTGCATCGATTACCGGCAACTGCGCAGTCTATTCCAGATGCGTGTCCACTACCAAGAATCAACCACATCCTAGAGAAGCTTCGGAACGCGAAGTATATTACCACGTTGGATCTAAAGAACGGGTATTGGCAAATACCTATCGCAGAGGATAGCAGGGAGTGCACGGCGTTCACAGTACCCGGCCGGGGTCTCTACCACTGGAAGGTGATGCCATTCGGGTTGCATTCCGCCCCCGCAACATTTCAGCGCGCGTTGGATGGCGTTGAACCATATGGAACCATATGCGTTTGCATATCTGGATGACATCATCGTCATCGGAGCTACGCTGGAGCAACATGCCGAAAACCTACGAGTGGTGTTCAGAAGACTACGGGACGCAAAGCTCAGGCTCAACCGGGACAAGTGCTGCTTCTTCCAGAAGAGTCTTGTATACTAGGGGCACGTCGTCAGCGAAGAGGGAATCCACACCGACTCGGCAAAGATCGAAGCAATCAGGGAATTGCTACCACCTACTAATGTGAAGGAGCTTCGGCGATGTCTGGGTATCGCGTCATGGTATCGACGATTCGTGCCCAACTTTACCAGCATTGTGCAGCCAATATCCAGGTTGCTGCGTAAAGGCCAGAAGTTGACATGGGACACCAACCAGCAGGAGGCGTTTGAAGAACTGAAGGCTCGACTCACCAAGGCACCAGTGCTTGCATGCCCGGACTTAACGGAACGCTTTACCCTACAGACGGATGCCAGCGATTATGGACTGGGCGCGGTGCTTACACAGCGGATTGAAGGAACCGAAAGAGTCATCGCGTATGCCAGTCGACGGTTATCATCGGCCGAGGAAACTACTCCACAACCGAGAAGCAGTGTTATCTGTTACCTGGAAGGTTACGAGTTCGAGGTTATCAATGATCATCTGGCGCTAAAGTGGCTTAATTCGATCGACAACCCCAAGGGTCGGATTTCGCGATGGGCACTCGAACTCCAACAATACCGCTTCGTAGTGCATTATCGCCGAGCGAGTCAGAGCGTCGTGGCCGATGCTCTGTCTAGGCAACCGCTGAAGACGCTACAGCAACTAACCGAGGGACACTTGCAGTGCAAATGGTTAACACGTATGGTGGAAGCCATACAAAAGGAACCAGAGAAGTATCCTGACTACGTGCAAGAAGAAGGTCAGCTTTACCGCCGATCGTACCGAAGCCCCGACGATGAAGAATACGTGCCCTGGAAACTCTGCGTTGGGAAAGACCATCGGAAAAGGGTCTTGCAATAATGCCACGATCAACCTTCCGCCGGACACCAAGGAATTCGGAAGACTACCAAAAAAAGTCTTGCAGAGGTACTTTTGGCCAGGGTTGTTTCGAGACGTATCCAATTAAGTGAGGAATTGCGAAACATGTCAGAAGTTCAAAGTCAGTCAGCTGAAACCACCAGGACAGATGCGCACGAGGGATGTACAGGAGCCCTTCGAGGTACTTTGCGCGGATTTTATTGGACCACTGCCCAGGACAAAACAAGGACATACGACGCTTCTGGTCTTTTTCGACCACTTCAGCAAATGGGTGGAACTTGTCCCTTTGAGGAAGGCTACGACGGCACATCTGGAGCGATCTTTCAGGGAGCGCATCTTGGCTCGATTCGGCATACCTCAGACGTTTGTATGCGACAATGGAACGCAGTTCACCAGTCGAGAGTTCCAGGCCTTCTGCAAACGAACGGAAATGGATTTGCAGCACAGCGCACCTTATACGAACCAGCAGAATCCCACGGAGAGAGCAAACCGGACCGTCAAGACGATGATTGCGCAATATCTGGATGGAGAGCAGAGCAACTGGGATGCTCTGCTACCGGAGCTAAGTTTAGCAATCAACTCCAGCCCATCGGATAGCAGTGGATATAGCCCGGGATACTTGGTTCAAGGGCGCGAGGATCAATTTTGGCTACCAGGATCACTATACAACGAGGTTAACCCAGGACCCACTAGTGAAGGAAGAACGCCGGAGGACAAGGCGAAACACTTGCGAGAGATTTTTAAGATGGCAAAGAAGAACCTCCAACAACCCGCTCAGGAGCATAGTCGTCATTACAATGTACGCCGGCGGGAATGGAGACCTGCGCTGAAGGATCTGGTGCTGCTACGACAACATCACTTGTCAAAAGCTGCTGATGGATTTGCGGCTAAGCTCGCACCTCGTTACGATGGGCCATACCGGGTCGTGAAATTTGTATCACCAACAATCGTACGCATACAGAACTTCGCGACTAAAGAACGTTGAGTAGCGAGCATAACAGACCTTGAATCGTACCATGGGGAATCATCTGATCGATCGTAAGATTTCCAACGCGATCATGAATCCAGTTAAACTAACCAAGATCGTTCGTCAGCCCAAATCCTATCCGCATACTAGGCAGCAATCCTAACAGGCCATAAAACAAGTAACTAAAATCATCTCCGTTTACAGATTAATATGTCACCATCACACCTCATATCCAGGAGAATTTTGGCAATCGACGCTCACATTAATTGGGACGGGAGTTTAGCTTTTCTACGAGCTTACGATCGATTGGACGCATCGAACGCAAAGTGCAAAGTCGCGGAAAGACATACAAGTGGAACACGTGAGAAAACTACAAGTGGAAACAACAGGACACATCGGGATACTCAAAGGACTTACAGGACTACGGAAAGACAAGGACAACGAAGACCCCCCACACGATCAGGAAATCGACAACAACAACAACAACTTGGAACAGCGAGGCTAGGGAGCCCACCATAAGAGATTTAATAAATGAAATAAAACTATGCGTGTGCGTATAGGCATTCGTTTAACTGATATACATATGAATAAATAGATATTAAATAAATAAAAGAAACGCAAGAAGGCATATGAACTAACGGCGACAAGCAAATTAATGAAATAAAACAACCAGTGACGCGCAATAGTAAACAGGGTGTTCCGTGCAGTGCATACGTGAGTAACTCCACGCCGGCGACTGCCAAGACCGAAATCTGATAGTCTCTCGTGGTGGTGTGTGCTTGTGTTAGTGATCCGGACTTCTGCGCAATAAGAGCAGTCTGTACTCTCCTATCGCGTAGAAGCCGCGATTCATCGTATGCATCGTGTTCACTCTAGCACTTGTTTTCTCTCGATTGGTTCCCCACGCAGTGCATACATGAGCAACTCCGCGCCGGCGACTACCAAGACCCCAATCTGGTAGCCTCTCGTGGGGCGTGCTCGTGTTGGTGATCCGAACTCCCACTCAATAGGGGCAGCCCGCATCATCGCAATCATCGTATGCATTGCTGCGCGTACAGTAGCAGCAGCAGTCGTCCCGGCGCCAGTGGAACAGCAACGTTTGATAGTCGCGCCTACCATTCGATGCGAGTAGCCTGTACTCTCCTATCGCATGGAAGTCGTGAATCATCGTATGCATTGCAGCGCTTTCAGTAGCAGCCGTTTCAGTCGTCCCCGCGCCAGTGCAACAGCAACGTTTGATAGTCGCGCCTACTATTCGATGGGAGCAGCCTGTACTCTCCTATCGCAAAGAAGTCGTGAATCATCGTATGCATTGCTGCGCGTACAGTAGCAGGAGCAGTCGTCCACGAGCCACCGCAACAGCAACGCTTGATACTCGCGCCTACTATTCGATGGGAGTAGCCTGTACTCTCCTATCGCATAGAAGTCGTGAATCATCGTATGCATTGCGCCGCCTACAGCAGCAGTCGTCCACGTGCCAGTGCAAAAGCAACGTTTGATACACGTGTCTACTACTCGATGGGAGCAGCATGTACTCTCCTATCGCGTAGAAGTCGTGATTCATCGTTGGCATTTCTGTCCCGTGTGAGCACGAGTTTGAGGTTCAGTAGTGGTAGCCTGTACTCCACCTACTGATCTGAAATCCCGAACACCGCGAATCCGGAGCCATCAACCGTAGCCGATACTCGGTTGTTGTTTCCGAATCACGATCCCCATTGAACCCAAAAACTCTCGTTCACTTCCCCAATCATCAGTGGCCAGCCCATCATCGCGCCACTGCGTCTTTTAACCAGACGTCTCAACCTAATAAATTTTCTGTAGTTAGCCCTGGCCGGACTGAGGCATACCCCGGCCTGAGAAACTTCCTTACATATGTTAAGCTCACCACGTGGACTCTTATGGTGGGCTCCCTAGATTCGCTGTTCCAATTTGTTTTTGTTGTCAATTTCCTGATCGTGTGGGGGGTCTTCGTTGTCCTTGTCTTTCCGTAGTCCTGTAAATCCTTTGCGTATCCCAATGTCTCCTATTGTTTCCACTTTAGTTTTCTCACGTGTTCTACTTGTACACAGTATGTTCAATAAATAGGGGGACTTTTTATTTTAATTATGGAATACGTAACGCTATCAATTAAACATTGATAACAATAGAAAGGTACAGTTCTCACCTTTCAAACGCAGCCAACCTCATGAAAATCGGTTGACAGGTTAAAAAGCTACGCGCTTTTTAATAACAGTATGTTTTGTGTCGTATTAAAAAATGGAACAAAGAGCAAATATTAAATGCACTACCTCACAAAACCAAAAAAGTTCGTAAATTTTTGATGAAAAAACAGATTTGTGTCATCGACCACCCTCCTTATTCTCCTTGTCTATCACCATGCGACTATTGTCTGTTCCCTAAACTGAAAACTGCCATGAAAGGAGCGTTTTACGATTATATTCCAGCCAATCAAGCAGCCGTGACACAGGTGTTAAAGAACATTCCTTTAGATGACATAAAAGAGTCTATGCATACATTGGTTGATCGTTCTAAACGTTGTATTGAGTTAAATGAAGACTATTTCGAATAAAAAATAACTTTCAAACATAGTACGATAGGTGTTTTATTCTATATCTTAAAAGTCCCCTTATTTATTGAACATACTGTGTATGTCTTTCCGCGACTTTGCACTTTGCGTTCGATGCGTCCACTCGATCGTAAGCTCGTAGAAAAACTAAACTCCCGTCCCAATTAATGTAAGCGTCGATTGCCAAAATTCTCCTCTGCCGGGCGGCCGCTTGCCGTCTCTTGTTCCCTGCCGCTATCGCCTCTGCCGCTATCGCCTCTGCCGCTATCGCCTCTGCCGCTATCGCCTCTGCCGCTATCGCCTCTGCTGCACTGCGCGGCTTGCACTGCTGCGGCTTGCGCTGTGTGCTTGTAATTCGTTTTCGTTGCTGTGACGTCAGCCATGCACTTGTATGTGTGCGCTGTGCAGTGCCCAGCCTCTGTCGATCCATGCATTGCACTGCGCATGTGTCGTCGCTCTTTGTTTTCGGTTCTTTATCTCCGATCCCGCTGTGTATATGTATGCGACAAGTGTACATTGTTCTTTGTCCAGCTGCCGTATTGACTGGCTGCTTCCAGTGAGAACATTAATCGCCGCTTTTCTTCGTACACTGCCTGCTGGCAGTTATGGGACTGTGCCTGTTTTTAATCAAACCGTGCGCACTGGCAGTTTTCGGCCAGTGCGCTAAAAATTATTGTGCGCTCATTTATGGGGCGTCACCCCCCTCCCCTTTCTTCCGTGATATGAGGTGTGATGGTGACATATTAATCTGTATCTCGACGTTCCTTAGTCGCGACGTACTGTATGCGTACGATTGTTTGAGAAACAAATTTCACGACCCGGTATGGCCAATCGTATCGAGGTGCGAGCTTAGCCGCAAATCCATCAGCAGCTTTTGACAAGTGATGTTGTCGTAGCAGCACCAGATCCTTCAGCGCAGGTCTCCATTCCCGCCGGCGTACATTGTAATGACGACTATGCTCCTGAGCGGGTTGTTGGACGTTCTTCTTTGCCATCTTAAAAATCTCTCGCAAGTGTTTCGCCTTGTCCTCCGGCGTTCTTCCTTCACAAGTGGGTCCTGGGTTAACCTCGTTGTATAGTGATCCTGGTAGCCTACGCTCGCGTCCTTGAACCAAGTATCCCGGGCTATATCCACTGCTATCCGATGGGCTGGAGTTGATTGCTAAACTTAGCTCCGCTAGCAGAGCATTCCAGTTGCTCTGCTCTCCATCTAAATATAGCGCAATCATTGTCTTGACGTTCCGGTTTTCTCTCTCCGTGGGATTCTGCTGGGGCGTATAAGGTGCGGTTCCTTTTGCATGGCTTCCACCATACGTGTTAACCATTTGCACTGCATGTGTTCCTCGGCTAGATGTTGTAGCGTCTCCAGCGGTTGCCTAGACAGAGCATCGGCCACGACGTTCTGACTCGCTCGGCGATAATGCACTACGAAGCGGTATTGTTGGAGTTCGAGTGCCCATCGCGAAATCCGTCCCGTGGGGTTGTCAATCGAATTAAGCCGCTTTAGCGCCAGATGATCCGTGATAACGTCGAACTCGTAACCCTCCAGGTAACAGCGCCCAAACGATAGCGAGACACTCCTTCTCGGTAGTGGAGTAGTTTTCCTCGGCCGATGATAACCGTCGACTGGCATACGCGATGACTCTTTCGGTCTCTTCAATCCGCTGTGTAAGCACCGCGCCCAGTCCATAATTGCTGGTGCCTTGGTGCCTTGGTGGGTCGAGCCTTCAGTTCTTCAAACGCCTCCTGCTGGTTGGCGTCCCATGTCCACTTCTGGCCTTTACGCAGCAACCTGGATATCGGCTGCACAATGCTGGTAAAGGTGGGCACGAAGCGTCGATACCATGACGCGATACCCAGACATCGCCGAAGCTCCTTCACATTAGTATGTGGTAGCAATTCCTTGATTGCTTCGATCTTTGCCGGGTCGGTCTGGATTCCCTCTTCGCTGATGACGTGCCCCAAGTATACAAGACTCTTCTGGAAGAAGCAGCACTTGTCCCGGTTGAGCCTGAGCTTTGCGTCCCGTAGTCTTCTGAACACCTCTCGTAGGTTTTCGGCATGTTGCTCCAGCGTGGCTCCGATGACGATGATGTCATCCAGATATGCAAACGCATATGGTTCCATCTCGGGACCAATAACGCCATCACGGCATCACCTTCCAGTGGTAGAGACCCCGGCCGGGTACTGTGAACGCCGTACACTCCCTGCTATCCTCTGCGATAGGTATTTGCCAATACCCGTTCTTTAGATCCAACGTGGTAATATACTTCGCGTTCCGAAGCTTCTCTAGGATGTGGTTGATCCTTGGTAGTGGATACGCATCTGGAATAGACTGCGCATTAAGTTGCCGGTAATCGATGCACATCCGCACCTCTCCGGTCTTCTTTCCCAGCAGTACTATGGGAGCACTGTGTGGACTTCTCGAAGGCTCAATCCGTCCGTCCCGAAGCAACTCGTCTACCTGGTCATCGATGATCTTTTGCATTGCGGGATTTTTCGGATAATACCGCTGCTTGATGGGACGGTTGTCCCTAAGTACTATACGATGTTCTGCGATGTGGGTGACCCCGGTGACTTCGTCGAACTTGGCCAGCTCCCGCTCGCGTTCCGTGTCCGGTACCTGGTCTCCAGTTATGGTACTCAAATAGTTGGCTTTGTCGCTGTGCTCTGTGGTCTCTCGTCGTGGTTTCCGGAGCTACGGTAGCTACAAAAGCCTGGTCCTCAATCCGCACGGTAGCTACGATTCTCCCTCGCTCGAATCTCATTGTAGTGGTAAGTGGCGTGTTGGTTGCGCTGTCTCGTTTCCCGATGTTTTAACTCGACAGCAGTCCACTGTCCGAACACCTCGTCGACCACAATCCCAGCAAAAGTTCAGTCGGGCGTTTTGGCATTCTCGGCTAAAGTGTCCCACTTGTCCGCAGTTTCTACCAGCGCGGCGGATGTCAATGCATTCCTCCGCTTCTTGTATCCGCTGATTGCTTGCCTCTGAACTACTGCTTGGCTTGGTACGACGATGCTCCATGCTGCTCTTAGAGCGCGCGGCTTCTCGTGCTCTCACGTCCTCGAAAGTCGTGATCAACTTGGTCAAGTGGGCCAACGTGGAGAACTCGTGTTGCCTCTTGTAGAGCTGGTACTCAGGAAGCAGGTTCTCGTAAATCCGACTCAGTTCCTGATCCTCTGTGTACGCAGCACGGCGCATCATGACCCGGATGCTGAGAAGGTACGAGGTGAATGGCTCACCAGAACGTTGCATCCTATCCCGTATCTCGTCTTCTAGTCTTTGGAAATAGCGTGGTGGCAAGAAGAATTCCAAGAAATCTCTTCTGAACTCGTGCCAAGTCCCTGTGTACATCCTTGTGACTCCGAACCAGTCGGCCGCCGGTCCCGTCAACAACCCAGCGATTGCTGGCATCAATTGCTGTTGCGTATCGATTTGGTAGAAAGCGATCGTACCCTCCAGATTTTCGATGAAACGCAATGGGTCGGCCGCTCCTCCGTCAAAGAAGACGCCCCATTTCCGCAGTCGATCCACGAAACCGAGTTGCAAACTACGCTCGCTTTGTGAACCGGGGCTGCGAGAATGATCGTCGCGAATCCTTGTCGACTCACTGTTGCTAAGTGTTGACACAGGGATCCGTAACGTCGGCTGGTGTGTGTGCTCCTGTACAATGCAAGCATTCTCCTGCTACTGGAGATAAACCACGGGACCTGGGTTTATTCTCCGGCGTTGGTGTTGTCCCGAGCGTAAGCTGTAGTTCGTCGAGCCTCTGCACGGCTTCATTAGGTAGCTCCGGTTGACTTGCGAAAGCAGCGAGACGACTCCGCAATTCTTCCACGGTGCCTTCTGGATCTCGACCGAACTCCTTCAGGATAGCTTGCAGCTTACTCTTACGGCGATAGGATATCCATTACACACCCATGGCTGTAGACTTCTTCGTTGTTAATAATAATCCTCATTGTATTCCTTTGTAATAATCCTTGTAGTATTCCCTTTAATACCCCTTGTGGTATTCTGTGTAATAATCGTTGTATTCCTCTTTGTATTCCTTTGTAATAATCCATGTAGTATTCCCTTTAATACCCCTTGTGGTATTCTGTGTAATAATCCTTGTAGTATTCTTGAAATAATCCTTACCGGTTACATTCTCGTGTTTGCTCTGATGCTTAAATGTTGTTTGCTGATGTTGACTCCTCGAGTGCTTGCTGACGACTGTCCCTTTAGGACCCTGTTGCTTCGCTTATGTAGACTTCTGCTTTGGCTACGTCGACGTCGGCAGCGACGCGACGCAGGGTACTCGTGGCCGCCGGATCTCTTGCTGGTGGCTCGTATTTGCGTAGCCGTGAAACAAAGAAAGCTTCGGAGACATTAAATATTCCGCTGCGATAAATGAACAACCAATTCCCCCTCTCTCTCTAACTTCGTCTCCCCAAGAATAGCTGATGACGTTTTAAGTCATAGAGGATGGAATGTCTCAAATTTTCTACCAAAGTCCCTGCTCGGGCGCCATCTGTAAGGAAGTTTCTCAGGCCGGGGTATGTCTCAGTCCGGCCAGGGCTAACTACAGAAAATTTATTAGGTTGAGACGTCTGGTGAAAAGACGCAGTGGCGCGATGATGGGCTGGCCACTGATGATTGGGGAAGTGATCGAGAGTTTTTGGGTTCAATGGGGCTCGTGATTCGGAAACAACAACCGAGTATCGGCTACGGTTGATGGCTCCGGATTCGCGGTGTTCGGGATTTCAGTTCAGTAGGTGGAGTACAGGCTACCACTACTGAATCTGAAACTCGTGCTCCCACGGGACAGAAATGCCAACGATGAATCACGACTTCTACGCGATAGGAGAGTACATGCTGCTCCCATCGAGTAGTAGACACGTGTATCAAACGTTGCTTTTGCACTGGCACGTGGACGACTGCTGCTGTAGGCGGCGCAATGCATACGATGATTCACGACTTCTATGCGATAGGAGAGTACAGGCTACTCCCATCGAATAGTAGGCGCGAGTATCAAGCGTGTGTGTTGCACAGGCACGTGAATGACTTAGACGACTTCTACTGTAAGTGGTACGAATCGAGCGATGAGTCACGACTTTTACGCGATAGGAGAGTACAGGCTACTCCCATTGGCTATCAGTCACGAGTATAGCACGCTGCCTATGTACGGGCACGTGCACTGCTGAGATGATAGGTGCTAAAGGGGTAACAATGCATGCGATGAATCGCGGCTTCCATCCGATAGGGGAGTACTGGCTACTCCTATGCGGTAGAGTTCACGATCACCAACACTCGTGTGCACCACCAAGACGCTACCAGATCGTGGTCTTGGTAGTCGCCGGAGTGGAGTTGCCAATGTACGCTGCACGTGGGAGGGGAAACCAATAGAGAACTGACTGCTAGGGTAAACAGAACGCATACGATGAATCATGACTTTCACTCAATAGAAGAGTACAGGCTGCCCCTTTTGAGTGGAAATCCGGATCACCAACACGAGCACGCCCCACGAGAGGCTACCAGATTGGGGTCTTCGTAGTCGCCGGCGCGGAGTTGCTCATGTATGCACTGCTTGGGGAACCAATCGAGAGAAAACAAGTGCTAGAGTGAACACGATGCATACGATGAATCGCGGCTTCTACGCGATAGGAGAGTACAGACTGCTCTTATTGCGTAGAAGTCCGGATCACTAACACAAGCACACACCACCACGAGAGACTATCAGATTTCGGTCTTGGCAGTCGCCGGCGTGGAGTTACTCACGTATGCACTGCACGGAACACCCTGTTTACTATTGCGCGTCACTGGTTGTTTTATTTAATTAATTTGCTTGTCGTCGTTGGTTAATATGGCTTCTTGCGTTTCTTTTATTTATTTAATATATATGTGGGTTGGTGAATAGATCCCTAGACAAAAAAAACAACAACGAGCATACCAACAACACCCAACGTAACCGGCAATATCCAGAAATCGGATGATCACAGCGAATTCATTCAAGAGGCGAATTCGCAACAATTATAATGAACACGATGAACAGATGAACATTAAGAAAACATACGAAATGGTTGAATTTTGCTCAGACGACGAAACATTATTTACTTCTTTTGTATTTCACGATTACTTATTATTTAGTCAAAATCCAAATAAAAACCCCCACATATATCTATTTATATGTATATCAATTAAGCGAATGGCCTATCCGCACACACATAGTTTTAATTTCATTTATTAACCTTTTATTATGTTAAGCTCACCACGTGGACTCTTATGGTGGGCTCCCTAGATTCGCTGTTCCAAGTTGTTGTTGTTGTCAATTTCCTGATCGTGTGGGGGGTCTTCGTTGTCCTTGTCTTTTCGTAATCCTGTAAATCCTTTGCGTATCCCGATGTCTCCTGTTGTTTCCACTTGTAGTTTTCTCACGTGCTCCACTTGTATGTCTTTCCGCGAATTTGCACTTTGCGTTCGATGCGTCCACTCGATCGTAAGATCGTAGAAAAACTAAACTCCCGTCCCAAATATTGTAAGCGTCGATTGCCAAAATTCTCCTCTGCCAACGTCGCTTCTTTTCGCTGCTCTGCCCTTGACACACATATTTTGTGCACAGATGCAGCGGTGCTTTAACCGGCGTTGATCGCATTTGCCTACAATTAGATGCTAGGCAGCGCTGCTTACGCCTCTGCTCATCTTTGTCGCGTGCCAAACTCCTAAGTCGACGCAGGCGGCCGCTTGCCGTCTCTTGTTCTCTGCCGCTATCGCCTCTGCCGCTATCGCCTCTGCTGCACTGCTCTGACGTAGCGGCTTGCGCTGTGTGCTTGTAATTCGTTTTCGTTGCTGTGACGTCGGCCATGCACTTGTATGTGTGCGCTCTGTAGTGGCCGTTGTCTCTCGCTCTCTCTGCCCTGACGTAGCCGCTTTCTCTGTGTGTTTGCTTTTCGTCCGTCGCTGTGACGTCAGCCAGCACTTGTATGCGTGTGCTGTGCAGTGGCCGCTCTCGATCTCTCTCTGCCCAGCCTCCGTCGATCCATGCATTGCACTGCGCATGTGTCGTCGCTCTTTGTTTTCGATTCTTTATCTCCGATCGCGCTGTGTGTATGTATGCGACAAGTATACATTGTTCTTTGTCTAGCTGCCATATTGACTGGCTGCTTCCAGTAAGAACATTAATCGTCGCTTCTCTTCGTACACTGCCTGCTGGCAGTTATGGGACTGTGCCTGTTTTTAATCAAACCGTGCGCACTGGCAGTTTTCTAGTTTATATCTCAACAATCATTATTATGAACTAAAATCTCTGGATTGACATTAGGGTAAAGGCATGCGACTTCAAAAGTCTTTACAGGTTGGGAGGATAAAGAAGAAGGACCTTAACATCATAGTCCTTCCTTCAAGATTGTTAATCCTGCCGTTGTTCTGTACCCGTATGGTTATCATCATAGTCCTAATCCAACTCTGTCTACAATTTTAGTTATGTGGCACAGCAGCTTACTAGGTGGCAAAGCACCCACCCCACTTTCCCTGAGCTTTAGTCGACCCCGTAGGCAGAGTACGCCTCCAGTCTGCTGCACACTTAATGTGTTCGTTACAATTTGCAAATGTATTAAATAGATTTGACCGAATTGCAATACTCAACATTACAATGTGCCTTGAATGTTTTGGAAAGAAATGGCGAATATGAAATAATCCAACTGTTGTCAACTATGAAATCGTTTCCTTTCACTTTAGTTGTGATAGTTCTACCATTATCATCGGGCGATCGACGCCGATACAATGGATACCCATCGGCCGATCCTTAACTGTTTGTGGCCTCAATCTAGAAAATGCGTGGTCGCAAACCATCCGCATTATTTGTTCTTGCACCTGACCAAAAAACGAAGAATGTCGTTTACCACAAGGTGATTGAATGAAATAAATTAATCAGAGTGTATCCCAACCTAAACAGCATAGTTTTCAATGATTTTTTTCGGACATGTTAATAATTTCTGACTTAATAATTCCTTTTTTTTTTAATTTTCATTCTCATTCTGTATGTTTTCATCATCATTCATTATAATAAAATACTTTTATATTTCTATCCATATTAAAACTAGCTGACCCGGCAAACTTCGTACCGCCTAAAAGTCAAGGAATGTCTTGTTACCTTTTAGCTGATCTAATTTAGGATTTGATGAACGTAATACAATAATACAAAACAGTATTAAAATAGATCTAGATCCATATATATAAAACAAAGCCGGGTTTGTTACAACACTTATAGCTTGAGATCTGCTGGACCAATTTTCATGGTTTTTGATTTGTTGGATTTGTGTCCGCAGAGAATAGCAGAATGTATCTTAAAAATACTGATAAATTGACGAAAAAATGCACGCGTGCGTTCAGAAATGTGTATTCATGTGTATACTAAATCATTTCAACATACGCTGATTTGTTTATCATTTCAATAAATGCTCATCTGTTTATCACATGTCAAACATTTGTTGTCCAATCCTGTCAAATACTGTAACAACTATTTATCTGTGCGTTCAGAAATTTGTTCAAAATATCTCGAAAGTTCAGGTAGGTACTGTTATATTTGTTTGTTTTAGACATTCATTTGTGTAAATCTTTGTCTCGATTGTTTTTGCCATCGCATTGGATCATTGCAACCTATTGAAGACTCACAGCACAAATTCCTACAAATATACTTCATGGGCAATATGGAAGACCAACTTGACCGGCGTCAAGGGATCAACACAGCTAGGAAAAGTCCAGTTCTCCAAGATTTGCAGCAAATGCTTCATGAAAATCATGCATTGGTCAGGCTGTTCAAGACTGCTTTAGAGCGCATGCCAAGTGATGACCAGATAAAAGACCAGCTGGAACACATAAACGCACATTTAATGCTCCAACAATTGATGATGTGGAAATCCTGATTGTTGGTGAAAACTTGGATGCACGTTATCTTGTGCTTACACGATGCAATACTGGGCAACTACAAAGAATATATGAAATTAAATTCGATATAAAATGTCTTCTGACATGTTTTTTTTGTATTTGTTCCACAGGTCACGTGGGTTCGATGGGAAGCATGTCGAAATGATGATTGCAAATAATGTGCGTATCTGACTTGGAAATGCAGAAATAATTGCTTTAGCGATTATCGTGTCCCATTGAGTATCGTTTTCAAGCAAATTCAGCTCTTGACATGCTGCACAAAATGTGGGCACACTATACCATCAACAGTTCGTAGTGATTCAAATGATGTTGGCCCTCGAACATGTACCAACAACAACCGCAAATAGAAACATTCATCATTCTTCGGATGAACTGTGTAAATACAACCAGGAGAATCAGCAGAACGCATATCTGGATGACCAGGAACTACATCGCCTTGCTACCGACGATGAAATTTCTTCGATGTAGCGTTCCAAGTGTAATAATGTGGACGTTGGACAAACCTCGGCTTTGAGCTTTTTTTATTGTTTGGGCTTTCAACTTATGGAGCTTTTGGCTCTTATGTAAACAAAGTGATCTCGATCATAAAGAGATTGAGATTGGGAATAGCGATTCTGGCGAATTGTTAATGATACTTGATAAGTTCGTGGGAAGCCAGAATTGTTATTGTCACCATTTGATTAGTTTATAATGTTTAGCTTAAGTCTGTGGGAAAGGAATGTGTAACATAAATGAAAAGTGTGAGCTAGGCGTATTGCATGGGTACATATGTCACTACATATGTTACTTTCCCATCCATAAGAAATGAGCCTGTCCTCAGACGGTTACTTTTGGATATAGTGTTGGATCTAATACAATTTCTTCAATTTCATATTCCTTTGTATTTAACTCTGTATCTTTTTAAATATTTTATTGTATGTTTGGGGTTGATTGTTTTCTGTTCTTATAATTTACAATAATTTTTTTTGGAATATTCTTATATTTAAAGATAGTGTACAATATTAATGCAATAAAAATTATTATTAATGCTGTTATTGTATTATTTGGAACATGTTATACAATTTTGTTTGCTGTAATATAATTTCTTTGGTTTGGACATATGACAATGGTTCTAATTTAGTTACATTATTATTTATATAAACTGTGTGTAATCTAACATAGTGTTGGTTATTAATATTTCATCTAGTTGGAGTGAACAATTTAGGGCTTTTATCATATTATTTCCTTCAATAAGTATTTCTCTATTGATACAATTTTGATTTAATACAGTTTTCGGTAAGTTCCATGTTAACATAATATTTGGTTCTACATACTTAATTTCATAGTTTTTGTGTGTTTTCGCATATCTGCATTCTGTTTTATTTTGTTTTAATATTCCAATAATACATTTGTTCATAACTAAATCTTTATTTGTTGCGGTAAATACTTTATTATTTTGTAAATAGTAAGTGTCATGTATAATTTCAGTTAGAATGTTTTTATTTTCGTCAGGGTAAGAATTAATGTCGAATAGTGCAGTATTTTTAATTTCGCCGTTGTAATATGGTTGAATATACCAAGCCTGGTTAGTTTCATTCGTAATTCCATACCTTCAATGTATTATGTGAATTCCTGTAAATTGAAAATTAGTATGTCAAGTTTTTGTTCCGCTTCGTGGGTGATGCTTAAACTGTTCATTACTTCAATTCCTTTATTAACAGCTTTTATTATTTCATTTAATTCATTTACTTGAACACTATTTTCTGAAAGGTTGTCTATTTTTGATTGTAATTCTTCTTTATCTTCTTGATTTAAAGTTCCGAAAAGGTATTTATAAAAAGTTCCCATGAAATTTACAAGTCCTCTTTTATTACGTTTTGCTAGTCTTATACCGTTCATTTCTCTATCCTTTTTTCTTTTTGCTTATTGCGGGGGCGGTAAGGGGCGTGGCAACAATTTGAAATAACCTTGATCTACCTGACATAATAACGGACTTTCATTGTGAATTTGATGGTTCTAGCTTTTGTAGTTTTAAAGATCCAGGTGTTCATACGGTCAGACGGACAGACGGACATTGCTATATCGACTCGGCTGTTGATGCTGATCAAGAATATATATAATTTATGGGGTCGGCCACGCCTCCTTCTGCCTGCTACGCACATCTCGCTTCTGACAAACACAGGAAAGTGGAATTGGCAATCCAAATGTCCAAACATGGTTTCCAGCAGTATTGGCGTTCGAAAAGGGTGTAGTATTTTCATTATCAGTTTCCATTGGCTCAATTTGATTCTGCATCAAGTTTAGAATTGTTGGCTGAATCATCGATGAAACAGTACGACCTGCCCGAATATCGACACGGCAAGTTAAAAAGCTCATTAGGCTCGTGCGGCACTCGCCGTTAATTTTATTATTTTTGTCAATTACTCCAGTTGAGCGCAGAGCTTGTCCTAGCATTTCAGTTTGCTTTTTCTTCTGAGCCGCCTTCGTTTTGGTAGACTTCATTTTTCTAAAAATTCTTAAATAGATATGTTACCAACCCTGAACCAGGTTGAGGACTTGCTTGACATTTACATAGTATATACTCCGAGTTGCGAGATACTCTTAAGAGTCCAACTTGCTTCAAGGTTATAACCTCATTGAAAATAGCTTGAAAGGTTCCACACTGCAAAGTTGTAAGCGCGTTCAAAACTAAACGATTCATTGTCTGACGCACCGAAGAATTATCCATGTTTCTAAATTAACATAAAGTACATTATTGTAATTTATAATTCGTGTGGAGGCTAACAATATCAAACTATCCTGAAAGGCGCATTGAAATCGCACTATAAACAAGAAAACTAGAAGCGTTACAATATTGATAACTAAATGCAATATCATGTATGAGTTCAAGCGAGACAGAAACATGCAAGCACATGTGGCGGCAGCGCTGCCGCATTCATATCAATGTATGACTGCAAGCGAGACAAAAACATACAAGCACATGTTCGAAGTCGCTGGCCGCGCTGAATACACATATACATCCATATACGCATCATATATTGTCATTATACTCTCTGCAAGAGTATATTGGGTTTGTGAAAATGTATGTAACAAGCCGAGTCGATATAGCCATGTCCGTCTGTCCGTCTGTCTGTCTGTCTGTCCGTCTGTCTGTCTGTCCGTCTGTCTGTCTGTCTGTCCGTCTGTCTGTCTGTCCGTCTGTCTGTCTGTCTGTCCGTCTGTCTGTCCGTCTGTCTGTCCATATGAACAAACAGATTTCAGAGATGGTAAGAGCTACAAGTTCGAGCTTGGTCTCAATCGATCACATATTTAGTCAGTCAATACAAGAATCTTTTTTTTTTTTCGATACCACGCCCCATTTGCGCACAATGAGCAAAAAACTAGACACACCTCGGAAAAAAGTGGTGTTTTAGGCGAATATCTCAATAACTATTGCACCTAGGATCACAAATTTTGGTATGGAGGTTCCTAGCGACAGCGTTAATGCATTGACATTTAAAATTTTGGACTGCCACGCCCCGTTTTCCCACAATTAATAAAATAAAAATTCTCAACTTTCGCTCCGTTTTTAGGCATTCATTAATATAGTACAGTGTTGTAATTTATAATTCGTGTGAAGGCTAACTATATCAAACTATCCTGAAAGGCGCATTGAAATCGCACTATAAACAAGAAAACTAGAAGCGTTGCAATATTGATAACCGAATGCAATATCATGTATGAGTGCAAGTGAGACAGAAACATACAAGAACATGTTACTGAGATATTCGCCGAAAACACTGATTTTTTCCGAGGTGTGTCTAGTGTTTGGCTCATTGTGGGCGAATGGGGCGTGGCATCGAAAAAAAAAGTTTCTTGTATTGACTGACTAAATATGTGGTCGATTGAGACCAAGCTCGAACTTGTAGCTCTTACCATCTCTGAAATCTGTTTGTTCATACGGACAGACAGACGGACAGACAGACAGACAGACGGACATGGCTATATCGACTCGGCTTGTGATGCTGATCAAGAATATATATACTTTATGGGGTCTGCCACGCCTCCTTCTGGAATATATAGGAATATATAAAAATCTCAGCGGACGATGACGACGAGTGAATACTCTTACTTAGAAATATATAAACGTGATTTCAAAAAAGGATATATAAAAACAAATTTTATCAGTTTGAATACAGTTTAATAAATATATACTTAAAGTTTTTTTAATAACTATTTGTAAGATATTTTTAACAATAACAAAATATTTAAGAGAAGCGTAAGTTAATCATTTATTTTAATTTGCATGACAAATTTAAAATTAGTTTCTTATTCATTAAATTATCGATAGAAATTCTGTCTAAAGTTTTATTAATTGCTCAGTTTATTCAGAGTAATTTTATTTATAATAAATATATGTATGTCTGCCACTCCCCTTTAATGTGTCACACTTTCCTGTTCACAGTGCAATACCCTCTTGTAGAGTATTTAAAAAGTGCGCCCAGTTTCGTCACAATGCAAACTAGCAGTACATGCACCATATATGTATAAATATTCTATAGCTATAAGTGAGTCTTAAGTTATGTATGCCAGCACATGTGTGTGACAGCTGACAAAGGCTAACTGTTTGACTGACTAAACTATTACAGAAGCTCCATGAGCGGGGCGGGGGGTATGGCATATGGGAATGGGAAAGACAGTTGTCTAGATTAACATAAAGCAGCGATGCAAAAGCCACAGAAAAGGAGAGACAGAAAATGAGAGGGAGTGGGAGAGAGTGTGGGACAGGGACGGCAACGGGTTTACGGCCGTGCTTCGCATCTAATTTTTATCACACTTTTCGCATGTGTGCAAAGTTTTCCTCATACAACAACTCCGGATCGGACTCCTTGTGGGCAACATGTCATTGAGTGCAATTACTATTTTTAGTCGCGTGTCTTTAGGGCTAGTTTAGGTCTTTGACTAATGCCAGTACCTTTAATTCAGCGAATATTGCCAAATGCAGCACCCCAATGTCCTCCTACACAGCATAAATAATTATAATTGATTAGCTGGAAGGGGTACTCAATAGTCTTTGTGGTAAAGTTGCCATTTCGTTTGGGTTATTAGAGAAATTGCAAATATATGAGTATGACAATGGCAGGCCTCAAATTGTTAGCCTTTTCCTCGATATCATTTGGCTCCAAAAAGTAATTATCACAAACTAGATACAATTGTTTTGGGGAGTGGGTGACGCATTGAGCTTAAAATTTAATTGAAAACGCTCAAATGTAAATTTCACTGGCGATAACCATGCAACTGTTCGACCATTTCAAGGAACACGAGAACTAAACTCAATTGCAATTAGATATGCCAACAATTTTCGGCTGGTCTCCCATTTTATTGACAACAGCCCGTTGCGATTGAAGCGAGCGGAAACGGATGTCATATTCAGGGCTGGTTGATATAATAATAGAAACCAAAGATGCTCCTTTCGATGCTTGCGTAGGCGGGTTTAAGCTTCTGTTAATAACGTGTGCTGTATCCTGTTACGTGTCGCGTGTTGCTCTGCAGCAATTATAAGTATTTAATCCGGGACCACAAAAACTACAATTTGGCTTAAGTAGCACAATGCGGTGGTTTAGTGGCCAGCACAGGTTGCGTTTATTTAAACTAATTGAAGTATTTTTACTGCGCTACTAAAGTGGAATTGGCAATCCAAATGTCCAAACATGGTTTCCAGCAGTATTGGCGTTCGAAAAGGGTGTAGTATTTTCATTATCAGTTTCCATTGGCTCAATTTGATTCTGCACGGCAAGTTAAAAAGCTCATTAGGCTCGTGCGGCACTCGCCGTTAATTTTATTATTTTTGTCAATTACTCCAGTTGAGCGCAGAGCTTGTCCTAGCATTTCAGTTTGCTTTTTCTTCTGAGCCGCCTTCGTTTTGGTAGACTTCATTTTTCTAAAAATTCTTAAATAGATATGCTACCAATCCTGAATCAGGTTAAGGACTTGCTTGACATTTACATAGTATATACTCCGAGTTGCGAGATTCTCTTAAGAGTCCAACTTTCTACAGTTGATTTATAGACTTTATCAAGCTTTCTTCGAAATTGTGAAAGTTCTGATTACGCGGAATCAACATTTATAACCTCTTTGAATATAGCTTGAAATGTTCCACACTGCAAAGTTGAAAGCGCGTTCAAAACTAAACGATTCATTCATTCAGGGGTCTATTAAGTTTGTCAGAAACTAGATGTGCGTAACAGGCAGAAGGAGGCGTGGCCGACCCCATAAAGTATATATATTCTCGATCAGCATCAACAGCCGAGTCGAGTCTGTCCGTCCGTCCGTATGAACACCTGGATCTTTTAAGCTACAAGAGCTAGAGACACCAAATTTGGAATGTAAGTCCGTTATTTTCGCGAGCAGATCAAGATTATTTCAAATTGTTGCCACGCCCCTTACCGCCTCCGCAATGAGCAAAAAACCAGACACACCTCGAAAAAATTTGTGTTTTAGGCGAATATCTCAGTAACTATAGCACTTAGGAGCACAATACAGGTTTTTAGAGACAGCCTTAGTATAATGTCATTCAAAATTTTGATCTGCCACGCCCCCTTTTCTTATAAGAACTAAAAAACTCTCCAACTTCAATGCCATTTTAAAGCATTTGTTCAAATAGTACAGTGTTGTAATTTAACATTCGCTTAGAAACTTACTATATTTAACTTTCCTGAAAGTGGCATCAAAATCGTATGTCAAACAAGAGAGAAATCCCGGTTCAAATTTATGTTATTTTACTGCAAAATTACTGCATGCGCGCAACACATACAAACAAACACAGAAACATACAAACATATGTTCAAACGTTTTCTCTACCTGCTTTGGCGGCAGCGCTGCCCAGAGCCGCTGGCCGCGCCCAACAATGCTATACATACACACATATATATGAGCACACATACATATTTGCAGATAATCGGAAGAATGAAAGAAGAGGGTCGTGGTGCAACTGGTATGGATTGCGGGTTCGAATGCTGACAAGGACGATTGTTAATTTATTTATTTTTTAATTTTAATTCAAAATGTAAATATTTAATTTTAATTTTTTTAATTTCATTTTAAAATTTTAATTTAAATAAAATGGGCACTACTATGGGAGTACGGGGTCTTTTACAGTCGGCTCGATCAACTGTAGCCTTTCTTACTTGTTTTTTTTGTTTTTTATTTTTGTTTATAATTCCTCTTACATTTATTGTATGGGTGTTTATTTCATTTACATATGTGTACATATACTTTTGTCTTATGAACATATTATTATTATTGGACGTTGATGTACTAACGCGACAGTACAACATGCTTGTTAGCGCGCGGAAACCTGCAGATAATGCAGCCACCTCCCGCCCAACCGACAGAGGGGCACACCGCATAACGTACGGCTAACGAAAATCGCGGAACGAATTTATTATTTAAAAACAAATACCATATTTAAAAATATATTACAAACATTAAAAATAATAAGTTAAACTATCCAATACAGTACTACAAATACAATAATTTAAACTATATTAATTAAAGCCTAGACAAGTGATATAGAAGAGAAGTTCTAAATAAAGGTATTGACGAAGAACTACCTACAACTCGAAAAAGTTTGTTGTAGTTACTACACAATACTCGGAACGGGTTGTGAATAGCAAAGATAGCAAAGGTAAGCAAGCGTATATTAGGGTTCCAGTTTAGGGCCTTCGGGCAAACAGAAGGAATTGTTTTTGTACAGATTCTATTCTATCTAGATGAATTCTGTATTGGGGAGACCAAATACAAGACCCATATTCAAGAATAGGACGTACCATGGAGGTGAAAAGTGTTTTTGTTAAATAGGGATCGTTAAATTCTTTCGACCAGCGCTTTATGAAGCCCAAAGTACGATTCGCAATTGACAAAATATGCTTGTCCAACTTAAACCTTGGATCCATAAGGATACGGATAAGGATAAGGATAAGGACATTATGTTACGCTTACTATAGTTCAGATTTAATAAATTGACTTTAGGATTGAAAGCTGTAGAGATCGGATTGTAATCTGGTTCCAAGAAGAGACTCATATGCCGAAACACAGAGTTTGACATCATCGGCATACATGAGTACCCGAGAGTGACTAATTGCAGATGGCAGATCGTTTATGAACAATATAAATAGCAAAGGACCGAGATGGCTTCCTAGTGGGACGCCGGAAGTAACTTGAACTGATTTCGAAAATGAATCTTTAAAAAACACTTGTGTTCTAAAACTTAAGTAATTCGAAATTCAAGGAATAAAAGATGGACTTTATGTATTATGAAGCTGTGGTTAACGGAATCAAAAACTTTGCTGAAATCTGTATAAACTTTGAACCTTTTTGTCACAGTGCAAATGATGTGAATTCTAACAGGTTAGTGGTAGTGGATCTATGTTTCACAAACCCCTGCTGGCAGGGTGAAATTATAGATCTACAAAAATGTTGCAGTTGAGATGTTAGTATTTTCTCAAAAGCTTTGGGAATAGCAGACAACTTGGAAATACCTCTGTAGTAGCATACATTAGATTTGTTTCCTTTTTTGTGAAGAGGAATAATATAAGATGATTTCCAAACTTCGGGAAAATATTCTGATTCAACGGACAAATTAAATAGTTTATACAGCGGCCATCTGCACAATTTCTTAGCACACAGCCTGGGACTCCGTCCGGTCTAGGTGAAAAAACAGGTTTAATCGACATGAGAGTATGTAAATGCGAACTTTCAGTGATTATTGGCTCAAAATTTCTATTTAAGTAGTTTACATGGTGAGGGTATGGTGAATCAGAACTATATATTAGCTTAGATAAGTCATTTGAAAAAAATCGGCAAATAACCTATAGCCTGATCTGAATTTGCAGTTTTCCTTTCAAAGACTACACTACATGGAAGCATTGATAATTTACGCTTCGAATTAAAGAATTCATAAAACCGTCTAGGATTCCTACGGAATCGTTGTCCACAATCAGAAAGGTATTCCTTAAAAAACGGTCATTCAAGACAGAGAAACCAGATCGAGCAATCAGATAGCGAGGGAGATACAAAGAAGAGCCAGTTTCTCTGAATCTCTTATAAAATCTCGACTTTGTATTTTTAAGCAATGTTAATTCACGGGTAAACCAAATAGGCTTGTTAGACCTGTTTTGAACACAAAGCGGAACACAGACATTAATTAAGGAATTCAAAGTATAATAAAATATTTTGTCCGCACTATCCATATCTCTACACATGAACAACTGGGACCAGTCAGTCTGAGATATCAGTATATTTAATTTATTAAAATCTGCTTCCGAAATTGACGAGATTGCTTAGTAGATATTCAACCAGTACAGATCACCCGGGCAGGTAAATCAATCAACACTTCCATAGACGGGTGGTAAGGATCCTCAGAATTGGGTAAAGGTGTGGTACGGGAGACAGAGTAACGGGATGGATCCTAAACAAAAATCAGATCAAGCATCCTATTAAAGGAGTTTGGGATGGCATTGATCTGAAACAGTGAAATCCCAAACAGATTATCAAGAAAGTCATACTGATTCGTAGGGGTGAACACGGCAGACCTTTATTAATGAAGGTGCGGACAATGTGGGTATGTGAAGTGGAACCGAAAGTTCATTTGGGCCAATCGACAATCTAAAATTGGCCTTTTTACGCTTTGGAGAATCATTCAACACTTTAATATCTGTAAACTCCTTATCCAAAGCTGAGAAACCATCGAACAGACTTATAAATCTGCCCAATAGGTCCCCAAAGCCTCCCATGAAGCTCATAATATCCCTTTCCACATCCCTACAAGCTTCACAAGTCCACTTTTAACCTGATTTAGACTCAATCACGTCAATAATTCGGCCGTTAAGGCCTGCACATTTTTCATGTGAAACATTTTCACATCGCCAGCAACAAACAAAACCCACCATAAGGTTTGTTCTAACCTGGCAGTTGGAATTGTAACAGACGTACATATTAGAGTTCATTATAAAAAAAACAACAACATTATAAAAAGTACACGAAGATGCTAAACAATAGCTGATTAAAAAGAAATAGAAAAAAGAATTTTAATAAGAACGTAGGCAAACTAGGGTTAAAATGCAAGCTACAGATGATTACTTACGACAATAACAAATTTAACGCACAAAAACAAATTATGCGCGAACGCGGCGACCGAAAAAGGAAAAAACGGAATCACGGGACAACACCAAAAATAAATTAATGAGCCTAAATAGACAAGAGAGCACGAATATAGCTACAAGATAAATTTTACACTAACAAAATGCTAGCGCAAGCAACGGCGTAAAATTACAAGAACAATTTTACAGCGTCAAACAAGCACAGAAATAAATAAACAGACTGTTTGGCTGTGGAATTGTGGTTGCTTTTAAACACAAATTATTTTTATACTCTCTGCAAGAGTATATTGGGTTTGTGAAAATGTATGTAACAGGCAGAAGGAGGCGTGGCAGACCCCATAAAGTATATATATTCTTGATCAGCATCACAAGCCGAGTCGATATAGCCATGTCCGTCTGTCCGTATGTCTGTCCGTCTGTCTGTCCGTCTGTCTGTCCGTCTGTCTGTCCGTCCGTATGAACAAACAGATTTCAGAGATGGTAAGAGCTACAAGTTCGAGCTTGGTCTCAATCGATCACATATTTAGTCAGTCAATACAAGAATCTTTTTTTTTTCGATGCCACTCCCCATTCGCCCACAATGAGCAAAAAACCAGAGACACCTCGGAAAAAATCGGTGTTTTTGCCGAATATCTCAGTAACTATGGCACCTAGGATCACCAATTTTGGTATGGATGTTCCTAGAGACTGAGTAAATGTCATGCCATCAAAAATTTTGGGCTGCCACGCCCCCTTTTCCCATAGGAACTAAGACACTATTCAAAATTCAATACATTTTTATAGCATTTCTTCTTATCGTAGAGTATTCTAATTTATAATTCGTGTGGAGACTAACTATATCAATCTATCCTGAAAGGTGCATTAAAATCGGACTATAAACAAGGAAACTAGAAGCGTTACAATATTGATAACTGACTGCAATATCACGTATGAGTGCAAGTGAGACAGAAACATACAAGCACATGTTCGAATGTTTTCGCTGTCTGCGTGGCGGCAGCGCTGCCCGCAGACGCTGGCCGCGCCGAATACACACATACATACATAGGTACATGTATATGCATCATATATTGTCTTTCGTATGTGTATTCGCATACAGACAAACAGCTGAATGTTTGATAATGCTTAGATTGTTTTTGTTTCAACGTGTTTTAAGGCAAGTACTACACATGGTAATATCTCTAGACCGATTTTAATAAATTAATCGGGGAAAAATGCAGAGAGTATTTTACGGTCGGGCGTGCTCGACTGTACTTTTCTTACTTGTTTCTGATAAATTGTTGAAACTTAAGGACTAAAACAAATGTAAACTATAATGCTAGGCGCTCCTAACGCATCACTTTTACATTCTTAAATCTTTTATTAATTTAACTTAATTTACATATTTCTCATCGCGATTAATACAAGTAAAAGATGGTTGATGTTGTAACGACTCAAATCTTAGGCCGGGGTATGTCTCAGTCCGGCCAGGGCTGTCTTTCACAGAAAATTTATATTTGTGCAAAGAAACACTAGTAAAGAACAATAGGGCGCAAAAGAAAAGGGGCTTTCGATGCTTTCTTGGACAAAACTCAGAAATTTCCTAGCAATGCACATGAACGTTGGGATGCGACTTCGCGTCGGACTGATCTGAGCATTCCGCTTTCTGTGGCCAGCAGACGCTACGGCCACGGATACGAAACACCTTCGATATCGGTGTGAATCCACACGTCAGCTAATCGGTCGAAGCCACAATAGCGGCCAGCATGCAGAACGTCGCCTAATTGTTTTCTGCCTGCGTCGACGTCGGCGTTGTCAGCATCGGCAGCGTATATCCAGCCATTGACTTAATGTAGGTCAGGCCGGCAGCGCTGCTTCTCTCTCTTCTCTGCCGCTGCTGCTCGTCGCATTTTCGGCGCTGTCGGCAGCGCTTAGGTACGCTTCCAGAATGTTCTGTGGCTAGCAGCCAGCTTCGTGTGTGCGTGCGTTGTGACCAATCCTGTGCTGCTCTCCCCGACGGCGCTCTCTGCATTCCACTGCGCATGTGTCGTCTCTCTTCTCTTGTGATCCAGCGATGTTGTCCACGCACTGCGCATGTATTGGCTCTGCTGCTGTTGATCGCGCTGTAGTTAGAGTAAGCCAACACACTGTCTTGTGCTGCTTACTTCTCTCTTCTCCTCTCTCCGTACACTGCCGGCTGGCAGTAATGGGACTGTGCCCGTTTTAAATGTCCAAACGTAGGTACTGGCAGTTTTCGGCCAGTACCATCAAGGAGTTGTGCGCCTTATTATGGGGCGTCACAATGTAAATGATAAGAAAAAATCCATGAGAATAATGCGATTTTTGTGAATAGTTTTTTTTTTTGTTTTTTTTATATTTGTTTGTTTAATTTTCTTGCTATTATCCTTTTTCACTTTTCACTGTTCGATTGGCATTGAAACGTTAAGAAATTTGGCAAAAACGTGAAATTCAATTCAAAAAAAAAATGACGACGTTACGAGTTTTGACTTTTGACTTTGGCTATGATATGCAGATCAATTGAGTGTTTGGCATCTGCTGTTCGATTAATTTCCAGTTAGGAGATAATTCAACGATGGCTTTTGAGTGTTAACCAAAGGAAGAACTTGTCTTTGGGGGAAATTTCAACAATCGCTTTGCTCAAATTTCTTTTGCTTAAAAACTAAACTATAAAATTGTGCGACCAATTTGAAGAATAAACAATATAATTCAAATGATAAATGACTATGAAATTTCACAAAAAAACATGATAAATCATATAGACAAAATCAACACAAATATGGCATATTAACTATGTACAAAAAACAATTTCTTCTTACATCATATTTTGTATCTCAAAAATGGCAGTTTACTTTGTTGTGCAGTTTGTTTGTCTTTTCTAATACTTCTTAATTTTAGCTTTACTTTAAAAAAGTTTACAAAAATACTTTCGAGTTTTTTAGGTAAAAAGCGTCACAAAAAAATATGTTTTCTAATTAGTTTATTTTAGCAAAAATATTTGTATCTTTCCATTTGTTGTTTAGTCTTTAGCCTCTCTACAGTTTGAAATAGAGCAGTCTGAAGGTTTTCCTTAAGTATCTCTTAAACAGGATAGTCTAATTGATTGAGAAAAGTATTTAGATTGTATGTATATGTAATAACGTAATTTGTAAGTTAGTTACTCAAAAAATTATAATTTATTTAATCTCAACCCGAAGCTACTGAGTACAGATATAAATCAAGACTAACTTATGCTTTGTTCTGGGCACGTTGAACAAACCTCGGCTTTATTGTTTGGGCTTTCAACTTATGGAGCTTTTGGCTCTTATGTAAACAAAGTGATCTAGATCTTAAAGAGATTGAGATTTAAGAGAATTCTGCCAGCCAGGATTTGTGCAACGTCAGCAGTTTCAACCCCAATGGTGGCATTATTTTGTATGATTATTTTATAATGTTTAGCTTAAATCTGTGGGAAAGGAATGTGTAACATTAATGAAAAGTGTGAGATAGGCGTATTGTATGGGTACATATGTCACTACATATGTTACTTCCCCATCCTTAAGAAATGAGCCAGTCCTCAGGCGGTTAATTTTGGATAAAGTGTTGGATCTAATACAATTTCTTCAATTTCATATTCATTTGGATTTAACTCTGTATCCTTTTTGAATATTTGATTGTATGTTTGGGGTTGATTGTTTTTTGTTCTTATAATTTTTTGTGGAATATTTTAGTTGTAGTAGTTGTTTTTATCCAAGTTGATGTTTTAATATTTATAATTTTTTCAGCTTTTAAATGTGATAGTGAGTCATATTTTAGTAACTTAGGGTTGAATATACCAAGCCTGGTTAGTTTCATTCCTATTTATTTTATTCTGTTTTTCTTATTTAGTTGTGTATCATACTCAGGAGTTCCAGCGGAGATTAAAATATCTGGTGGTGTTAAAGTATAAAGTATTATTTCAAATCTTGATAGTTTATCTTAGTGATTTGTGTCAGAAATTACAATTCTTAATTTTTCATTTACTGTTTTATGGAATTTTCCTATGTCTAAAATGCCGTTTTTACTAGTTGTAGTGGATATATTTACGTCTTCTGATTTTAACCAAATCTGTAGTGCGGTGCATAAAAAATCTGAGTCTTTATCTGCTTTTATTTCAATTGGTTTTCGCATGTTATTAAATACTTTTAAAAACGCTCTTTTAGCTTCTAACCAATCTGGACCATTTACTTCTATTAAAGTTGCGTATTTAGAATATTGGTAATTTATTTTGTCTAATTATATTCTGAATAAAATTTTTTGTAATCTGGATAGTAATACTTTTTTAGACCCCGTACTCTTTAAAAAGAGTATAGGGGTCTATTAAGTTTGTCAGAAGCGAGATGTGCGTAACAGGCAGAAGGAGGCGTGGCCGACCCCATAAAGTATATATATTCTTGATCAGCATCAACAGCCGAGTCGATACAGCAATGTCCGTCTGTCCGTCTGTCCGTCCGTATGAACACCTGGATCTTTTAAACTACAAGAGCTAGAGACACCAAATTTGGAATGTAAGTCCGTTATTTTCTCGAGCAGATCAAGTTTATTTCAAATTGTTGCCACGCCCCTTACCGCCCCTGCAATGAGCAAATAACCAGACACACCTCGAAAAAATTTGTGTTTTAGGTGAATATCTCAGTAACTATAGCACTTAGGAGCTCAAATTTTGGTATACAGGTTCTTAGAGACAGCCTTAGTATAATGTCATTAAAAATTTTGAGCTGCCACGCCCCCTTTTCTCATAAAAACTCTCCAACTTCAATGCCTTTTTTAAGGCATTAAATCAAATAGTACAGTGTTGTAATTTAACATACGCTTAGAGACTAACTATATCTAACTTTCCTGAAAGTGGCATCAAAATCCTATGTCAAACAAGAGAAATTTCGGTTCAAAGTGCATGTTATTTTACTGCAAAATCACTGCATGCGCGCAACACATACAAACAAACACAGAAACATACAAACATATGTTCGAACGTTTTCTCTACCTGCTTTGGCGGCAGCGCTGCCCGGAGCCGCTGGCCGCGCCGAACAATGCTATGCATACACACATATGTATGAGCACACATACATATTTGCAAATAATCGGAAGAATGATAGAAGAGGGTCGTGGTGCAACTGGTAGAGTTGCGACGCAATATGGAACATTCGTATGGATCGCGGGTTCCAATGCTGACAATGACGATTGTTAATTTATTTACTTTTTAATTTTAATTCAAAATGTAAATATTTCATTTTAATTTTTTTAATTTCATTTTAAAATTTTAACTTTAATAAAATGGGCACTACTATGGGAGTACGGGGTCTTTTACAGTCGGCTCGATCGACTGTAGCCTTTCTTACTTGTTTTAAATAATAATGTAATTTTCTATATTCGTGGATGTAATAACTTTTGGTGTGTATTTATTTTGTATTCTTTAAATTCGGCTAGTTTATAGCTTATTGGACTTTCTGTCAGTGAAATGTGATACATTTTGTCCTCTTTTTTTATTTTGGATAAAGCGTCTGCAACATAATTTTCTTTGCCTGGAACATATTTAATATGATAATCAAATTCATTTAATTTGATTTTCCAACGTTGCAATTTCATGTTTGGTTCCTTAATATTGTTAAGCCAAACGAGTGATTTGTGATCACTGAGGATCTCGAATTTTCTACCGTAGAGATAAGATCGAAAATATTTAGTTGCCCAAACGATGGCTAAAAGTTCTTTTTCAATTGCTGCATATATGATTTAAGTTCTACTTGCGAAACAAATTTGTTTTTGATTTTGAGACAAAGCAGGTCCAATAGCTATGTTTTATGTTTTTCAAAAGCAGAATTGTAATTCGGTTCGTTGGTATTTATAATTGCAAATTTCTTTAATGTAAGAGTCATTGGCTTTACAACACGTGCGAAGTTAGGAATGAATTTCCTATAATAACCACAAAGGCCTAAAAATGATTTTATTCATTTAGTTGTTTTTGGTATTCAACACTTTAGTATGGCAAAGATTTTTTTTTGGATTTGCTTTAATTCCATCTGTCGTATCTTTTTTAAGAAAATCGCATTTGTCTAATTGTAATTTTAGATTAGCTTCACGATGATTTGTGAATACCCTTTTTAATTGTTCAACGCAAAAGGCATTCACGTGTATTCGTAATGTCCATTTTTAGTTGAAAAAGCTATTTTTGGTATACATAGTGAGTTCATTTGTATCTGATTAAATCCTTTTGAAAGGTCAATTGTGGTAAAATACTGATATTTTCCAAGTTTTTGTAGTATTTCATCCATGACCGGAATAGGATATTTATCATCAATTGTTATTTCATTTAAGTTCCGATAGTCAATAACTAAACGAAACTTTTCTTTACCTGATGCATCACGTTTCTTTGGCACAATCCAAATTGGTGAGCAATAAGGCGAGTTTGATTTAATAAAACCTTGTTCAATCAATTCTTTAATTTGTTGATCGACTTCTTCGTCGAATGTTTGCGCATACTTATATGGCCGCTTTTGGATTGGGTCTTCGTGTTTAGTTTGGATGACATGCTTAATTGTACTGGTGAAAGTCAAATTTTCACTTTCTTTGTGCTGAATCTCATAAAGAATTTTGGTAAGTTTTGATTTTTCTTCATCGTTCAGATGTTATAATCGAAATTGGTTTGTTTCATTTAGTTCATTGTTTATAGCGTAATTAACAGCTATATAATTTGTTCGGGGCGGATTATGTCATTGAAGTGCAGTCTTGTCCTTAACATAATCCTCACGATCATATCTCATTTGAAATAAATACTCGTTTAGGATAACTGTTTTCGTTTTGCAATACGTTTTTGCTTCCCATGATTCTAGATATTCTCTACATAGTAGAATATCGTAATTGTCAGAGAAGTCGTCTAGATAAAATATTTGGTGATTGGGACATAGTTTACTAGGGGCAAAACATACACTATTTTTTAATTGAATGGTGCCATTTATTGTTTGCACATTTAATTGGCAATGTTTAATAGGAAAGTTTGAGAAATTTTGTTCTATAAGATTGAAACTTTAACTTTAGAAACACTATTATAGGGTATCATTGAAGCAGATCAATTACTTCAGTGCGACTTTATGACTTAACCTTTTACATCTCGATTTTTCGTTGATAAACTATGCACTTATTGATAAGAATATATAAGTAGATGGGATTACAATGTTCTATATGTTAAACTATTTTACTATGAATCATTAATTAAGTACATGTTCACTGTTTTCCATCTCCCATTTGGCACTCATCGAGCTACAAAGAAGCCACAGCCCATGGCAAGTACAAACACGGTAACAACTGTTGGCCAAGTGAAACTTTGCGGTTTCTAAAACAAAAGAGAGAAATACAAATTTGATAGTAAAGTTAGTAAATTATATATATATTATTGAGTTTAATGAATACAGTAATTAAATGTAAACAAATAAAATGGGATGACAAATTGACTAACTGACTCATTAGACCCCGTACTCTTTAAAAAAGAGCAGGGGGGTCTATTAGGTTTGTCAGAAGCGAGATGTGCGTAACAGGCAGAAGGAGGGGTGGCCGACCCCATAAAGTATATATTTTGTTAATCAGGATCAACAGCCGAGTCGATATCGCAATGTCCGTCTGTTCGTCCGTCCGTACGTATGAGCACCTGGATTTTCTAAACTACATAAGCTAGAGCAACCAAATTTGGAATGAAAGTGATGTACGCAGACCAAGTTTATTTCAAATTTTTTTTCACGTCCCTTACCGCCCGCTCAATGAGTAAAACACCAGACACACCTCGAAAAAATTTGTGTTTTAGTCGAATAACTCAATAACTATGGCAGTTGGGAGCACCAATTTCGGTTTACGGGTTCCTAGAGACAGCCTTAATATAACGCCATTCAAATTTTTGGAGCTGCCACGCCCCCTTTTCACATAAGGCTTTCTAACTTCAATGCCGTTTTTAAGGCATTTGTTCAAATAGTACTATGTTGTAATTTGACTTTCGCTTAGAGACTTATCATATCTAACTAACCTGAAAAATACATCTAAATCCTATGTCAAACAAGAGAGATATCACGGTTCAAAGTTTATGTTATTTAATAGCAAAATCACTGTATGCCCGCAAGCGAGACAGAAACATGCAAACATATGTTCGAAAGTTTTCGTTGCCTGTGTGGCGGCAGCGCTGCCCGCAGCCGCTCGCTGTGTCGACCAATACATACTTACATTCATATATATGCAACTGGTAGAGTTGCTGCGTCTTGTTGTATCCTTTAATAAGTGCAGAAGATTTTTGAAATAATAATTGGATAATTGGAATTATAGGTGTAGAGGTTTCTTATATTTCTTACTGTGGTCATCTCAATTATAGCTAAAGCGTCCCCAGAGTCGTATAAATATAAACATGTAGTTCTCGGATATAGTGCCGCACGTATTTCATCGACTGTTTGACCACAATTCCAGTCTGCCCCGTACGCAAAACTTCATTCGTAACTCAAATGAACACAAAGACTGGAACAAATGTCACTGACCTAAATACATGACTGTATGTGGATATTGTGTGGTCAACATTTGCTTATTACTAATTTATTATTTATATTTTGCATTTACTGTTTTCTCTCTGGACTTTCAGCATCTTTTCTCCTTATAACACTTCTTTTAGTTTTTTCTTTGTGTACAGATGACAAAAAAATTCTCACGATCTCATTCGAATGCGTTTCCGATAGTGCAAATTGAAGCGCAGCTTCCCAAGGGAGTCCGAATGATAAGAACATAACTTCGGTGGCATTTAAAGATTATATGCAAAAACACGCAGTAGAAAAAATATAAATAAACATAAACTGTATAACTATAAGTGTATGAGGGTGAGATATATTGGAAGAGAGAGGGAGCGAGAATGAATGAGCTTAAAGTCTTTGTCATGCGATTGAATTTCATGAAGGTTACATTTCTTTTAATTGCGCATCCAAAAAAAATAGGAATATAGAGGAGTGAATACTCTAACTTAGAAATATATAAAAGTGATTTCAAAAATGTATATAAAAACCAATTATATCAGTTTGAATACATTTTTAAAAATATATACATATATTTTTTTTAATAACTATTTGTAAGATATTTTTACCAACAACCAAATATTTAAGAGAAGCGTAAGTTAATCATTGAATTTTAATTTGCATATCGATAGAAATTCTATGTCTTAAGTTTTATTAATTGCTCAGGTTATTCAGAGTAATTTTATTTATAATAAATATATGTATATCTGCCACGCCCCTTTAATGTGTCACACTTTCCTGTTCACAGGGCAATACCCTCTTGAAGAGTATTTAAAAAGTGCACCCATTTTCATCACAATGCAAACTAGCAGTACATGCACCATATATATATATATATTCTATAGCTATAAGTGAGTCTTAAGTTATGTATGCAAGCACATGTGTGTGACAGCTGACAAAGGCTGACTGTTTGACTGACTAATTGACTGAATTGTAAATATATGAGTATGACAAAGGCAGGCCTCAAATTGTTAGCCCCTTCCTCGATATCATTTGGCTCCAAAAAGTAATTATCACAAACTAGATACAATTGTTTTTGGGGAGTGGGTAACGTATTGATTAGTTTAGCTTAAAATTTAATTGAAAACTTGTAAGTATTCGAAACCAGACCAACAAAAAGCTGAAAGTGCGGCACGCGCTGTTACGTGTCGCGTGTTGCTCTGCACCAATTATGAGTATTTAATCCGAGACCACAAAAACTACAATTTGGCTTAGGTAGCACAATGCGGTGGTTAAGTGGCTAGCAATCACACCACCACTCAATACCACCCAAAAGCCAGAAAGTATCTCAATCCAGGGTAGCACGCTATTCAAATGATTCAGACTTGTTAACCATAGTAAGTAAATAATGTTTCACTCCCTTGTCTGCAAATATCTTGACTATTTCTAGTACATTCCCTTATTTAAAGTGCATCCGCACAACTATGCAACACTTTTGTAACTATATTTGAACTTTATAAACTGACACACAGGTGGCGTTTATTTAAACTAATTGAAGTATTTTTAGTGCAATACTAAAGTGGATTTGGCAATCAAAATGTCCAAACATGGTTTCCAGCAGTATTGGCGTTTGAAAAGGGTGTAGTATTTTCATAATTAGTTTCCATTGGCTCAATTGGATTCTGCACCAAGTTTTGAATTGTTGGCTGAATCATCGATGAAACAGTACGACCTGCCCGAATATCGGCGCGGCAAGTTAAAAAGCTCATTAGGCTCGGGCGGCACTCGCCGTTAATTTTATTATTTTTATCAATTAATACAGTTGAGCGCAGAGCTTGTCCTAGCATTTCAGTTTGCTTTTTCTTCTGAGCGGCCTTCGTTTTGGTAGACTTCATTTTTGTAGTGCGGTTAGTGCGTCTCTATTGGCAACAAGTTGTAAATTATTTTTCTAAAAATTCTTAAATAGATATGTTACCAATCCTGAATAAGGTTGAGGACTTGCTTAACATTTACATAGTATATACTCCGAGTTGCGAGATACTCTTAAGAGTCCAACTTGCTTCAAGGTTATAACCTCATAGAAAATAGCTTGAAAGGTTCCACACTGCAAAGTTGTAAGCGCGTTCAAAACTAAACGATTCAATGTCTGACGAACCGAAGAATTATCCATGTTTCTAAATTAAAATTATTAAAATTCAAGATTTGATTTTTAAATTTTTATTTGTTTTCGTATATATTTTTTGTGATTTTTTTTTGTTGTTTTTTTTTATTTTTGTTTATAATTCTTTATTCGTAACTCAAATGAACACAAAGACTGGAACAAATGTCACTGACCTAAATACATGACTGTTTGTGGATATTATGTGGTCAACATTTGCTTATTACTAATTTATTATTTATATTTTGAATTTACTGTTTTCTCTCTGGACTTTAAGCATATTTTCTCCTTATAACACTTCTTTTAGTTTTTATACTCTCTGCAAGAGTATATTGGGTTTATGAAAATGTATGTAACAGGCACAAGGAGGCGTGGTAGTGTTGATATGGCAATTCTATGTTAAATGTTATGTGGAAACGCTATTAGCTATTCGTACTATGATGAAATAAACTCAGTCTCTTGTAAGCAACCAAACGTTGCAGTTCTTCTCACTCGCCAGCCAACAGGTTATGGACCCAGTGCACAAGTGTGTATACTAAGAAATAGTGTATGAAGTGGAGAAGAAAATTGAGACGAACAATTTTTCGGTGCATAACGGATAATGCATAAGTTTTAAAAAAAAGAATTTCAGAAAATGAGTTCTATGTACAATATTGAAAAGTTGGATGACACCAACTACGACTAATGTTGTGTCTTGGTGTCATCAGAATCTTTGGGCTGTGGTTTCAAACGAATATGTAAAGCCAGAAGATAAAACAAGTGCGGCGTTTCAGACATGGAAGCGCGAAAATGATAAAGCCATGGCAGTACTGTTTTTGTCGATAAGTGCGTCGCAAATAAATTGTATAAGGAAATGCGAGTCAGCATGTCAAATTTGGAGTGAACTTCAACAGCTTCATCGTCCAAGTGGTCCTGTACGCAAGGTGACATTGTTCAAACAGTTACTGAACAAGAGAATGGCAGAAGGCGAAAATGTGCAAACGCATATAATGGAGTTCTCGAACATTGTTGAGAATCTATCAGCAATTGGAATAACAATTCAGAATGAGCTGATCGTAATTATGCTGCTGGCCAGTCTGCCAATGTCCTATGAAAATCTGGTAGTTGCTTTGGAGGCTCTTGATGGATTACCGAGTCTGAGCGTCATAAAATGTAAATTGACAGAGGAATTGAACGACGAAAAGTCAGCGATCAAAAAGAGAGCACACAATCATTTTCTGCGCGTCCAACTGGACAAGAAGGCAAGGGGCGAGGAAAATACGCAAAGACAGAGGGTCGCCGTGATTTTAAATGCTATAAGTGTGGTCAGCCTGGGTATTTTGCGGCAAAATGTACATCCAAAGAGGACAACGAAAAAATTCGTGGAAAAAATGTAGCAAAAAGCGAAGAAACAAAGAATAAAGAATCGATATATCGTTCGTTTGATGGTTTTTGTGGAAATAATCGAATGAATACGAATGTTTGGGTTATCGATAGTGGAGCAACATCACATATGTGTACACATCGTAAATTATTCGATAAGTTTAAGAAACATGACGAAAACATTGAATTAGCTCGAAACAATTTCACCATGGCGTGTGGACGAGGCACAGTGGTTGTCAACAGTCTGTGTGGCGTTAAAATAACACTGAAAGACGAGCTATTTGTTCCTGATTTGCAGTGCAACTTTTTGTCGGTAGGAAAGGCAGTTGCGAGTGGATGTCATGTTGAGTTCTATCCTGAATATGCTAAGATTTACGATAAAGATGCTACGATAATGAAAGTCAAAAAGGTCGGCGGATTGTTTCTGTGTGAAAAAAAGAATTCTGAGAAATTGTGTGTGTCGAAAGCTTCGGATGATATAATGAAATGGCATGAGAGATATGGGCATCTAAATGTGCAAAGTTTGCAAGAACTAAGGAGCAAAGATATGGTACGTGGATTGACATTAAATTCAACAAAAATGAATTTGGACTGCATAAGTTGCATGAAAAACAAATGTCATGTGAGCCCATTTAAGAAGTCGCAAACAAGAGCTGATAAGCTGCTTGAGCTGATACATACTGACGTTTGCGGACCTATCAGTAAAATATCTAATGGAGGAGCCCGATATTTTGGAGTTGCGGAGCGCTGCAATCGGACTTTGGTGGAAATGGCACGAGTTATGATTAATAGTGCTGGCTTGAACGAGAGTTATTGGGCGGAGGCAGTCGCATGTGCTGCATACCAAAGAAACAGATCGCCGACGAAAGCATTAAATGGCACAACGCCATTTGAGATGTAAGCCAGTAGTAAAGCACTTGAGGGTGTTTGGAAGCATTGCCATTGCACTTGAAAAGGGTCCGAAGAAAAAATTCCAGGAGAAAGGAAAAGAGTATACGATGGTCGGATATTCGGAGTCGTCAAAAGCGTATTGATTGATCGACAAGACAACCGGAAACGTAAAGATCAGTAGAGATGAGAATAGTACATTCAAAAAAGGTGAACCAACAGCTACTACAATTATGGTGGACGACGAATCTGATGAACAATCTGATAACATGGCAGAAAGTGATGGTGTTGACGATAATCAGCAAGACATTCCGGACGACCAAGACCACATTCAGGAATTGGCCGTAAATACTGTCCAGGAAAATGCAACACCGAAAACGGGTCCTGGCAGACCAAAAATTATAAGAACTGGCTTGCTTGAAAGGCAAAGTCTTCAATACAATGTGCTGAATATGATGTTAGCCAATGACATCGAAGTTCCATTAAACGTACAGCAAGCACGACAGAGTCCTCAAGCCGATAAATGGAAGTCGGCAATGCAGGAAGAGTATGATGCTCTAATTGAAAACGATACATGGGACTTAGTGGAACTACCACCAGGAAAGAAGCCCATAGGCTGCAAATGGTTGTATACATTGAAAACGAATGCAGCTGGTGAAGTCGAGCGCTACAAGGCGCGTTTGGTCGTAAAGGGTTGCAGTCAAAGATATGGCATAGACTACGAAGAGACGTATTCTCCAGTGGTACGTTTTGCGACAATTCGAATGATTTTGGCTATGGCAGCTGAGTACGAGCTATATGTACACCAGCTAGATGTGTCGACGGCATACCTAAACGGGAGTCTTCAAGAAGAGATATACATAAGCCAACCAGAATTTTACAACGACGAGTCTGGACATGTTATGAAGCTGAAGAAGTCACTCTACGGCCTTAAGCAAGCGGGCCGAGTTTGGAACACGAAGTTAGCGAACCATGTACACAAAATGTACAGAGAAAAGGACGATCAACATAATCGCTGTATATGTTGACGACTTGATGTTGGCGTGTTCAAACGAGGGTGAGATGCTGGCTACTATACATGCGATCTCTTCTGAATTTCAGGTTGTCGACAAAGGTCCAATAACAAACTTTTTGGGCTTGGAAATCCAGAGAGAAGGCGAAACCGGTTCGATACGTGTGAGCCAAAAGAAGCATATAATGGGATTGATTCATGAGATGGGCATGGTCAATTGTCGCACAGCTTCAACACCGTTTGAAGCTAATTTTCAAGTCAACTGTGAAAATGAGTCGTGTAAGCGCGTTGATGTGACCGAGTATCAATCTGTCATAGAATCGTTGATGTACATTGCGCTATGTTCACGACCAGATGTTTTGCACTCAGTGTGCAAGCTTTCGCAGAGGAATTCAAATCCTCACGGCGAACATCTTGCTGCGGCAAAGCAAGTTCTAAGATATCTGCACACAACGGCAGATTTGGCGCTGACGTACAAGAAATCCGGAGTGGATATAACTGGCTAAGCAGACGCGGATTGGGCAGGTGACTCTACCGGATGTCTATAGGAAGTCATTCACTGGATACACTTTCATGTGGGGAGGAGCAGTTCTTTCATGAACGTCAAGAAAACAAAAATCGGTTGCACTAAGCAGCACGGAGGCAGAGTATATGGCACTCTCAGATGCTACAAAAGAAGCGATTTATTTGAGAAAATTAATTAACGAAATGAATTTGTATTTCAAACTTGATTGTGTAACCATGCATGGCGATAATGTAGGCGCCTTAAATCTTGTAAAAAATGCAGTTTATCACGCCAGAAGCAAACACATTGATGTAAAGTATCACCATGTTTTGAGCAAAATTTAATCAACCTAACATACTGTCCAACCAATGAAATGAATGCTGATATACTGACTAAGAATTTTTCAAAAGTAATTCATATGAAATGTACTGCGTTGCTCGGATTAAACTAAGCATTAACAATCGAATTGAGGAATCTTGTAAGCAACCAAACGTTGCAGTTCTTCTCACCCACCAGCCAACAGGCAGACCCAATAAAGTATATATATTCTTGATCAGCATCACAAGCCGAGTGGATATAGCCATGTCCGTCTGTCTGTCCGTCTGTCCGTCCGTATGAACAAACAGATTTCAGAGATGGTAAGAGCTACAAGTTCGAGCTTGGTCTCAATCGATCACACATTTAGTCAGTCAATACAAGAATCTTTTTTTTTTCGATGCCACGCCCCATTCGCCCACAATGAGCAAAAAACTAGACACACCTCGGAAAAAATTGGTGTTTTCGGCGAATATCTCATTGACATTTAAAATTTTGAACTGCAACGCCCCTTTTTTTCCACATTTAATAAAAATTTGTTAATATAGTACAGTATTGTAATTTATAATTCGTGTGGAGGCTAACTATATCAAACTATCCTGAAAGGCGCATTGAAATCGCACTATAAACAAGAAAACTAGAAGCGTTACAATATTGATAACTGAATGCAGTATCATATATGAGTACAAGCGAGACAGAAACATACAAGCACATGTGGCGGCAGCGCTGTCGCATTCATATCAGTGTATGAGTGCAAGCGAGACAGAAACATACAAGCACATGTTCGAATATTATCGCTGCCTGCGTGGCGGCAGCGCTGCCCGCAGTCGCTGGCCGCGCTGAATACACACATACATACATATACGCATCATATATTGTCATTCATATGTGTATTCGCATACAGACAAACAGATGTATGTTTGATTATGCTTAGATTGTTTTTGTTTCAAAGTGTTTTAATGCAAGTACTACACATTGTAATAACTCTCGACCGTTTTTAATAATTTCGACTGTCCTTCCTTACTTGTTTCTTTGTGTGCAGATGACAAAAAAATTCTCACGATCTCATTCGAATGCGTTTCCGATAGTGTAAATTGAAGCGCAGCTTCCCAAGGGAGTGCGAATGATAAGAACATCACTTCGGTGGCATTTAAAGATTATATGCAAAAACACGCAGTAGCAAAAAATATAAATAAACATAAACTGTATCACTATAAGTGTAAGAGGGTGAAAGATATTGGAAGAGAGAGGGAGCGAGAGTGAATGAGTTTAAAGTCTTTGTCATGCGATTAAATTTCATGAAGGTTACATTTCTTTTAATTGCGCAGCCAAAAACAAGTAAGAAAGGCTACAGTCGATCGAGCCGACTGTAAAAGACCCCGTACTCCCATAGTAGTGCCCATTTTATTAAAATTAAAATTTTTAAATGAAATTAAAAAAATTAAAATGAAATATTTACATTTTAAATTAAAATTAAAAAGTAAATAAATTAACATTGTCATTGTCAGCATTCGAACCCGCGATTAATACGTAGGTTCCATATTGCGGCGCAACTCTACCAGTTGCACCACGACCTTCTTCTATCCGATTATCTGCAAATATGTATGTGTGCTCATATATATGTGTATATGTATAGCTTTGGTCGGCGCGGCCAGCGGCTCCGGACAGCGCTGCCGCCAAAGCAGGTAGAGAAAACGTTCGAACATATGTTTGTATGTTTCTGTGTTTGTTTCTGTCTGTTGCGCGCATGCAGTAGTTTTGCAGTAAAATAACATAAATTTGAACCGGGATTTCTCTCTTGTTTGACATAGGATTTTGATGCCACTTTCAGGAAAGTTAAATATAGTAAGTCTCTAAGCGAATGTTAAATTACAACACTGTACTATTTGAACAAATGCTTTAAAACGGCATTGAAGTTGGAGAGTTTTTTAGTTCTTATAAGAAAAGGGGGCGTGGCAGATCAAAATTTTGAATGACATTATACTAAGGCTGTCTCTAAAAACCTGTATTGTGCTCCTAAGTGCTATAGTTACTGAGATATTCGCCTAAAACACAAATTTTTTCGAGGTGTGTCTGGTTTTTTGCTCATTGCGGAGGCGGTAAGGGGCGTGGCAACAATCTGCTCGCGAAAATAATGGACTTACATTCCAAATTTGGTGTCTCTAGCTCTTGTAGCTTAAAAGATCCAGGTGTTCATACGGACGGACGGACAGACTCGACTCGGCTGTTGATACTGATCAAGAATATATATACTTAATGGGGTCGGCCACGCCTACTTCTGCCTGTTACGCACATCTCGTTTCTGACAAACTTAATAGACCCCTATACTCTTTTTTAAAGAGTACGGGGTCTAAAAATAGGAATATATAAAAATCTCAGCGGACGATGACGACGAGTGAATACTCTAACTTAGAAATATATAAACGTGATTTCAAACAAGAAAAAAAGGTTACCTTCGGCCAGCCGAAGATTATATACCCTTGCAGTCATGCACATTGCGTTAATTTTTTTTCAATGACCGATTGTTCCTATGGCAGCTATATGATATAGTAGTCCGATCTAGATGAAATTTGGTGTACACATAGGATTTTATGCCAAATGCATATGGAGCGAATTTGGTTCAAATCGTACAAGAGACACAGAAAATTTTCATACTAAGCATATTCAACCGATTGTTCCTATGGCAGCTATATGATATAGTTTTACGATCCGGATAAAATTTGGTCGGCAGATGGATAATGATAACAAATGCGTATTGCGTGAATTTGGTTCAAATCGTACAAGAGACACAGAAAATTTTTATACTAAGCATTTTCAACCGATTGTTCCTATGGCAGCTATATGATATAGTTGTACGATCCGGATAAAATTTGGTCGGCAGATGTATAATGATAACAAATGCGTATTGCGTGAATTTGGTTCAAATCGTACAAGAGACACAGAAAATTTTCATACTAAGCATATGGCTATATCGACTCGGCTATTGATGCTGATCAAGAACATATATACTTTATGGGGTCTGCCACGCCTCCTTCTGCCTGTTACATACATTCCAACGATTACAATATACCCTTGTACTCTACGAGTAACGGGTATAATTATGCGGGAACGCGGCGACCGAAAAAGAAAAAAACGAAATCACGGGCAAACACCAAAAACTAAATAATGAGCGCGGTATATGAAATGAGAGCGCGTCGGGAGCGTAAATAGACAAGAGAGCACGAATATAGCTTCAAGATAAATTTTACATTAACAAAATTCTAGCGCAAGCAACGGCGTAAAATTACAAGAACAATTTTACAGCGTCAAACAAGCACAGAAATGAATATACAGACTGTTTGGCTGTGGAATTGTGGTTGCTTTTAAACACAAATTATTTTTTAAAATTGCCTTTATGGTAAATTAAAACAATTAAGAAAAATACAGTCGAGCACGTCCGACCGTAAAATACTCTCTGCATTTTTTTTCCCGATTAAATTATTAAAATCGGTCTAGAGATATTAAAATGCGTAGTACTTGTATTAAAACACGTTGAAACCAAAACCATCTAAGCATAATCAAACAAACATCTGTTTGTCTGTACGCGAATACACATACGAAAGACAATATATGATGCATTAATGTATGTGTGACTGCGGGCAGCGCTACCGCCACGCAGGCAGCGAGAACATTCAAACATGTGCTTGTATGTTTCTGTCTCTCTTGCATTCACACATGATATTGCATTCAGTTATAAATATTGTACCGATATTAGTTTTCTTGTTTATAGTGCGATTGCAATGCGCCTTTCAGGATAGTTTAATATAGTTAGTCTCCACACGAATTATAAATTACAACACTGTACTATATGAAACAAGTAAGGAAAGTACAGTCGAGCACGCCCGACCGTAAAATACTCTCTGCATTTTTTTCCCGATTAAATTATTAAAAACGGTCGAGAGTTATTACAATGTGTAGTACTTGCATTAAAACACTTTGAAACAAAAACAATCTAAGCATAATCAAACATACATCTGTTTGTCTGTATGCGAATACACATATGAATGACAATATATGATGCGTATATGTATGTATGTGTGTATTCAGCGCGGCCAGCGACTGCGGGCAGCGCTGCCGCCACGCAGGCAGCGATAATATTCGAACATGTGCTTGTATGTTTCTGTCTCGCTTGCACTCATACACTGATATGAATGCGACAGCGCTGCCGCCACATGTGCTTGTATGTTTCTGTCTCGCTTGTACTCATATATGATACTGCATTCAGTTATCAATATTGTAACGCTTCTAGTTTTCTTGTTTATAGTGCGATTTCAATGCGCCTTTCAGGATAGTTTGATATAGTTAGCCTCCATACGAATTATAAATTACAATACTGTACTATATTAACAAATTTTTATTAAATGTGGAAAAAAAGAGGCGTTGCAGTTCAAAATTTTAAATGTCAATGCATTTACGCTGTCGCTAGGAACCTCCATACCAAAGTTGGTGATCCTAGGTGCAATAGTTATTGAGATATTCGCCGAAAACACCAATTTTTTCCGAGGTGTGTCTAGTTTTTTGCTCATTGTGGGCGAATGGAGCGTGGCATCGAAAAAAAAAAAGATTCTTGTATTGACTGACTAAATGTGTGATCGATTGAGACCAAGCTCGAACTTGTAGCTCTTACCATCTCTGAAATCTGTTTGTTCATACGGACGGACAGACGGACAGACAGACGGACATGGCTATATCCACTCGGCTTGTGATGCTGATCAAGAATATATATATTTTATTGGGTCTGCCTGTTGGCTGGTGGGTGAGAAGAACTGCAACGTTTGGTTGCTTACAAGATTCCTCAATTCGATTGTTAATGCTTAGTTTAATCCGAGCAACGCAGTACATTTCATATGAATTACTTTTGAAAAATTCTTAGTCAGTATATCAGCATTCATTTCATTGGTTGGACAGTATGTTAGGTTGATTAAATTTTGCTCAAAACAATTTCTTACATGGTGATACTTTACATCAATGTGTTTGCTTCTGGCGTGATAAACTGCATTTTTTACAAGATTTAAGGCGCCTACATTATCGCCATGCATGGTTACACAATCAAGTTTGAAATACAAATTCATTTCGTAAATTAATTTTCTCAAATAAATCGCTTCTTTTGTAGCATCTGAGAGTGCCATATACTCTGCCTCCGTGCTGCTTAGTGCAACCGATTTTTGTTTTCTTGACGTTCATGAAAGAACTGCTCCTCCCCACATGAAAGTGTATCCAGTGAATGACTTCCTATAGACATCCGGTAGAGTCACCTGCCCAATCCGCGTCTGCTTAGCCAGTTATATCCACTCCGGATTTCTTGTACGTCAGCGCCAAATCTGCCGTTGTGTGCAGATATCTTAGAACTTGCTTTGCCGCAGCAAGATGTTCGCCGTGAGGATTTGAATTCCTCTGCGAAAGCTTGCACACTGAGTGCAAAACATCTGGTCGTGAACATAGCGCAATGTACATCAACGATTCTATGACAGATTGATACTCGGTCACATCAACGCGCTTACACGACTCATTTTCACAGTTGACTTGAAAATTAGCTTCAAACGGTGTTGAAGCTGTGCGACAATTGACCATGCCCATCTCATGAATCAATCCCATTATATGCTTCTTTTGGCTCACACGTATCGAACCGGTTTCGCCTTCTCTCTGGATTTCCAAGCCCAAAAAGTTTGTTATTGGACCTTTGTCGACAACCTGAAATTCAGAAGAGATCGCATGTATAGTAGCCAGCATCTCACCCTCGTTTGAACACGCCAACATCAAGTCGTCAACATATACAGCGATTATGTTGATCGTCCTTTTCTCTGTACATTTTGTGTACATGGTTCGCTAACTTCGTGTTCCAAACTCGGCCCGCTTGCTTAAGGCCGTAGAGTGACTTCTTCAGCTTCATAACATGTCCAGACTCGTCGTTGTAAAATTCTGGTTGGCTTATGTATATCTCTTCTTGAAGACTCCCGTTTAGGTATGCCGTCGACACATCTAGCTGGTGTACATATAGCTCGTACTCAGCTGCCATAGCCAAAATCATTCGAATTGTCGCAAAACGTACCACTGGAGAATACGTCTCTTCGTAGTCTATGCCATATCTTTGACTGCAACCCTTTACGACCAAACGCGCCTTGTAGCGCTCGACTTCTCCAGCTGCATTCGTTTTCAATGTATACAACCATTTGCAGCCTATGGGCTTCTTTCCTGGTGGTAGTTCCACTAAGTCCCATGTATCGTTTTCAATTAGAGCATCATACTCTTCCTGCATTGCCGACTTCCATTTATCGGCTTGAGGACTCTGTCGTGCTTGCTGTACGTTTAATGGAACTTCGATGTCATTGGCTAACATCATATTCAGCACATTGTATTGAAGACTTGGCCTTTCAAGCAAGCCAGTTCTTATAATTTTTGGTCTGCCAGGACCCGTTTTCGGTGTTGCATTTTCCTGGACAGTATTTACGGCCAATTCCTGAATGTGGTCTTGGTCGTCCGGAATGTCTTGCTGATTATCGTCAACACCATCACTTTCTGCCATGTTATCAGATTTTTCATCAGATTCGTCGTCCACCATAATTGTAGTAGCTGTTGGTTCACCTTTTTTGAATGTACTATTCTCAATGAAGACAACATCTCTACTGATCTTTACGTTTCCGGTTGTCTTGTCGATCAATCAATACGCTTTTGACGACTCCGCATATCCGACCATCGTATACTCTTTTCCTTTCTTCTGGAATTTTTTCTTCGGACCCTTTTCAAGTGCAATGGCAATGCTTCCAAACACCCTCAAGTGCTTTACTACTGGCTTACATCTCAAATGGCGTTGTGCCATTTAATGCTTTCGTCGGCGATCTGTTTCTTTGGTATGCAGCACATGCGACTGCCTCCGCCCAATAACTCTCTTTCAAGCCAGCACTATTAATCATAACTCATGCCATTTCCACCAAAGTCCGATTGCAGCGCTCCGCAACTCCAAAATATCGGGCTCCTCCATTAGATATTTTACTGATAGGTCCGCAAACGTCAGTATGTATCAGCTCAAGCAGCTTATCAGCTCTTGTTTGCGACTTCTTAAATGGGCTCACATGACATTTGTTTTTCATGCAACTTATGCAGTCCAAATTAATTTTTGTTGAATTTAATGTCAATCCACGTACCATATCTTTGCTCCTTAGTTCTTGCAAACTTTGCACATTTAGATGCCCATATCTCTCATGCCATTTCATTAAATCATCCGAAGCTTTCGACACACACAATTTCTCAGAATTCTTTGTTTCACACAGAAACAATCCGCCGACCTTTTTGACTTTCATTATCGTAGCATCTTTATCGTAAATCTTAGCATATTCAGGATAGAACTCAACATGACATCCACTCGCAACTGCCTTTCCTACCGACAAAAAGTTGCACTGCAAATCAGGAACAAATAGCTCGTCTTTCAGTGTTATTTTAACGCCACACAGACTGTTGACAACCACTGTGCCTCGTCCACACGCCATGGTGAAATTGTTTCGAGCTAATTCAATGTTTTCGTCATGTTTCTTAAACTTATCGAATAATTTACGATGTGTACACATATGTGATGTTGCTCCACTATCGATAACCCAAACATTCGTATTCATTCGATTATTTCCACAAAAACCATCAAACGAACGATATATCGATTCTTTATTCTTTGTTTCTTCGCTTTTTGCTACATTTTTTCCACGAATTTTTTCGTTGTCCTCTTTGGATGTACATTTTGCCGCAAAATACCCAGGCTGACCACACTTATAGCATTTAAAATCACGGCGACCCTCTGTCTTTGCGTATTTTCCTCGCCCCTTGCCTTCTTGTCCAGTTGGACGCGCAGAAAATGATTGTGTGCTCTCTTTTTGATCGCTGACTTTTCGTCGTTCAATTCCTCTGTCAATTTACATTTTATGACGCTCAGACTCGGTAATCCATCAAGAGCCTCCAAAGCAACTACCAGATTTTCATAGGACATTGGCAGACTGGCCAGCAGCATAATTACGATCAGCTCATTCTGAATTGTTATTCCAATTGCTGATAGATTCTCAACAATGTTCGAGAACTCCATTATATGCGTTTGCACATTTTCGCCTTCTGCCATTCTCTTGTTCAGTAACTGTTTGAACAATGTCACCTTGCGTACAGGACCACTTGGACGATGAAGCTGTTGAAGTTCACTCCAAATTTGACATGCTGACTCGCATTTCCTTATACAATTTATTTGCGACGCACTTATCGACAAAAACAGTACTGCCATGGCTTTATCATTTTCGCGCTTCCATGTCTGAAACGCCGCACTTGTTTTATCTTCTGGCTTTACATATTCGTTCCAACTTTTCAATATTGTACATAGAACTCATTTTCTGAAATTCTTTTTTTTAAAACTTATGCATTATCTGTTATGCACCGAAAAATTGTTCGTCTCAATTTTCTTCTCCACTTCATACACTATTTCTTAGTATACACACTTGTGCACTGGGTCCATAACCTGTTGGCTGGCGAGTGAGAAGAACTGCAGAGTTTGGTTGCTTACAAGAGACTGAGTTTATTTCATCATAGTACGAATAGCTAATAGCGTTTCCACATAACATTTAACATAGAATTGCCATATCAACACTACCACGCCTCCTTGTGCCTGTTACATACATTTTCATAAACCCAATATACTCTTGCAGAGAGTATAAAAACTAAAAGAAGTGTTATAAGGAGAAAATATGCTTAAAGTCCAGAGAGAAAACAGTAAATTCAAAATATAAATAATAAATTAGTAATAAGCAAATGTTGACCACATAATATCCACAAACAGTCATGTATTTAGGTCAGTGACATTTGTTCCAGTCTTTGTGTTCATTTGAGTTACGAATAAAGAATTATAAACAAAAATAAAAAAAAACAACAAAAAAAAATCACAAAAAATATATACGAAAACAAATAAAAATTTAAAAATCAAATCTTGAATTTTAATAATTTTAATTTAGAAACATGGATAATTCTTCGGTTCGTCAGACATTGAATCGTTTAGTTTTGAACGCGCTTACAACTTTGCAGTGTGGAACCTTTCAAGCTATTTTCTATGAGGTTATAACCTTGAAGCAAGTTGGACTCTTAAGAGTATCTCGCAACTCGGAGTATATACTATGTAAATGTTAAGCAAGTCCTCAACCTTATTCAGGATTGGTAACATATCTATTTAAGAATTTTTAGAAAAATAATTTACAACTTGTTGCCAATAGAGACGCACTAACCGCACTACAAAAATGAAGTCTACCAAAACGAAGGCCGCTCAGAAGAAAAAGCAAACTGAAATGCTAGGACAAGCTCTGCGCTCAACTGTATTAATTGATAAAAATAATAAAATTAACGGCGAGTGCCGCCCGAGCCTAATGAGCTTTTTAACTTGCCGCGCCGATATTCGGGCAGGTCGTACTGTTTCATCGATGATTCAGCCAACAATTCAAAACTTGGTGCAGAATCCAATTGAGCCAATGGAAACTAATTATGAAAATACTACACCCTTTTCAAACGCCAATACTGCTGGAAACCATGTTTGGACATTTTGATTGCCAAATCCACTTTAGTATTGCACTAAAAATACTTCAATTAGTTTAAATAAACGCCACCTGTGTGTCAGTTTATAAAGTTCAAATAGAGTTACAAAAGTGTTGCATACTTGTGCGGATGCACTTTAAATAAGGGAATGTACTAGAAATAGTCAAGATATTTGCAGACAAGGGAGTGAAACATTATTTACTTACTATGGTTAACAAGTCTGAATCATTTGAATAGCGTGCTACCCTGGATTAAGATACTTTCTGGCTTTTGGGTGGTATTGAGTGGTGGTGTGATTGCAAGCCACTTAACCACCGCATTGTGCTACCTAAGCCAAATTGTAGTTTTTGTGGTCCCGGATTAAATACTCATAATTGGTGCAGAGCAACACGCGACACGTCACAGCGCGTGCCGCACTTTCAGCTTTTTGTTGGTCTGGTTTCGAATACTTACAAGTTTTCAATTAAATTTTAAGCTAAACTAATCAATACGTTACCCACTCCCCAAAAACAATTGTATCTAGTTTGTGATAATTACTTTTTGGAGCCAAATGATATCGAGGAAGGGGCTAACAATTTGAGGCCTGCCTTTGTCATACTCATATATTTACAATTCAGTCAATTAGTCAGTCAAACAGTCAGCCTTTGTCAGCTGTCACACACATGTGCTTGCATACATAACTTAAGACTCACTTATAGCTATAGAATATATATATATATATGGTGCATGTACTGCTAGTTTGCATTGTGACGAAAATGGGTGCACTTTTTAAATACTCTACAAGAGGGTATTGCCCTGTGAACAGGAAAGTGTGACACATTAAAGGGGCGTGGCAGATATACATATATTTATTATAAATAAAATTACTCTGAATAACCTGAGCAATTAATAAAACTTAAGACATAGAATTTCTATCGATATGCAAATTAAAATTCAATGATTAACTTACGCTTCTCTTAAATATTTGGTTGTTGTTAAAAATATCTTACAAATAGTTATTAAAAAAAATATATGTATATATTTTTAAAAATGTATTCAAACTGATATAATTGGTTTTTATATACATTTTTGAAATCACTTTTATATATTTCTAAGTTAGAGTATTCACTCCTCTATATTCCTATTTTTTTTGGATGCGCAATTAAAAGAAATGTAACCTTCATGAAATTCAATCGCATGACAAAGACTTTAAGCTCATTCATTCTCGCTCCCTCTCTCTTCCAATATCTCTCACCCTCATACACTTATAGTTATACAGTTAATGTTTATTTATATTTTTTCTACTGCGTGTTTTTGCATATAATCTTTAAATGCCACCGAAGTTATGTTCTTATCATTCGGACTCCCTTGGGAAGCTGCGCTTCAATTTGCACTATCGGAAACGCATTCGAATGAGATCGTGAGAATTTTTTTGTCATCTGTACACAAAGAAAAAACTAAAAGAAGTGTTATAAGGAGAAAAGATGCTTAAAGTCCAGAGAGAAAACAGTAAATGCAAAATATAAATAATAAATTAGTAATAAGCAAATGTTGACCACACAATATCCACATACAGTCATGTATTTAGGTCAGTGACATTTGTTCCAGTCTTTGTGTTCATTTGAGTTACGAATGAAGTTTTGCGTACGGGGCAGACTGGAATTGTGGTCAAACAGTCGATGAAATACGTGCGGCACTATATCCGAGAACTACATGTTTATATTTATACGACTCTGGGGACGCTTTAGCTATAATTGAGATGACCACAGTAAGAAATATAAGAAACCTCTATACACCTATAATTCCAATTATCCAATTATTATTTCAAAAATCTTCTGCACTTATTAAAGGATACAACTACTCTACCAGTTGCATATATATGAATGTAAGTATGTATTGGTCGACACAGCGAGCGTCTGCGGGCAGCGCTGCCGCCACATAGGCATCGAAAACTTTCGAACATATGTTTGCATGTTTCTGTCTCGCTTGCGGGCATACAGTGATTTTGCTATTAAATAACATAAACTTTGAACCGTGATATCTCTCTTGTTTGACATAGGATTTAGATGTATTTTTCAGGTTAGTTAGATATGATAAGTCTCTAAGCGAAAGTCAAATTACAACATAGTACTATTTGAACAAATGCCTTAAAAACGGCATTGAAGTTAGAAAGCCTTATGTGAAAAGGGGGCGTGGCAGCTCCAAAAATTTGAATGGCATTATATTAAGGCTGTCTCTAGGAACCCGTAAACCGAAATTGGTGCTCCCAACTGCCATAGTTATTGAGTTATTCGACTAAAACACAAATTTTTTCGAGGTGTGTCTGGTGTTTTACTCATTGAGCGGGCGGTAAGGGACGTGAAAAAAAATTTGAAATAAACTTGGTCTGCGTACATCACTTTCATTCCAAATTTGGTTGCTCTAGCTTATGTAGTTTAGAAAATCCAGGTGCTCATACGTACGGACGGACGAACAGACGGACATTGCGATATCGACTCGGCTGTTGATCCTGATTAACAAAATATATACTTTATGGGGTCGGCCACCCCTCCTTCTGCCTGTTACGCACATCTCGCTTCTGACAAACCTAATAGACCCCCCTGCTCTTTTTTAAAGAGTACGGGGTCTAATGAGCCAGTTAGTCAATTTGTCATCCCATTTTATTTGTTTACATTTAATTACTGTATTCATTAATCTCAATAATATATATATAATTTACTAACTTTACTATCAAATTTGTATTTCTCTCTTTTGTTTTAGAAACCGCAAAGTTTCACTTGGCCAACAGTTGTTACCGTGTTTGTACTTGCCATGGGCTGTGGCTTCTTTGTAGCTCGATGAGTGCCAAATGGGAGATGGAAAACAGTGAACATGTACTTAATTAATGATTCATAGTAAAATAGTTTAACATATAGAACATTGTAATCCCATCTACTTATATATTCTTATCAATAAGTGCATAGTTTATCAACGAAAAATCGAGATGTAAAAGGTTAAGTCATAAAGTCGCACTGAAGTAATTGATCTGCTTCAATGATACCCTATAATAGTGTTTCTAAAGTTAAAGTTTCAATCTTATAGAACAAAATTTCTCAAACTTTCCTATTAAACATTGCCAATTAAATGTGCAAACAATAAATGGCACCATTCAATTAAAAAATAGTGTATGTTTTGCCCCTAGTAAACTATGTCCCAATCACCAAATATTTTATCTAGACGACTTCTCTGACAATTACGATATTCTACTATGTAGAGAATATGTAGGGAAGCAAAAACGTATTGCAAAACGAAAACAGTTATCCTAAACGAGTATTTATTTCAAATGAGATATGATCGTGAGGATTATGTTAAGGACAAGACTGCACTTCAATGACATAATCCGCCCCGAACAAATTATATAGCTGTTAATTACGCTATAAACAATGAACTAAATGAAACAAACCAATTTCGATTATAACATCTGAACGATGAAGAAAAATCAAAACTTACCAAAATTCTTTATGAGATTCAGCACAAAGAAAGTGAAAATTTGACTTTCACCAGTACAATTAAGCATGTCATCCAAACTAAACACGAAGACCCAATCCAAAAGCGGCCATATAAGTATGAGCAAACATTCGACGAAGAAGTCGATCAACAAATTAAAGAATTGATTGAACAAGGTTTTATTAAATCAAACTCGCCTTATTGCTCACCAATTGGGATTGTGCCAAAGAAACGTGATGCATCAGGTAAAGAAAAGTTTCGTTTAGTTATTGACTATCGGAACTTAAATGAAATAACAATTGATGATAAATATCCTATTCCGGTCATGGATGAAATACTACACAAACTTGGAAAATATCAGTATTTTACCACAATTGACCTTTCAAAAGGATTTCATCAGATACAAATGAACTCACTATGTATACCAAAAATAGCTTTTTCAACTAAAAATGGACATTACGAATACACTCGAATGCCTTTTGCGTTGAAAAATTAAAAAGGGTATTCACAAATCATCGTGAAGCTAATCTAAAATTACAATTAGACAAATGCGATTTTCTTAAAAAAGATACGACAGATGGAATTAAAGCAAATCCAAAAAAAATCTTTGCCATACTAAAGTGTTGAATACCAAAAACAACTAAATGAATAAAATCATTTTTAGGCCTTTGTGGTTATTATAGGAAATTCATTCCTAACTTCGCACGTGTTGTAAAGCCAATGACTCTTACATTAAAGAAATTTGCAATTATAAATACCAACGAACCGAATTACAATTCTGCTTTTGAAAAACATAAAACATAGCTATTGGACCTGCTTTGTCTCAAAATCAAAAACAAATTTGTTTCGCAAGTAGAACTTAAATCATATATGCAGCAATTGAAAAAGAACTTTTAGCCATCGTTTGGGCAACTAAATATTTTCGATCTTATCTCTACGGTAGAAAATTCGAGATCCTCAGTGATCACAAATCACTCGTTTGGCTTAACAATATTAAGGAACCAAACATGAAATTGCAACGTTGGAAAATCAAATTAAATGAATTTGATTATCATATTAAATATGTTCCAGGCAAAGAAAATTATGTTGCAGACGCTTTATCCAAAATAAAAATTGAAGAGGACAACCAGTATCACATTTCACTGACAGAAAGTCCAATAAACTATAAACTAGCCGAATTTAAAGAATACAAAATAAATACACACCAAAAGTTATTACATCCACGAATATAGAAAATTACATTATTATTTAAAACAAGTAAGAAAGGCTACAGTCGATCGAGCCGACTGTAAAAGACCCCGTACTCCCATAGTAGTGCCCATTTTATTAAAGTTAAAATTTTAAAATGAAATTAAAAAAATTAAAATGAAATATTTACATTTTGAATTAAAATTAAAAAGTAAATAAATTAACAATCGTCATTGTCAGCATTCGAACCCGCGATCCATACGAATGTTCCATATTGCGTCGCAACTCTACCAGTTGCACCACGACCCTCTTCAATCATTCTTCCGATTATTTGCAAATATGTATGTGTGCTCATACATATGTGTGTATGCATAGCATTGTTCGGCGCGGCCAGCGGCTCCGGGCAGCGCTGCCGCCAAAGCAGGTAGAGAAAACGTTCGAACATATGTTTGTATGTTTCTGTGTTTGTTTGTATGTGTTGCGCGCATGCAGTGATTTTGCAGTAAAATAACATGCACTTTGAACCGAAATTTCTCTCTTGTTTGACATAGGATTTTGATGCCACTTTCAGGAAAGTTAGATATAGTTAGTCTCTAAGCGTATGTTAAATTACAACACTGTACTATTTGATTTAATGCCTTAAAAAAGGCATTGAAGTTGGAGAGTTTTTATGAGAAAAGGGGGCGTGGCAGCTCAAAATTTTTAATGACATTATACTAAGGCTGTCTCTAAGAACCTGTATACCAAAATTTGAGCTCCTAAGTGCTATAGTTACTGAGATATTCACCTAAAACACAAATTTTTTCGAGGTGTGTCTGGTTATTTGCTCATTGCAGGGGCGGTAAGGGGCGTGGCAACAATTTGAAATAAACTTGATCTGCCTGACACAATAACGGACTTTCATTGTAAATTTGATGGTTCTAGCTTTTGTAGTTTAAAAGATCCAGGTGTTCATACGGACAGACGGACAGACAGACAGACGGACAGACGGACATTGCGATATCGACTCGGCTGTTGATGCTGATCAAGAATCTATATACTTTATGGGGTCGCCACGCCTCCTTCTGCCTGTTACGCACATCTCGCTTCTGACAAACTTAATAGACCCCTATACTCTTTTTTAAAGAGTACGGGGTCTAAAAAAGTATTACTATCCAGATTACAAAAAATTTTATTCAGAATATAATTAGACAAAATAAATTACCAATATTCTAAATACGCAACTTTAATAGAAGTAAATGGTCCAGATTGGTTAGAAGCTAAAAGAGCGTTTTTAAAAGTATTTAATAACATGCGAAAACCAATTGAAATAAAAGCAGATAAAGACTCAGATTTTTTATGCACCGCACTACAGATTTGGTTAAAATCAGAAGACGTAAATATATCCACTACAACTAGTAAAAACGGCATTTTAGACATAGGAAAATTCCATAAAACAGTAAATGAAAAATTAAGAATTGTAATTTCTGACACAAATCACTAAGATAAACTATCAAGATTTGAAATAATACTTTATACTTTAACACCACCAGATATTTTAATCTCCGCTGGAACTCCTGAGTATGATACACAACTAAATAAGAAAAACAGAATAAAATAAATAGGAATGAAACTAACCAGGCTTGGTATATTCAACCCTAAGTTACTAAAATATGACTCACTATCACATTTAAAAGCTGAAAAAATTATAAATATTAAAACATCAACTTGGATAAAAACAACTACTACAACTAAAATATTCCACAAAAAATTATAAGAACAAAAAACAATCAACCCCAAACATACAATCAAATATTCAAAAAGGATACAGAGTTAAATCCAAATGAATATGAAATTGAAGAAATTGTATTAGATCCAACACTTTATCCAAAATTAACCGCCTGAGGACTGGCTCATTTCTTAAGGATGGGGAAGTAACATATGTAGTGACATATGTACCCATACAATACGCCTATCTCACACTTTTCATTAATGTTACACATTCCTTTCCCACAGATTTAAGCTAAACATTATAAAATAATCATACAAAATAATGCCACCATTGGGGTTGAAACTGCTGACGTTGCACAAATCCTCGCTGGCAGAATTCTCTTAAATCTCAATCTCTTTAAGATCTAGATCACTTTGTTTACATAAGAGCCAAAAGCTCCATAAGTTGAAAGCCCAAACAATAAAGCCGAGGTTTGTTCAACGTGCCCAGAACAAAGCATAAGTTAGTCTTGATTTATATCTGTACTCAGTAGCTTCGGGTTGAGATTAAATAAATTATAATTTTTTGAGTAACTAACTTACAAATTACGTTATTACATATACATACAATCTAAATACTTTTCTCAATCAATTAGACTATCCTGTTTAAGAGATACTTAAGGAAAACCTTCAGACTGCTCTATTTCAAACTGTAGAGAGGCTAAAGACTAAACAACAAATGGAAAGATACAAATATTTTTGCTAAAATAAACTAATTAGAAAACATATTTTTTTGTGACGCTTTTTACCTAAAAAACTCGAAAGTATTTTTGTAAACTTTTTTAAAGTAAAGCTAAAATTAAGAAGTATTAGAAAAGACAAACAAACTGCACAACAAAGTAAACTGCCATTTTTGAGATACAAAATATGATGTAAGAAGAAATTGTTTTTTGTACATAGTTAATATGCAATATTTGTGTTGATTTTGTCTATATGATTTATCATGTTTTTTTGTGAAATTTCATAGTCATTTATCATTTGAATTATATTGTTTATTCTTCAAATTGGTCGCACAATTTTATAGTTTAGTTTTTAAGCAAAAGAAATTTGAGCAAAGCGATTGTTGAAATTTCCCCCAAAGACAAGTTCTTCCTTTGGTTAACACTCAAAAGCCATCGTTGAATTATCTCCTAACTGGAAATTAATCGAACAGCAGATGCCAAACACTCAATTGATCTGCATATCATAGCCAAAGTCAAAAGTCAAAACTCGTAACGTCGTCATTTTTTTTTTTGAATTGAATTTCACGTTTTTGCCAAATTTCTTAACGTTTCAATGCCAATCGAACAGTGAAAAGTGAAAAAGGATAATAGCAAGAAAATTAAACAAACAAATATAAAAAAAACAAAAAAAAAACTATTCACAAAAATCGCATTATTCTCATGGATTTTTTCTTATCATTTACATTGTGACGCCCCATAATAAGGCGCACAACTCCTTGATGGTACTGGCCGAAAATTGCCAGTACCTACGTTTGGACATTTAAAACGGGCACAGTCCCATTACTGCCAGCCGGCAGTGTACGGAGAGAGGAGAAGAGAGAAGTAAGCAGCACAAGACAGTGTGTTGGCTTACTCTAACTACAGCGCGATCAACAGCAGCAGAGCCAATACATGCGCAGTGCGTGGACAACATCGCTGGATCACAAGAGAAGAGAGACGACACATGCGCAGTGGAATGCAGAGAGCGCCGTCGGGGAGAGCAGCACAGGATTGGTCACAACGCACGCACACACGAAGCTGGCTGCTAGCCACAGAACATTCTGGAAGCGTGCCTAAGCGCTGCCGACAGCGCCGAAAATGCGACGAGCAGCAGCGGCAGAGAAGAGAGAGAAGCAGCGCTGCCGGCCTGACCTACATTAAGTCAATGGCTGGATATACGCTGCCGATGCTGACAACGCCGACGTCGACGCAGGCAGAAAACAATTAGGCGACGTTCTGCATGCTGGCAGAATTTTGGCACGAGTTAGTTGATCTTGAGCAAGCGAACAGTGCAAGTGCGAAATTCGACTAAGCTAAGTCCAAAACCACGCGGCGGGAAAACAAAACACACGTTTGGATACACAAAGGGATTACTACACAAGACGACACAGGAATGACATTGGACACGGAGACGACACCAACAATCAGGAACAACCAGAGGAACGGCATTGGACACAGAGACGACACCAACAACAACACGCGGAACGATACTCGTTGCCAACGAGGTGAGCCACGAGAGTCCCTTAAGATAGCGTTTTATGTGTGGTTAGGGACAACGTGCCTATTAACAAATAAAGCAAATAGCGAAATAAAACAACAGTAAAAGAAACACATGTGCGACATATAAAAATATAAGAATAAAAGTTATTGCATAAAAACAAAGTAAAAAAAACAACGCCACGACATGTGCATATCATTTTTCAGGAATTAGTGCAACAGTGCCAGTGTCCAACGGAGTGACCACCGTCCGCTATTGTGGCTTCGACCGATTAGCTGACGTGTGGATTCACACCGATATCGAAGGTGTTTCGTATCCGTGGCCGTAGCGTCTGCTGGCCACAGAAAGCGGAATGCTCAGATCAGTCCGACGCGAAGTCGCATCCCAACGTTCATGTGCATTGCTAGGAAATTTCTGAGTTTTGTCCAAGAAAGCATCGAAAGCCCCTTTTCTTTTGCGCCCTATTGTTCTTTACTAGTGTTTCTTTGCACAAATATAAATTTTCTGTGAAAGACAGCCCTGGCCGGACTGAGACATACCCCGGCCTAAGATTTGAGTCGTTACAACATCAACCATCTTTTACTTGTATTAATCGCGATGAGAAATATGTAAATTAAGTTAAATTAATAAAAGATTTAAGAATGTAAAAGTGATGCGTTAGGAGCGCCTAGCATTATAGTTTACATTTGTTTTAGTCCTTAAGTTTCAACAATTTATCAGAAACAAGTAAGAAAAGTACAGTCGAGCACGCCCGACCGTAAAATACTCTCTGCATTTTTCCCCGATTAATTTATTAAAATCGGTCTAGAGATATTACCATGTGTAGTACTTGCCTTAAAACACGTTGAAACAAAAACAATCTAAGCATTATCAAACATTCAGCTGTTTGTCTGTATGCGAATACACATACGAAAGACAATATATGATGCATATACATGTACATATGTATGTATGTGTGTATTCGGCGCGGCCAGCGTCTGCGGGCAGCGCTGCCGCCACGCAGACAGCGAAAACATTCGAACATGTGCTTGTATGTTTCTGTCTCACTTGCACTCATACGTGATATTGCAGTCAGTTATCAATATTGTAACGCTTCTAGTTTTCTTGTTAATAGTGCGATTTCTATGCGCCTTTCAGGATAGATTGATCAGTCTCCACACGAATTATAAATTATAATACTAATTTATATAGTAAACAAACGCCTAAAAACGGAACGAAAGTTGAGAATTATTTTTATTAATTGTGGGAAAAAGGGGCGTGGCAGTCCAAAATTTTAAATGTCATAGCATTTACGCTGTCGCTAGGAAGCTCCATACATTGGTGATCCTAGGTGCCATAGTTACTGAGATATTCGCCGAAAACACCGATTTTTTCCGAGGTGTGTCTGGTTTTTTGCTCATTGTGGGCAAATGGGGCGTGGCATCGAAAAAAAAAAAGATTCTTGTATTGAGTGACTAAATATCTGATCGATTGAGACCAAGCTCGAACTTGTAGCTCCTACCATCTCTGAAATCTGTTTGTTCATACGGACAGACAGACAGACAGACAGACAGACAGACAGACAGACAGACAGACAGACGGACAGACGGACATGGCTATATCGACTCGGCTTGTGATGCTGATCAAGAATATATATACTTTATGGGGTCTGCCACGCCTCCTTCTGCCTGTTACATACATTTGCACAAACCCAATATACTCTTGCAGAGAGTATAAAAATTCATGAGAATAATGCGATTTTTGGGAATAGTTGTTTTTTGTTTTTTTATATTTGTTTGTTTAATTTTCTTGCTATTTTCCTTTTTCACTTTTCACTGTTCGATTAGCATTGAAATTCACCTCAAGTAAAAATGACGACGTTACGTGTTTTGACTTTTGACTTTGGCCATGATATGGAGATCAATTGAGTGTTTGCCATCTGCTTTTGAGTGTTAACCAAAGGTAGAACTTGTCTTTGGGGGAAATTTCAACAATCGCTTTGCTCAAATTTCTTCTGCTTAAAAACTAAACTATAAAATAGTGAGACCAATTTGAAGAATGAACAAAATAATCCATATGATAAATGACTAAAAAAGCTACGTAGTACAGATATAAATCTAGACTTACTTATGCTATGTTCTGGGGACGTTACACAAACCTCGGCTTTGAGCGTTTATTGTTTGGGCTTTCAACTTATGGATCTTTTGGCTTTTATGTAAACAAAGTGATCTCGATCTTAAAGAGATTGAGATTTAAGAGAATTCTGCCAGCCAGGATTTGTGCAACATCAGCAGTTTCAACCCCAAAGGTGGGAATAGGTATTCTGGCGAATTGTTTATGATATTTGATAAGTTCGTGGGAAGCCAGAAATGTTATTGTCACCATTTGATTATTTTATAATGATTAGCTTAAATCTGTGGGAAAGGAATGTATAACATAAATGAAAAGTGTGAGCTAGGCGTATTGTGTGAGTACATATGTCTCTACATATGTTACTATATATTTATATATATATATATTTATATTGTTCTTGTGTCCAGTCAACTTTCCTTAACTTAAGAAACACTATTATAGGGAATCATTGAAGCAGATCCATTACTTCTGTACGACTTTATGACTTAACCTTTTACATCTCGATTTTACGTTGATAAACTATGCACTTATTGATAAGAATATATAAGTAGATGAGATAACAATGTTCTATATATTAGACGATTTTACTATGAATATTGAATTAAGTACATGTTCACTGTTTTCCATCTCCCATTTGGCACTCATCGCGCTACAAAAAAGCCACAGCGCATGGCAAACACGGTAACAACTGTTTGAAACCAAGTGAAACTTTGCGGTTTCTAAAAGAAAAGAGAGAAAATACAAATTGAATAAGTTCGTAAATTACATATATACTAGCTGACCCGGCGAGCTTCGTACGGCCTAACAGTCAAAGAATGTCGTGTTACCTTTTAGTTGAACTAATTTGCTTTAATGAACGTAATACAATAATACAAAACAATCTATATATATATATAAAAGTCGGGTTTGTTACAAAACTTATAACTTGAGATCTGCTGGATCAATTTTCATGGTTTTTATACCCTTGCAGAGGGTATATTGTTATTGCCACGAAGTTTGTAACGCATTGAAGGAGACGTTTCCGACCCCATAAAGTATATATATTCTTGATCAGCATCAACAGCCGAGTCGATATAGCCATGTCCGTCTGTCCGTCTGTCTGTCCGTCTGTTTCTATGCGAACTAGTCTCTCAGTTTTAAAGCTATCTTGATGAAACTTGGCACAGATGTGTATTCCCTTTGCAAGCAGAACATTTGCTAAAATCGGCCAGATCGGATGACTATATCATATAGCTCCCATAGGAACAATCGGATGAAAAAAAAATGTTTTTTGAGCTATGTTAACCAAATTCGCTCCATATGCATTTGGCATAAAATCGCGTGTGCAAACCAAATTTCATCCAGATCGGACCACTATATCATATAGCTGCCATAGGAACAATCGGTTCAAAATGCTGAAAATGCTTAGTATGAAAATTTTCTGTGTCTCTTGTACGATTTGAACCAAATTCGCTCCATATGCATTTGGCATAAAATCCTATGTGTACACCAAATTTCATCTAGATCGGACTACTATATCATATAGCTGCCATAGGAACAATCGGTCATTGAAAAAAAATTAACGCAATGTGCATGACTGCAAGGGTATATAATCTTCGGCTGGCCGAAGATAACCTTTTTTTCTTGTTTATTTGTTGGATTTGTCTCCGTCCCGAATAGCAGAATATATCTTAAAAATACTGAAAATTTTACGAAAAAATTTTTGCGTGCGTTCAGAAATGTGTATTCATGTTCAGGTAGGTACTGTTATATTTGTTTGTTTTAAACATTCATTTGTGTAAATCTATGTCTCGATTGTTTTTGCCATCGCATTGGATCTTTGCAACCTATTGAAGATGCACAGCACAAATTCTTGCAAATATACTTCATGGGCAATATCGAAGAACAACTTGACCGGCGTCATGGGATCAACACAGCTACGAAAAGAGCAATTCTCCAAGATTTGCAGCAAATGCTTCATGAACATCACGCATTGGTCAGGCTGTTCAAGACTGCTTTAGAGCGCATGCCAAGTGATGACTATAAAGTTGTAATCAGAGCAGATAAAAGACCAGTTGGAACGCATGAACGTACATTTAATGCTCCAACAGTTGATGAAGTGGCAATCCTGATTGTTGGTGAAAACTTGAAAGCACGTGACCTTGTGCTTACACGACGCAATACTGGGCGACTACAAAGAATATATGAAACGCACCATTCATATGACGCGTTACAATACCCGCTGATATTTTGGCAAGAAGACGATGGATATCACTTTATTATCAAAATGATTAATCCATTGAATAGTAAGATCAATATCATTGTTTTTATTTTAACTTGATATACATTTTATTCCGTTTGCTTTGGTACACAAAAAAAATTATCACTCTAAATTTAGAAGAGAGTATCTGTAAGACTCGTAAACCTATTAGGGGTTCTAAAATACAATTTTTACTGTATTTGTTTCAGGTGAGGAAACTACCAAGGTTGATGATAGTGTATCATAGACTTCCCTCTGCTTAGGATTTAACAGTGGCACATTCGTTTGAACTGATTGGATTAGTTCATGTGGATCATATTCACGTTCACGTTCTAATTCTCTATTAAATGCGTCATTTATCCCGCGATCTGGCGCTGGCATTCCTAACCTTACTAAAAAACTGCCGCATATGAGGTAACACATATCTTCAATCAAGAGCAAGGCCGGGTTGTGCATCTCCGATTCGTCTCAAGATCGGGATTGCTTGAGCTGACACGAATTCGATATAAAATGTCTTCTGACATGTTATCTTTGTATTTGTTCCACAAGTCACGTGGGTTCGATGGGAAGCATGTCGAAATGATGATTGCAAATAATGTGCGTATCTGACTTGGAGATGCAGAAATAATTGCTTCAGCGATTGTCATATCCCAATGAGTATCGTTTTCAAGCAAATTCAGCTCTTGACATGCTGCACGAAATGTGGGACACACTATACCATTATCAATTCGTAGTGATTCAAATGATGTTGGCCCTCGAACATGTTCCAGCAACAACCGCAAATAGAAACATTCATCATTCTTCGGATGAACTGTGTAAATACGACCAAGAGCATCAGCAGAACGCATACCTGGATGACCGGGAACTGCATCGCCTTACTTCCGACGTTGAAATTTCTTCGACGGTCAGTGTTGTCGCTGGAGGTGTTTGGGCACGTTGAGCAGCATTCGACGCTGTGAAATATACTCTCTGACCGTTCTCTAGATGCACCCTCAAATATACAACAGTGGTGTTGGACCATAAGCATCGATAGTTAACATAAGGAAATAATGAATTGTTAGTATAAGATTAAATTAATGAAATTATTAAAATGTCCACGAGTGTACCAAACTCTTATATTTAAGCTGTAAGTCTAATTTGCATTCGGCAGTGCAGCTGTCGCGAGCGGCAGGCAGTTCGTCTCGTTATAACCACACACACACGCTGTCAAGCCTTTCAGCGACATTTCAAGGCTTGATTGTAGTGTGTATCGGTATCGATACACTCGTTGTTGGATCTCTCTGGAGATGTTGACCATAGTGGAATTCTGGATTTGAACAGCCACGAGTTAAAGACACCCATATTGGAGATAATACCCAGAATTGAGCCCAAGAGCGACTCTTCTGTTGATCAGGTAACAGTGCCCAAACGAGTCAGTGTAGGAGAACATAGAAAGTGCAAGCATAGATGCGGCACATAATAAATAAGAACGTACAAACAAATATTGCTCCATTTGTTGCACATTAGACATTGCGTTTCGGCACTGATATATTTGTGATTTCTTAAAAAGGCACAAACACTAAACTTGTGCAAATAAACATATTTATATACATATCAACGTTCGCCGTTCCTCTTTAATATCGCCATTCGCCTATATCTACATACGTTCGGTGGTGGGTTTTTGGCCTTTGTTCTATGCTATTCACAACTTGTACATAAGTAAAGCGCAGTTCGCGTTTACATACATACATACAGACAGCTGTGGAGCTTAAGCTTGCGGTAGTTAACTTGTACTTTGTGTTTTACTATGATTTGCTTTACTTTGTTTGTGTCAACGCTGCTTACATACATAAGCGCTAGCAAACGTACAAACGTTCGCTGATTAAAACAACAAACATTTTAGTTGTTGTTGCTGATTAACTGCAAGCATTTTAGTTGTTGTTGCTAGATTGCATCGTTTGCCTACCTACAAGCCCTTTAGTTGTTATTGCTAGATTGCATCGTTTGCATACGCTGTTGTTGTTGTGCACAGCGTGCAGTCAAATCAGCCGAATATTGCTTATCAGGCAAACATCGCTAATCAGCTGATTATCGTTTGTGCGGGTGCGTTTGCGTAAATTGTTATTTTGTTGTTGTTTCCAACTGTTAGTGCTTATCTGCATACACTTGCGCTTCTTCAGTTGCGGTTATCTCTGTTATTCGAGAAGTTTATCCATCTGAATTTCTGCAATCTTCTGATTATCTTAAATTATATTGACCGCCAACTGTTGTGAAGTATGATTTATCTTTAATCATTTGATTATCTCCCTCAGCCAACTTTGTTGATCGGCTAGTTGTTTTTGGGTATAGTACACTGATGTGCATTCGAATAAATTCAAAATTTTAATTATTCAATATGGCGCACAAAGTAGATCACAATAAGACTGTTGTGGATGTCGACGAGAGCTGACTTAGTGCGCGTTTAACTTAACTTTTTTTAAATTGGAAAAAGCAGAGAGCGATATCGAACGACAAAGGAGTTCACTCATAAATAAAATGGTGACTCCAAGTAAGTTCGAAATTCAGTGCCGGCTAGATATCCTCAATTCATACATTTCAAAACCTATGGATCTGCAGTCAGAGATCGATTCGATAGATCCTGACAATACTAGCCGCGCAATGCTTGAGGATAATTTTGGCTCGATCGTCATACATGTCTGCCCTTAGTGCGTACCAGGCTTCTGAAACTGTGCCTTTACTCTCTCACCACTCTCACCTGCCCAAACTTAAGTTGCCTGTTTAACAGTTTAGTAGACTCCGATCGCTCGCTGTCAAATATTAATCAGTTGTTGTCGTGCTTACCAGATGAGGCGTTAGGCACCAACAGAGCTTTTCAGGTATCTGATGCGAATTACCCGAAGGCATTAGATAGTCTAAGTCGAGTATATGACAACAAATGTCTTATATTTTTCGAAACTCTTGCCCAGTTGTTTGATATTGAGCCAAAGTCTAAGCCATCGGCAATTGAAATTCGAACAATGCTTTACTCGGTATCGGCAATATTTGATTCGTTAATGTCCGTTGGAGATGAACAAGATTTTGCAAATGCAATCTTGATTCATATAGTCATGTCGAAGGTAGATCCCCATACAAAGTCCAAGTATGAGGAACAGCTTGACTATAACACATTGCCGAAATGGGCTGACTGTGTTTTGGCTTTGAACAGACGATATCACCATTTGTCTGCTAAAGAAAGTTCAAAGTTTAGAATGAAGCAGAAATCAGACATGAAATATGCAAAAAAGTCGTCATTTGCATGCACGAAACATGCATTGGAAACTGCCAGGGATTCGCAGCATTGCCAGTTGACGAAAGATTCAATTTCGTGAAATCCAGTCAACTCTGCATAAACTGTTTGTATGCAGGGCACAGAGTGTCCAACTGCACTGCGTCGAAGTGTAGAGTTTGTTCTCGTCCTCACAACACTCTCCTTCAGAAATACGCACCCGTAGGAACATCACAAGCCTCAGCTCATCCTGCCCATGTAGATCATGTTACAACCGCAATCGACCAAGTGATCCTGCAGTCGTTACAGTTCGAGACTGATTCGGTCAGAAGAGAAACGCTAGAGCCTTATTGGATTCAGGGTCTCAGGTGAATTTCCTGACGGAAGATCTCGCTCAAGCATTGCACCTTCAACGCAAAAACGGTAGCTTATCCGTTAAGTCGGTAGGACAGTCGAGTTTGGATGAAAAAAGCAATGTATCGACAATAGTTTTGTCTCGAGTATCGATACATCAGTTCAGCGCCAAGTTTTGGGTGCTCAAACCAATTTGTAGCAGGCACCACCATCAATAGGTGGAAGATTCCAGCAAATGTCGAACTGGCTGACCCTGAATTCCACAAACCGCAGCCAATAGATATGCTTCTGGGAGCAGACTACTTCTTCGACATGCTTTGTACTGTTAAGATTAAATTGGAAAAGAGTGGTCCGTTCCTACAAAGAACTTTGTTTGGTTGGTTGGCATCAGGACGGTACAAGAAAATGCATATTAAAACCCCAATATGCTGCTCTGTGATGCAACAAAGAGAAGATGTTCGATTTGAAGACAGTCTAGATCGACATGGTTGAAGATGTCCCAGAACCAAGTGTGTCAGCTTATTATTATGCGGAACACATTTGCAAACAAAGCTATCGGGACAGCGTTAAATTGCAACCCAAAATACATAAATAAATTTTTTTGCAATTATTTTTGATTTAAATTAAAATAAATATATATTCACTACTTATGCCCTACATGCACTAAAATATATTGAAAAACAAAAAGAAAAATTTAATTAAAAACACCCAACACCAACGCTAACCCACTGATTCCTAAGATATATGCACTTGAATAAAATCCTATAAAAATTAAATAAATAATACAAATGTAAACGTATCACATATAAATGAATTATTTAGTATATGGCATTCTTGAATATTGTCGCTGAAAAAAATATAGAAAATAGATACTATGATTCATGTTAAATAAATTTAATGAAACTCTAAAAATTATAATGAAGGTTTGAGTTTGTTATATGGGGCTATGATATATAAAGGTGTTAAAAAAAATAAATTAGGGAATCTCAAAGACTCACAGGGAGATTCATTGATAGGGAGGGTAAAGACCGCGAGTATCAAACAACATCTTTGATCCTGAACCGAACAATTGTATAAAGCTTTTCTTTTCGTTTTTCACCTGTCTTAATAATATTGGTTATTATTGGTTTGTATTTTAGAAGGCTCGGCTTTCTCTTTTAGATTTCGTATCGTTTCAGTAGGGACTCTATAATAATAATTTTATTGTCGCGGGAACTTAGGACACAGCAAACCCACCCCATCCCGAAAGAGCTGGGGTATTAAAGGGTCACGACCACCGCTGTGAAACCGAGGGTCCACGTGTGTTTCACTCGAGACTCACATTGGCGTTCAATGCGTTGCCACTTAGATTTTGGCACCCATTTTGGAGCACGACAGTTAAAACACGCTATGTTACATAAATTTTTTGGTGCCCAACGTGGGGCTAACTAAAATAGATCCTTTGTCAATACTTTTATAGTTACACCTTTTAAGGTTCAATCTAGAATGTGAAGTACATTTTTTTCTATTCTTAGTAGCCACATCTCCTACGATTGTGACGTCAGAAATCAATATAGCTGAAATTGGTTAAAATTAAATTGTTGAGGTAATGGGTCTTTGGCATTTGGCTTACATCGAATGCACTGCCGACCAATGCCTTTTTTTTATAATTATCAACAGTTCAGCAAAATAATCGGCATAAGATTCACACTCACAATTGTTGCTCATTTGTTTTGATAACCTTTTTGTTTATTTTGTTTTATCGAATCGCTTATGACATTTCCAATATTGTGCTTCTTCTTCTGGAATCTTGCATATTTAGCTAGGAATGAATACCCTGCCGAAGTAGGACAGCACATGTTTGGGTTGTTTGATGACTTCAATAAAATAAAAATAAGAAAGAAAAGTACAGTCGACCGTAATATACTCTCTGAATTTTTTTCCGATTAAATTATTAAAATCGGTCTAGAGATATTACAATGTTGAGAACTATTATTATTAATTGTGGGAGAAAGGGGACCCGGCAGTCAAAAATGTTAAATGACATAGCATTTACGCTGCCACTAGGAACCTTTATACCAAAATTGGTGATCATAAGTACCATAGTTACTGAGATATTCGCCGAAAACACCGATTTTTTTTCCAGGTGTGTCTAGTTTTTTGCTCATTGTGGGCGAATGGGGCGTGGCACCGAAAAAAAAAAGACTTGTATTGACTGACTAAATATCTGATCGATTGAGACCAAGCTCTAACTTGTAGCTCTGACCATCTCTGAAATCTGTTTGTTCATACGGACAGACGGACAGAGAGACGGACATGGCTATATCGACTCGGCTTGTGATGCTGATCAAGAATATATATACTTTATGGGGTCTGCCACGCCTCCTTCTGCCTGTTACATACATTTGCACAAACCCAATATACTCTTGCAGAGAGTATAATGAAATAAAATAATTGTTCAAATTTTTTTTTAAATGTTTAGCACCTGAAAGAAATAATATGCCCCGTTTTTATATTTAATTGAATTTAAGATGCCCATAGGACATAGTCCTCCAACTAATCTTCGATACAATTCTTGTGAAAAATGTGTTTACACTGAGTAATGTAACATGATTGTGTGTTTCGCAATTTCTCACTCCTCAGGAAATGTGAGAGAGTACATTGGTTAAAAACTTATGATAGGTGTCCAAATTGTGTCTCGTTGGTACAAATCCAAGACTTAAAACTAGTAGTAGGTAGTTGTTCGCTTCAAGCGATGCGAACAGATCCTTTAGCCCCAGGTTCAAGTACTCGGGCAGTGACTCGTATCTTAGCGAAGTCTCTTAGAGATGAAGATACTCAAAGGGAACATCGTGAGTTAGAAACGAATGAGGAGCCATTAGTGGAATTAGATAACAGCAATGTTACTAACCAAAATGATCGTTCTCCCTCATGTGGAATGAATGTTAGGAGGTCGTCCTTATCGCTCAACGATTAATCGTCAGGAAGATCCGGTTGATTACTCAACCATTTAAAACATGATGGAGCAAACAGTAACTCGGTTAATGTCGTCCTTGAACATGAGCAATCGAACTCCTCCTCACACTGTAACTCGGCAATCAGTTCAGCTGTCGTCGTCGAGCCATACGTCAGTCCATCCTAGCCAAGTAGCTCAAATAGTGCAAAAATGGAATATCCAGTTTGATGGTACTGAAGAGGGCTTGAGTGTAGGCGAGTTTGTGTATCGTGTAAAAGTGCTAACAGAAGATACATTTGATGGAGATCTAGATGCTGTATGTAAGCATACGCATGTTTTGTTCGTAGGAAGAGCAAGAAACTGGTATTGGAGATACCACAAGAAGGTTGGGCGAATCACGTGGCCCGAATTTTGTTTTTCCTTACGAAAGCAGTATGCAGATTATCGATCAGAATTTGCAAACAAAGAGGAGATATGTTCTTGAAGCAGAAATAGTGTGAATCCTTTACAAACTTTTATGAGGGCGTAGTGTCTCTCATCGACAAATCATCAGTTAGTATAGAAGAAGAATTAGTTGAAATCCTTAAAAACAATCTTCTCCGGAGACGCGTCAGCAGTTGCTGTTTCAACCTGTGCATTCGGTGGGACAGTTGCGAAAGTTGGTTCGAATGTACGAAACTTGGTTGCTGGAACCAATGACCATGTTGATGTCTCATCTCGGACAAAACAGCCTTTACCAAGGAGAAAATAGGCGTTTTTAATGACATTAAGGAAATGTTTCTGCAAGTTCGGGTCAGATAAGAGAATCAACAAGCTCTAAGGTTCTTATGGAGAGACGGAAACCAGGATTTGGAAGTGTCAACATACAAGATGACAGTTATGTTGTGCACAATATATAAAAAATGTAAACGCACAAAATGCCACAAAATATTCAGAAGCTGTAATAGATGCTATAGTAAATAAACATAATGTAGATGACTTTTTTGCTAGCTTCAATACAAAAAAGGAGGCTTTTGAAATAAGTCATGAGGTTAAAGAGGTTCACAAACTGGCAAAATTTGATTTAAGAGGATTCGTGTCAAATTCAGCAGATGTTGAGAAAAAGCTGGAAAACCTTCCCAAAACAACAGTCAGAATTGATATGGAAAAAGAGGACAATATACTCAGAATGCACTGGGATTGTCAAAATGATGAGTTTATTTTTAAACTACAATTGAACCGAGTAAGCAATGATATCGTAAATGCATCTCAATGTCCAACTAAAAGACAGTTGCTCAGTTTGGTTATGTCAGTGTACGATCCTTTCGGAATGATAGCCTACATGATGATTCACGGGAAGGTGCTAGTACATGATGTGTGGACGGTGCAAATTTTGGATTTCTCAGCTAGAACATATTAAAAGATTCAATATGAAAAGGTGCTATTCTCTTCAATTTTTGGACCCATTGGTGAATATAGAGCTGCACATATTTGTAGATGCTAGTGAGATGGCGTTTGCATCAGTTGTTTATTGGAGAATCAGCCTTAATGGTCAAATTGAACTCAAATTTATTTCAGGAAAGACCAAATGTGCACCCATAAAACTGTTATCCGTGCCACGACTGGGAACTCGCTTTGCACATTGTGGTCTGATTCGAGAACTGTGATTTCATGGATGCGTTCCAATCATCGGCAATATAAACAATTTGTTGCTCATCGGATAAGCGAAATATTGGAAACAACGGATGAATTTGACTGGCGATGGGTACCTACCGAGTTGAACGCAGTGGATAAAGCTACAAAAGCACCTCGGCATTTGAAGTATATACCGGACAATGTATGGACAAAAGGTCCACAATTTTTGTTATCAGAGAAACAGTTGTGGCCTTTAACTGAGTTGGATAGCAATTATGATGATGTCAACGAAAGAAAAAAAATTGGTATTTATGATTCTGCCAGAGCCAGCGATGAATATTAGCCGATACTCAAATTATCTACACCTGAAGCGAACATTTGGCTGGATGCTAAGATTCATCGGTAAACTACGTAATCGAGGTGATCCTACTGCTAAAGGAGAGCTTACGTCTTTGGAACTGTAAGCAGCGGAGACATCGTTATGCAAAATGGATCAAAATCAAATCTTTGCTCAGGAGATGTCCAGCCTCAAGGAAACGAATTCTGTTTCAAGAAATAGCACTATGTATTCATTGTGCCCGAAATTAACAGCAGAAGGTGTCATTTTAGTGTTTGGAAGACTTGATCACGCAATTACAATTCCGGAAAGAGCCCGTCAACCTATCATTTTACCTGTGAAGCACGCACTGACAAATCTGATTGTGAAATGGTATCATAAAATTTTTCATCACCAAAATGAAATGAAATGGGCGTTGAACATATGGCTGATGATTATGATATGGGACGTAAGGAGTGTTATTTGGTTGAAGGAATGTTGGAAATCTTTGAAAATTGGAATTGGTTGGAGGTGGCTTCAAACTTTTTTCTTGTTTTACTCTAATGGAATTAGAATTTTTACATTGTTCGTCATACAGATTTTTTTCTTGTAATAGATTTATTAATGATCTTAAATCGGGAATATCACAATTTATAATTTGGATACAAATGTTCTTGGGCAATTTTTGTACAAGATCGTCAATACTTGTTTTTATTAAACGCGTGTACAATATTTTTTCGTCATGGTTGTTTTTTAATTCTAGCTTACTCATCAAAGTCCGCCTACGGTACTCGGCTTCTTCCAGAAATTCTCGTACATTCGCTTTAAAAGGTGTGTTCCTAAATTCTTCCAGTAAGATATCGTTTTTGGTTTGTGTTTTGTAGTTGAGCACTAATTGTTTACGAAGATCCGTCCAGGTGTTTAGGTTATTTATTCCAAGGGATAACATGACATCGGCACTGATGCAACGATCCACAAGTACAAAAATAATTGATTGTTGCCGTACATCATTGGTGGTGTAGAGGGCCAATATGTAGTCGATACGGTTGGCAAAAATATATAGCGTATTTATGTCTCCATTGAATTTTCCAACATCCTTCAATTGATTGATTACTTGTGACATGCTGGCGTCAGAAAGGATTGTTGCGGCTGCTGGTCCTCCTTCCATTTTGTGGTACTTATGTTAAGATTGGTGGTTGTTTATATTTTTTTTTTTTCACTTAAGCAATATTTTATTTTATTTTATTTAATGTATATATTTTTTTTTATTTGTAGGTTTAAATGTTTAACTTTATTGAGATAACCAGGTATGTCTGGAATTATGTTCTCTCCGAATTCTATCGCGTCTTCTTGAATTATTTTCAAGTTTTTTGAACGTCCGTGGCTTTGGCAAAAATGCGAATTTTTGGTTTACGCGTCACTGTCGAGGTTTTTTAATAAAACTTGACGCGATGTTGACCGTCGCTCGGGTTGCCTTCGTGTTGGTTGTTTTTGTCGGATAACAGTAAGCATCAGGATCCTCAATTTATTATTATTATCCTACCGGCTGCGCCAATTAGATATTTTATGTGTTTAATGAATCCAATAAATACCGCGACACATTCTAACGGTAACGTTGATTTTATTTAAAGAAAATGCGGGATTTTAGGTTCACGTCTTTTTTTATTAAAGAAAAACTTAAGACTGACTGACATCTGCTCAATAGATAATAATGAAAGTTCTGTTTACAGAGATTTAAATGTTTACAATTTGGGGGTGACCGCTAAAAGCTGGGAACCAAGATTTGTGCGATTTCTCAGCTTTTGAGTGTGAGCCAAAATATGCTGATAGAGCGGTTTTCGATCATTGCTGATTGATTGGGTGAGATGCGCCGGCTAAGCTGCTCTTTGTTTATGATTGCCGAAATTGTTTACAAGTGGAGCTTGGGAATGTTTATAGTAGCGCAGCTTGGGAATGTTTATATCATATTATCAAAAACAATTCGCCAGAATCGCTATTTCCACCATTGGGGTTAAAAATGCTGACGTTGCACAAATCCTGGCTAGCAGAATTCCCTTAAATCTCAATCTCTTTAAGATCGAGATCACTTTGTTTACATAAGAGCCAAAAGCTCTTTAAGTTGAAAGCCCAAACATTAAAAGCTCAAAGCCGAGGTTTGCTCAACGTCCCCAGAACATAGCATAAGTTTAAGAAAAATAAATTATATTTTTTTGAATAACCAACTTACAATTTACGTTATTGGCGCAGCCGGTAGGATATCGGGAAATATCCAAGTAATAGAAATCGGTCCTTTTAGATCCGCTTATAGAGACTCTTGCATGACCAAGTGACTCTAGGATTTAACACGCAAAGTTTCTGCAAAAAGAGATCCGGTTCAGAACATTACTATTTTGGAAAACAATTTTCTGATGGCCGCAGAAGAATTAACGCGTGTGCTTAAACTTAACAACCCAACTATTAATCGTGGCCCACAGACAAAGTGCGACCGCCATCGAAAACATAATTGCCATATTAAGAATAACGCGCAAAACTTGCAATACACCAGTGTTCTGTTAATAAATAGATCCTGTGAACTATTTTTAACAACTGTAAATAAGGACTTATTTCCAGACTTTACACATCATTAAATTGATCCCTGTAAACGTAGGTTCTTTACAACCCAACAAAAGTAAACAGAAGTGACTATCAACATTAAAATTTTTTTGTGAAAAAAAAAAACATAAACTGATTTAAATATAATAAAAAACTGAAATTAATAAAAAAAAATTACACAACAAAATAAAAACAACATGACAACAACAGCAACGATGGAAATTTCTGAGATGCACCTCAAACAAACACTAGGACAGATACGTCAAGTGCCCATCTTCGATGGAAAAACGGTGGAACTCACTGCCTTTATAAGAAGGATTGATTTCATCATGCAACTATACCCGACCCAAGATGTAAGACAGCACAGCGTTCTATTCGGAGCAATAGAAATGCAGACATCTGGAGCAGCCCAACGTGTTTCCCAATTGTCAGCAGCCACCAACTGGAGAGACCTGCGGAGAGCGTCCTGATCGACGAATTTAAGACACAAACACCGTTTGACGAATTATTGAGACGGCTATACAACAGCAATTATAATAATAGTATCCGTAAGTTTGTAGAAGAATTAGAGTATAAGTCTTTTGTAATATCTAATAAGTTTATGTTAGAAAACCAACAACAAAACACAATATTATACACAAACGCAATGAACAATACTATTAAAGACGTTATCACCAGGAAACTACCTGACAGAATATTCATGACGCTAGCTAGACAAGACGTTACCATTGTTGAAAAACTTAAACAAGTAGCTCAACGTGAAGGACTTTACGAAAATGGCTTTCACGAACGTACCAACCAAAGTAACGAAAATTCAAAATACAACAAACTTAATAATGACAACCGTGGAAAGGGAACTAATCAAAATTATTATCCAAGTCCTAATTATTCAAATCATTCAAATCCAAGCAATAAACTAAAAGAAAATGCTGTAAATAATCAAGCATTATATAAAGAATTCAAACTAAACCTTGATCAAGCTAGATCACAAAACCAAATGAATTATCACAATCAAAACCAAAGACCTTCGAATCCTCATGTTAAGAGACAGCGAGAAAAAACAAGTAGTCACTCCAAAATGGAAATTTCCGAAAATTTTCATCAAGGAGCCTCGGACCAAGAAGAATGAATGCTTTCATTGGAGTAGTTATGAATGGACAGCACTTTAACTGTGTAACTGTCCATCAATCTTATAAAACAAAATTTCTTAAACTTTCCTATTAAACATTGCCAATTAAATGTGCAAACAAGACTGCATTTCAATGCCTTGATCCGCCCCGAACAAATGATATAGCTGTTAATTATGCTATTAGCAATGAACTAAATGAAACAAACCAATTTCGATTAGATCTCCTGAACGATGAAGAAAAATCAAAACTTACCAAATTTCATTATCAGTTTAGTGACATTCAGTACAAAGAAAGTGAAAATTTGACTTTCAGCAGTACAATTCAGCATGCCATCCAAACTAAACACGAAGACCCAATCCAAAAGCGACCATATAAGTATGCGCAAACATTCGACGAAGAAGTCGATAAACAAATTAAAGAAATGATTGAACAAGGTATAATTCGCAAATCAAACTCGCCTTATTGCTCACCAATTTGGATTGTGCCAAAGAAACGTGATGCATCAGGTAAAGATAAGTTTCGTATAGTTATTGACCATCGAAACTTAAATGAAATAACAATTGATGATAAATATCCTATTCCGGTCATGGATGAAATACTAGACAAACTTGGAAAATGTCAGTATTTTACCACAATTGACCTTGCAAAAGGATTTCATCAGATACAAATGGACCCACTAAGTATACCAAAAAACAGCTTTTTCAACTAAAAATAGATATTACGATATACACTCGAATGCCTTTTGCGTTGAAAATTGCCCCAGCAACATTTCAACGTTGCATGAACAATCTGTTAGAAGATCTAATCATTAAAGATTGTTTTGCGTACATGGATGATATAATAGTGTATTCCACTTCGTTGGAAGAACACCTTTTATCATTAAAAAGGGTTTTCACAAAACTTCGTGAAGCAAATCTAAAATTACAATTAGACAAATGCGAATTTCTTAAAAAAGAAACGGAATTCCTTGGACATATAATAACGACAGAGAGAATTAAAGCAAATCCAAGAAAAGTCTGTGCCATACTAAACTTTCCAATACCAGGAAATTCATTCCTAACTTCGCACACGTTGTAAAGCCAATGACTTTAAAATTAAAGAAAGGTGCAATTTTAAACACAAACGAACCGAATTACATTTCTGCTTTTGAAAAATTAAAAGTACTTATAACGTCCGATCCAATATAAGTCTATCCAAATTTCGACAAACCATTTTGTCTTACAACTGATGCCAGCAATATAGCTATTGGAGCTGTTCTGTCTCAAAATCAAGAACCCATTTGTTGCGCAAGCAGAACTTTAAACGAACACGAAATTAACTAAGCCGCAATTGAAAAAGAACAATTAGCCATCGTTTGGGCAAATAAATATTTTCGATCTTATCTCTACGGTAGAAAATTCGAGATCCTCAGTGATCACAAACCACTTGTTTGGCTTAAGAATATTAAAGAACCAAACATGAAATTGCAACGTTGGAAAATCAAATTAAATGAATTTAATTATCATATTAAATATGTACCAGGCAAAGAGAACTATGTTGCAGACGCTTTATCCAGAATAAAAATTGAAGAAAACTTGTTAGGAGAAACTTCTGACATAACTGTACCAACAATCCAAAGCGCCCAAGAGGACAACCAAAATCACATTTCACTGACAGAAAGACCAATAAACTATTTTAAAAGACAAATAGAATTCGAAAAAAGTAACTTAAATAACGTATCCATGACATGTCTTTGTAGCAATCGTACCATTCTTTACCTATCTAGTGTTTCTTTTCCTTTTCATGTCATTGCCTTTACTGAAACTTCGTTAAGGCCTGACATTCTAAATACAGAGATATTCTGCGACAAATTTTCCATTTTTAGGAATGATCGCACCTCTCGTCGTGGTGGTGGTGTACTGATTGCTGTAGATGCTGATGTTTCCTCTGAATTAGTTAATATTAATATTTCTACAGATTTAGAATTTATTGCTATAAAGCTTAATATTTTCAATGTTAGCATTTTTATTACTTGCTCTTATATTCCCCCTTCTTCTGATATTTCTGCTTATTTTGAACATTTCTCAGCTATCAAATCTGTATCTTCTTTAACTTCCGATCGGGATATCCTCGTAGTTCTGGGTGATTTAAACATTGCAGGAACTACTTGGATCTCCACTCCAGGCACTGCTGTATTGACGTCCACGACCCAAAATGATTTCCTTGATCATTTATTTGAAATTTCTCTATCTCAAATTAATGGCATTCCCAATTCATTAAATAAGATGCTTGATCTTATTTTTGTCTTAGATCCATCATTTCCATCTGTTTCCCGTATTGCTCCCCTTTCTGCCCCTGAAGATTCATATCATCCGACTTTGAAATTGTTGATGGAATTGCCCTCTGATTTTACTTGTTAAAATCTATCCCAAACTGACTGGTCATGGCTTTTCAAGTGCGGGGACATGGATGAAGCAGTCGCATTTTTTTATCTCACTATTAATAATTTATTTGACCTTTGTGTTCCATCTTGTATTCCAAGTAGGTCTTAAAAACCAATTTGGTTTACAAGGGAATTAACACGGTTAAAAAACGTGAAATCTAAATTTTATAAGAAATTCAGGGAAACTGGCTCTTCCCTGGATTTCTCTCGTTATGTGATTGCTCGATCTAATTTCTCTGCATTGAACAGCCTGTGCTATCGGAATTACCTTAGAATCTGTGGTCAGCAGTTTCGAGGTAATCCTAAACTTTTTTATAACTTCGTTAATTCAAAGCGCAAATCATCAACACTTCCTTTCTCAATGGTCTTAGAAAATAAGACTGCTAACTCTAATCAGGCTATAGCCGATTTATTTGCCGATTTTTTGTCAATCAACCTATTGAATTCATCAAAATAATCTTAATTTGCCTTATCCGTACAGTGTAAATGACTTTAATTGTAATTTTAGGCCATTGATCACTGACGAATCGCTTTTGAGTGATCTAAAGGCTGTTAAACCTGTTCGATCCGAAATACTAGAAATGTTCTCCCTTTGTCCCTTCAACGCTGTGCCACGAATTATGCTTTACATAATCCGTTTCGTATCTTATGTAATAACTATTATAATCTTTCTGATGTAGTGAGTGGAGCCACTTCTTTGTCTTCTCTTAGAATGTCACTTCTCTCTTACATATCTAATCAATCTACATAGTATTGTTTTCCTTGGATTACTGTAGTATCTTTAAATATACTTCTTTTTTTTTTATATCTTTCTCGCGTATTTCGTTCCCGCTTGCCTTACCTTTACCGCGTTACTCACACTTGATTTTATTATTATTTTTTTTTTTGGTCTGGTTAGTGTTTTTTTGGAGTTTTCATAACCCTTGCAACGAATGTTGGACCAACGTTTCTTAATGTTTTTAATTTTTGTAATACTTCCCCAGTCAGTTAATGAAATAATTAATAAAACTTAAATTTAATTCATAATTTTAATTTGAAAACTTTTTTCGTTTTTAATGTAAATTTAAGTCTTATTCTTAAATATTTTGTTAATTTTAAATAACTTTAATCTAATTTATTTTTCTTTTTGTGTCGACTGCCCAAAGTCTGACAACAAGTAAATAGATAAATAAATAAAATAAAAAAAAACTTGAGTTGGTAGCCATGATGTCTACAAGTTCGTTGTCTTAGTGTATAGACCCGTTGGAGGATAATTGATTTGCTAGTAGCTGGATATGCCTTTACTCACACCCTTGAAATGGTCGATATACACTAATAATCTCTTGATTTAATTTCTTTGAACCTTGGTTCTAATTTAATGGTCGAGCGTATTCCTGGTTACTCCAATGTAACTGATTGAGGATGAGATAGTTAAACAATTTAACCAAAATATTTGGAGTCCAAATTGTGGTAGTTCCAAAATCCTGTTGTAATTTGTAATCTTTAAGTTTTTACCCATTGTAACACTTTTCTTAAGGATTAGCGTAAATTAAAATTTTAACAGATCTATGAGATTACTCCAATAATCTCGTAGATTGTTTCTATTGAGTTGCCAGTAATGGCCGACGTATTTGTTAGATCCCAAATTTGCCTGACTAAAGTTGTAGTTGTCAATTTGTCCTTTTCTCTTCTGAATCATACCACTGGTGGGGGATTCGGATTTGACCTAAGTTAAGTTCGTATTAGTCTTGTCTGACTCTTACCACTGTTGGGGGAAATAAGATTTGTCTGGGTCTCTAAATAGTCGGGGTCCAAATGTTCACTTGTCAGTGAGTTTTCCGTTCTTACACTTTGAGTAAGACCAGAGGGTTTTTCAAATACCTGGCACTTTGAGCCAGCTATTCGGATGAGTATCAGAATGTTCAGATAGTGTATTGCACGCTAAGAATGTTTCTTGAACACTGATTTTATTGGAACAATGTATGGGCTTATATACCATTTTTCTTACAGTCTAAAGATCACTTGTTACATAGGGTGAGTATCTTAGAGCTAACAAACATGTGGTAACAATTAAACTCAAGAATACAAGTGCGCCTACGTCAATTTACACCAGATGGTAATACGATGTCTGCGCATGGGTAGATCTATAATAGAACAAGGGTCACGATGGGTGCGTGCAGATGGTGTTGATCCTTGTTTGGGTTTGCCTCCAGAGGTCTGCGGGTCTCTCGTTACAAAGGGGCCGGTATGGCCACTTAACATGCTCCCGGCCGGTGTGGCCACTTAAACATACTCCCGGCCGGTGATCCACTATTACACATTGGCTGATGTGTCAACTAACAACTGCTTTAAAGTACAGCCGGACAACATCGTGTATTTTTTCTCGGCAATTCGTCAATGCTGCGTTAAATTTTTATAGGTACTATGTACCAGATTGGCTTAGATGTTTTTGCCCTATTTAGGCCATAAAATGCATAATTTTGAAAAGGAAAATAAGTAAATTTATAAGATAGTAATTTGTACTGAATGAACATTTCTTAGAGAGATCTATTAAGTTTGTCACAAGCGAAATGTGCATAACATGCAAAAGGAGTGTGATGGTCAGTTTTAAAGAGCACAATAAATATTCATTTCAATTCTCCTAATTAACATGGTGAGTTCTAAGCTTATAGTTCTCTCATATTACATCTAAAGTTCTAAGCTTTAAACTTTCTTAGGCTTTCTTGGTAGGCACAAAATTTCGCACGCGTGCATAAAGATTTCACGCTATGCTTAAGTTTATCTGGGATAAAGCTCACTTATTTAAGAGTTCGCTATGTCTGCAAGGGAAAGTGAATGAGTGAAATATTTTGAATAGGTGTTTTGTCTTGTTCTATTTACCAAAATCAAGAAATTTGAGTGCTCAGCAGCTTTTGGACATTGTTACCCTTTGATCATTTAAAAAAAGTGATCGGCTCAAACCAGTTGTTTACAAACTGGTACGAAAATTATTAAAGTGATAAAACGTGGCATATTCACACTTTAATATAGGTTAGGTTAGGTTAAGCCGGACGTCCTCAAGGGACAGAGCATAGGACAGTTATGGCCCTTAGTCAACCGGTTGTAGGAGGATTACCACGGCTTTAGGTCCTGTAGAATATGTGCGCGCTTCGCGAACGCTAGAAGGTTACTTGCCGGTGTGTTGGAGGCTTCCATCAATGAGGGGAGTATTGAATTTCCTAGGCACCTAAGCCTCGTGCGCTCTAAGGCATGACAGTGGCATAGGAGGTGCTTTACCGTCTCTGGGTCAGAGACGAGTCTGGGTCATTGCATTTCCTGCAATTGATACTGTTGGTTAATCCTAGCCTAGTTGCATGTGCGGCCGCTAGGCAATGACCAGTGAGTATCCCGACCATCATTCTGCAGTCTTTCCGGGGGAGGTGCAGAATATATTGCGATAGTCGAGAGTTGATGTTATTGCACAGGATCTTGCCAATTCTGCATGTGCGGGTGTTTCGCCATCTATGGCTGATTTGGTCATTGGTGCTTCTCTCCAGATCACTATGTAGTGGGATGTCCACCTGTTCTGTCCTGTTAATTGGTAGGTTAACGCCTGCCTTTTCCAGGTAGTCTGCCTCCTCATTTCCTGGTATGCCCTGGTGGCTGGGTACCCAGTAGATGTGTACTGATGTCGTACGTAATTCATCTAGTGCTTCCCTGTTCACCCTGACGATCCGGGAATTGTTTTCGGGTTTGATATAGTCTGAACGCGATGGCATACACCTCCCTATGGAGCTGTGACCATAGCTTCGTAGCGCCATGTTACCAAGTGCTATGAGACGTTGGGCCGACTTTGCTGCTACTAGTTTTGTTTGTAGATCCAGGGGAGGTAATCCCGTCAGGATCTCTAGTGCCTTCGTTGAAGTGGTTCTTAGTGCGCCTGTAATGCAGATTAGCGATTGACGCTGTACCTTTTCCAATAGGACGAGAAATGTTTTATTTTCCGTAGACGCCCACCACACAAGAGCCCCAAAGAGCAGTGTCGGGCGCACAACTGAAATGTATATCCAGTGCAGAAGTCTGGGTGACTGGCCCCATCTCCTGCTTATCATTTTCTTGGATGTGTATAGCGCCATGGTGGCCTTCTTCACCCTTTCTTCTACATTAGCTCTCCATGTCAGTTTGCTGTCCAGCACTGTTCCTAGGTACTTAATGCGGGTGCTGGGCTTGAGTTGTTTGTCGTTCAGTTTCGGGGGAGTCCAGTACGGTACCTTGTACTTCTTGGTAAAGAGGATGAGGTCGGTCTTTTCTGCATTTATATGTAGTCCGGCTTTCTCCGCCCATTTACATATTTCCATGAGGGTCCGTTCCATTATGGAGCTGAGAGTCGATGGGCATACTCCCGTTATAATTATACCTATGTCGTCCGCATAGGCAGTTATTTTAGGGGCTCTTCTATCAACTCTCTTAATTAGATCGTCGACAACTAGGTTCCATAGAAGGGGAGAAAGGACTCCTCCTTGAGGGGTACCCCTGTTCGCGATTTTTATTGTGGTTGCAGTGCCCCGTTCTGATTGAACTTTCCTGCAATTCAGAAGGTTTCTAATCCAGTTGGTGATCGTTGGGTGAGTATTGGTAGTTGCTAGCTGGTCGATTATGACCTTGGTGCTAACATTGTTTAACGCTCCTGAGATGTCTACAAAGGCACTCAGAGCATATTCGTTGTTGTGTAGGGTTCGTTCTATAGTCCCCACTAGCGAGTGAAAGGCCCTTTCAACAGACTTGCCCTAGGTGTACGCATGCTGATCAGCTGACATCTGTTCCTCTGCCGAACTTCTTATGCTGAGATCTAGCAGGTTTTCCATAGTTTTTAACGTTAAGGATGTGAGACTTATTGGTCTACAATCCGATGGGCTATTATAACTGCATTTCCCCGCTTTGGGAAAAAAAGCAACTCTTGCAGTTCGCCATTGAGTTGGTATGTGGCCAGTTTTTAGGCAGGCTTCGTAAATCTTAGCCAGCCATGGGGTGACCGCATCCTTGGCGGTTTGTAGCATGGCTGTATCTTCGTTGTGGTGAATAATCCTTCGGGGAGTATGTACATTTGTTCCATATTGTTGTGTTGTTCGTCGGACACAGGTTGTGTTGAACAATCAGGAAAGTGGGTGGTCATGAGTGCATCTAGAGTTTCCTGGCAGCTCTCTGTCGATATACCATCTCCCAGCTTTAGTTGACTTTGAATTGGTCGCTGTTTTGACAACAGCTTTCTAAGTCTTACGGTTTTAGGTACCGATTCCAGATTGGAACAGAAGTTCCTCCAGGTGTTTCTTTTGGCTTTCCTGATTTTGGACTTGTACGTCCTGAGCGCGACTTTGTATTCGTCGTGGATTATTTCCATACCGGTCTGCTTTGCAAGTTTAAACAGATCCTTAGTAGTGGCTGTCTGTATTGAGAGCTCGGAGTTCCACCATAGTGGTTTCGATCTAGTTTTGCATTTCGATGGCCGGCATGCGCTATTGTAGACATCAAGCAGAGTTTTATTGACGATCGACATTGATTTCTCAATTGCAGATCTGATGTTGTCTGGTGGGCTGAGTTTTTCTGCCACAAGACTCCTGAACTTGGCCCAGTCAGTGTTCTTGGGGTTCTTATACTGAGTTGGTTTGGGGCTGTGACCCTCCAGTTTGTTATTGCTACACCTGTTGCGAGTGGGACCTACGTATGTATGTGCCTCCCCGTGTTAGCGATACTTTGTGTTGTGGTTAGTAAGAATTCAAGTAACGACTCACCCCTGATGTTGGTGTCGGTTGATCCCCATACGCAGTGATGTGCGTTTGCGTCTGTGCCGACTACAAGATGCAAGTTGTTGTTGCGGGTGGTCTCAGCCACAAGTCCCACCAGCTCATCCTGTGGTGCTGGCAGGTCGTGTGCCATATAGCAGGATGCTATTATGAGGCGCATCTTCCCGTTCTCCACCATTACCGCCGTTAGGTCATCAGTGCTGTAATTAGACATGAGATAATCATCTTCCCAAAGCGTGGATACAACACGTCTTTCGCCTCCTTGTTGATCTGGAGGATTACACTTTGGCCCCCCTTTTGATAAGGAGAAGGGACCAGCATGCATTACCTTCCAGTCTCTGGTTGGCACTTCCTTATTTTGCCTCTGTAACAGACGCAGGGCTTGTTCGCTTTTGACCGCGATAGGGAAGAGAACTTTTGCCTTTGGTTTAGACGGGATATTTTCCCTGTCGACCACCTCCAGCAAAGCTTCATCCCATACCGCTCCAAAAGTCGGAACTACCTTCTTCAGACAACTAATTGTTGGCTTGTCGTTAGATTTGAGGATTTTTGCGTCGTTCAGCCGCGTAGCCCCATCGAAGGTAGGCATGGGAGCCTCCGGATCCTCCTCTAGTCGTTCCATTAGCGAAAGTATTTGAAAGTATTGAATAAATGGACATCAAGACTTGTATGGTTGAGAACAAAATTTGAACTCACTTTATTTCTTAAAATCCTACGCATTATATAGCTACAAAATTACATTGGAGCATAGCTTTCCTATAAGATATTGTACCCCACGCAAAGGATAGAGCGTGGTTTTATATTTAGATGTATTTTTATCTTAGGCTTTGTTGACAAGCATGGAAACGGGTCGCAAGCATAGATAAACATATACATTTTTAGATTAGACCTTTTTGGGTTTACATGGTTTCTTATAATAATCGCCGCGTTGTTCATTTCTGTTAATATAATATGTTCGTGCTTGAACAATATAATTCCGCTCGTTTTGATTGCACCAGCCTTAAAACAGCTTCGAATTGACTGCACGAAAATTTGCAATAATATATATATATATATTTCAACTGACTTAGAGGTATGAATATATATTTATTTCATTTTTATACTCTCTGCAAGAGTATATTGGGTTTTTGCAAATGTATGAAACAGGCAGAAGAAGGCGTGACCCCATAAAGTATATATATTCTTTATCAGCATCAATAGCCGAGTCGATATAGCCATGTCTGTCTGTCCGTCTATCTGTCTGTCTGTCTGTCCGTCTGTCCGAATGAACCGTATGATTCAGATATGGTAAGAGCTACAAGTTCGAGCTTGGTTTCAATCGATCACATATTTAGTCAGTCAATACAAGAATCTTTTTTTTTGCGATGTCACGCCCCATTCGCCCACAATGAGCTAAAAACTAGACACACCTCGGAAAACTCGGTGTTTTCGGCGAATATCTCAGTAACTATGGCACCTAGGTTCACCAATTTTTGTGTGGAGTTTCCTAGCGACAGCGTAAATGCATTGACATTTAAAATTTTGAACTGCAACGCCCCTTTTTTTCCACATTTAATACAAATTTGTTAATATAGTACAGTATTGTAATTTATAATTCGTGTGGAGACTAACTATATCAAACTACCCTGAAAGGTGCATTGAAATCGCACTATAAACAAGAAAACTAGAGGCGTTACAATATTGATAATTGAATGCAATATCATGTATGAGTGCAAGCGAAACAGAAACATACAAGCACATGTTCGACTGTTTTTGCTGCCTGTGTGGCAGCAGCGCTGCCCGCAGACGCTGGCCGCGCCGAATACACACAGACATACATGACATACACACAGACATATGCACCATATTTTGTCTGTCGTATGTATATTCGCATACAGACAAACAGATGTATGTTTGATTATGCTTAGACTGTTTTTGTTTCAACCTGTTTTAATGAAAGTATTACATAATATAATATATCTAGACCGATTTTAATAATTTAACCGGGAAAAAGATGCAGAGATAATTTAACAGTCGGGCGTGCTCGACTGTACTTTTCTTTGTTGTTTTAATGGTGATAATAAAAGACACCTTATTTAATGCCGTGTTTTCCCCCGTCGCAGGAAGTGGCTAATATATATATTTATTTATTTCGCTTTACATCACGAGTGCAGTTTCGTTGGATTTTCTCAAGTCGACATTTTAACCTCGCTGTTTCTTCGGAACAGCACACGGACCTTTTCTCAGAGACCTTTTTCCAGAGAATGGGCTCATCTCGACGGATACTACAGAGATGAAAAATTTATTTTGTAGTACAGGTTTATTTTAATCAAAGAATGAACACGTATACCTAAAGTTGGAGCCGTCTTGTCGAATATTCCCAAGGCGCAATACAAAGGCACAACTCGAGGAGATTCAATATGCTGTTCATGGTGACCTTTTTATAGTGATTTTTGTTACAGCCGCACTCGCTATATTGCAGGCATGTGTACTGCTAGTTTTTCAACATCGACGGAATCTGCTAATTTTTCATTCTCTTATTTGTTTTGTGTTCTAAATGATGAACGAACATCGGGTATATAATAATATTATTTTTATACCCGTTACTCATAGAGTACAAGGGTATATTGTAGTCATTAAAATGTATGTAACAGGTAGAAAGAGGCGTGGCAGACCCCACGAAGTATATATATTTTTGATCAGAGCGCCCAACACTTTTGTTGTGCCAAAAAATAAAATTGTACTTCTTGGCTTCATAGATAAGAGAGATGAGACTGTCTAAGTGAAGACAACGAAGTGAAAGATTATTATTGTTAGTACATTAGGATACGAATCCGATTGCTTACAATTGATGTAAAAATGGTTTTTATTAGAGATTAGATGCAAGAGAGATGTGCTTTTCAAATTTAAGTTTTAAAATCAGTGACCGACTCTACTCTGTGAAGAGGTTCGACATTTTGAGAGTAGTTATTATGGATAGGCGTTCTTCTACATTACACATTACGTTACGTTTTTTGAAGTTAAGATGTAGAAAAATAATTTTGTACTCAGGCAAGAATCTATTCGGGATAAACGTAGTATTACATTATCGGCATACATCCAAACTCGGGAATGAGAATTTGCTATAGGCAAATCATTGATGAGTAACGAAATAAGTAATTGCCAAAGATGCCTTCCTTGAGAATTTCCAGTGACTAAATAATCGAGAAGCTACTTTGCTTACCTTTATTTATAGTTATTCTTTTGATCGTGGTACAATTTTAACTAGTTTTTATATTATATGGTTGCTTACAATATTTGGTATCGACAAAACGAAAATAATTTTTTTGCATGCTTTTAAAGTATATACTTTTGCAAATATATGTGCAAAATTTCATCCGGATCGCATTACTGGGTTAAGTTACAGCCGTCTGTAGCGCGCAGGTCATGTCCAGTGACTACCTAGATACGCAACTTTAAACGCAGGAGTGTGACGGTCAGTTTTAAAGAGCACAATAAATATGCATTTCAATTCTCTTAATTAACATTGAGAGTTCAGAGCTTATAGTTCTCTTATATAACTTCTGAAATTCTAAGCTTTAAACTTACTTACATGGTAGGCACCAAATTTCGCACGTATGCATAAAGCTTTCACGCTTTGCTTAAGTTTATCTGGGATAAAGCTCACTTATTTAAGAGGTTGCTATGTCTGCAAGGGAGAGTGAATGAGTGAAATATTTTGGATTGGTGTTTTGTGTTCTTCTATTTTTCAAAATCAAGCAATTTGATTTGATAATTTAAAATAGCGGTAGGAGTTTGTATTAGGCAGTCGGCGCCCTCTATCGACAGCGCGGGGAGCAGTTGGATACAACTAAGCGCGATGGTCAAAAGAGTTTTGGTGGTGAAGCTGTGTCGCAACTGCTGCTGCGCTGCTCGATCGCGTCCGCCGCGGATTATTGTTCGATCGGCAGCGAAAGAAGTAAGTTGTTGGCAGGGGGGCGGTAAGGTCCCGTTAGGTATTGCAGCAAGAGAGATTAGGGCATAACTTTAAGCCGAATAACAAATAACTAAATAAAACGATATAGAAGCTAATCCAAGTCTTTATCTATCTTGAGTTAACCCTAACAACTAATCGGTAGACAGGCATGGGCTTGGTCCTGCCTTGCCGTGGACTGCTCCCGGCTTTTCTTCGAACTAACTTGTAGATCGTCGTCTGCCTAATCCCGCCTGCGGGATTACTCCTGGCACAACGTACCTGTAACCAGCATACAGGTGTGGGCTTGATCCTGCCTTGCCGTGGACTGCACACGGCTTTCACAGAACTAGTTTGTAGATTGGCGTGGGTCTAATCCCGCCAAATCGAAACAAAAATCGAACAAAATATTTGTGCAGTGGGCCAGTGACCAGTGGTTAAGGTGCAAAAGTTGGATTTTTCTCCGTTCTTTCTTTTGAAAAAAAAGACATCAAAAAAAATTATAAACGCGCAGTGGGCCAGTGCCCGGTTTGCCAGAAAAACGGTTTTGCTCCACCAATTTTTTTCCAAAGTTGAACCCAAATCGAGCCGGAAAACCCATTATTTTGTCCCGAGCATGCTGCTCTGCCTGAGGGAGAAACAATATACATTATGCGCGATTGGCAAAAACAGTGACAGAGTGGTCTGAAACCGAAAATAAAAAAGAGAAAACGAGGAATCGACAGCAAATCTGAGATGGTCAGAATGGAATCAGGTGAGTCGAAAAATCCTGGGGTAGGCATGCGCTGGGTGTACTACCGACGCAGTGAGGACCTGATAGCGATACTGCGGGAGCTCGGGCTGGAGGATGGAGGCCGCGTTGAGGATCTACGCAAAAGACGTTTGTCGTTTGTCGGAGCTGGAGGCTCAATTCGCTAAGCCCAAGAATTGCCCCAGACTAGCGAATACCTTAGCGCGGACTTGCGGGAGGCGCGCCTATATGGGTAGGAGGATCCGCCGTCATGGGGACCATCCTCCGTGGATGCCAAGTTTCCGCCGGAGATTCGGCTGAAGTGGGTTCGAGAGGGTGTCGGAGATGTGCCCGGGCCATCGGGTATAGTGCAGCGCAGGAGTTGAACCGAGTGTACGAAAATTCCTCACCGGAATGTCGCCTGTACGTACGGAGGCAGGATTTTCCGACGCTGTCGCAGCTCACACAAAAGGCGGCGGAGTTTGAAAACGTGCAGGAGCAGAAGTGGGCATTCGCAAAGAGTGGTGGTGGAGGAGCCGAAGAAAGTTCGCACCATGCACACCTGAACCGGCCAGCGTTACCAAGGGATTGGCCGGGTAACCCTTTCAGAGTCGCGTTAAGAGGGCCGCCTGCTCCGACGCTTCGAGGCCACCAATTAATTGATGACCCATAAAGGGATTGCGGTCTTCGTCCCTCGCGAGCGTGCCTTCGTTGTGGGCAAACAGGGCATTTCGCTCGCGAATGCCAGAATGCGAGAATTATGCGGGTCTGCGGCACTCCAGGCAAAAACAGGTGGGATTGTTGCGAGTGTGCTAGAGCGGGAGCGACCAGAGGCCACTTCCCCCACCCCGGGAGGGAGTGCTGATCCGGCAGGCACTATTGAAAAGTCGCGGAGTCCACATAGTGCCCCAATAGTGTTGGTCAAGAAGAAGACAGGGGAATGGCGCATGTGTATCGACTATCGCCAGCTTAACGCACATTCTATTCCAGATGCGTACCCGGTCCCTCGGATCAACCATATCCTCGAGAGATTACGGTCTTGACGCAGAATGTCGACGACCAGGAGAGAGTCATCGCGTACGCCAGCAGGAGAAGGAATGTTTAGCGATCGTTTGGGCGATCGGAAAGCTGCGGTGCTATCTGGAAGGATATCGGTTTGAAATGGTAACGGACCACTTGACCCTAGAGTGGCTTAATTCTATTGAGAGCTCCACGGGAAGCATGGCAAGGTGGGCACTTGAATTGCAACAGTTTCAATTTGACGTTCGCTATCGCCGGGGTAAGTTATTCACTAATTACGTAGAAGAAAACGGGAATCTGTACAGGAACCTGGGCCGAAAGATAGATGACGAGGTTCATATACCCTGGAAGTTGTATGTCCCGAAGGATCAGAGGAGTGCCATTATGCCAGGAATGTTCAGGGACGCCGCTCGAGGGTGCTGAGGTGCTGGTGAGGTGCTGGTGAGGTGCTGCGTGAGGTGTTGTGTTGCGAGAAGTGCCAGAAATTCAAGACAGAAAAGAGGAGGCCAGTGGGAAAAAGGGTGACGAGGCAGGTGGCGAAGCCAATGGCTGTGATGTGTGCGGACTTCGTGGGACCTCTTCCTCGTTCGAAGCATGAAAATACCATGTTGCTAGTCTTCCATGACGCGTTCTACAAATGGGTGGAAATGATCCCCCTCAATAGAGCGACGGCGGCACTCCTACAATGAGCGTGACGTTTAGAGCGTAGTGCCCTCAGGAGATCCCCACCGAGACGAATTAAAAGAGCGTCAAAACGATGATCGCTCAATTCGTAGACGGGCAGCAGAGCTCCTAAGACGAGCTGCTGCCAGAGATATCATTGTCCGTAAATACGAGCGTGTCGGATTCGACAGGGTCCACCATACCTGGTACAGGGAATGTAGCCGCGCCTTCCCGCAGCTTTCTGCAAAAAGGTCACTCGCAAGTCTGCCACGGCGCAAGTGAACCAGAGGGAAAAGGAGGAAAGGATGAGGGAAATCTTAGCAATTTCCAGAGGGCATCGAAGGATCAGGGGAGGGCATACAACTTGCGGAGGGAGGCGTATTTAAGGTGCGTGGATGCATTAACTAATGATAACGCCCAATCCCAAACGATCCATAACACTCGAACCGTCAAATGGTCTTGCATAATTAACATTAAGAATTCATGTAGGTTGTAAGCTGCACTGATAGGGCGCGAGAGCACTGCACTCCGTGTTCAGAACAACGACCAACATCTTTAAGCGGTTTGAAGGCGCTTTCCTAGCCATGAGAGTGAGCACGACGGCAGTGTACATCCGCGCCCCTAATTTTCGTTGCACTCCACGTCACCGGAGAGGTCGACGATGCTCACGGACTGCGACGAAGGGCCAGCTCAATGTAAGGCGGGCCCTTAACTAAACGCCTTACATGATTTAGAAGTATTGTCCTTTTCAGTTACGTTATATTAGTCCGTAAGTAAGCCAATGAAATCCCGTAGTTGTAAGAATTTCATTGTTAATTTTAAGTTTGTATTTATGCCATTGAAGGCCATTAAAGTTATAAGTTAAGGAAAAAGGTGTCAGCTGTTCTTTAGTTCGAGCTAAGCGGTAAGAGTTTGTACTAGGCAGGCGGCGCCCTCTATCGACAGCGCGGTGATGAAGAGAGTTTTGATGGTAAAGTTGTGTCGTAACTGCTGCTGAGCTGTTCGATCGAGAGCGCCGCGGATTATTGTTCGATCGGCAGCGAAAGAAGTAAGTTGTTGGCAGCGGGGCGCTGGGGTCCCGTTAGGTAGTGCAGCCAGATAGATTAGGGCATAACTTTAAGACAAATAAAAAATAACTAAATAAAACGATAAAAAAGCTAATCCAAATCTTGCTCTATCTCGAGTTAACCGTAACAACTAATCGGTAGACAGGCGTGGGGTTGGTCCTGCCTTGCCGTGGACTGCGCCCGGCTTCTCTTAGAACTAACTTGTAGATTTGCCCCTAGCCAGAACTAATATGTAGATTGGCGTGGGTCTATTATGTATTTTCTCCGAAAACGACTGCAGCGTCTTGCAAAGAGAGAAACATAAATTTTTGTGCAAGGATCGGACCCTCGGGCAGATTAAGATCTGTACCCCGGCTGGGAAACATCTTTACAATATATTTGAACTGACATTGAGGTGTGAATATATATTTGTTATATTTTGCTAAATGGTGATAATAAAAGACACCTTATTTAATGCAGTGTTTCGCCCCTTCGCCTGAAAGTGGCATATATATATATATATATATATATATATATATATATTATTAGATATTTTATGTTTTTAATGAATCCTATAAATACTATACACATTCTAACGGTAACGTTGATTTTATTTAAAGAAAATGCGGGATTAAAGAACAACTTAAGACTAACTGACATCTGCTCAATAGATAATAATGAAAGTTCTGTTTACCGGGATTTAAATATTTACAATTTGGGGGTGACCGCTAAAAGCTGGGAACCAAGATTTGTGCGATTTCTCAGCTTTTGAGTGTGAGGCAAAACATGCTGATCGAGCGGTTTTCGATCATTGCTGATCGATTGGGTGAGATGCGCCGGCTAGGCTGCTATGTACTTTTGTTATATAGACATACTTTTTTTTCTGGATTAATATTATGGGATTGCAAGTTATATATTTTAAGTATAGCAATATGATTATGAATATAATGATTATAATTATTATAATTGTATTTGTAAGGTCATTATTCTGTGATACTATTTTTACAATATCATCATGTTCTATGGGTTTAACTTTAATAATTTCCATTGGTGGATACAATGGTGTAAGATCCACTTCTGGTTGTAAGTAATTGTCGCTTAATATTATATTATTAATTTTTAGTTTACATTGATTGATATTAATTATTTTATTACCTTGAATATTAAGATTGACATTATTTTTCTGATAATTTTGTGTTACTGTTGTATTAGAAATGTTCCATGTTACAATAGTGTTAGGCTCAATGTATTTAATCATTTCTTTTGAATTTATGCGCTCAAAGTTACATATTGGTTTAGTGTGTAATAACATTTTCGTAATACATTCATCAATAGTTGGTTTTTTTTCTCTATTATAAATTTTATTGTCTTTTTCAAAATAAGATGTAGTACTACTGTAGTCGAGTTGATAGCCATCGTGGTCGGGATATGGAATGATTTTAATGGTGTTAGTAGATTGAAAGGCGATTGGGATATGGGATACAATTAGTATGATATTTATTATGTTTATGTTATTATGTCATTTATATCTTTAGTTTGAACAATATTTAAAGATAAGTTTTCAATGTTTTTCTCGAATTCAATTCTGTCATTATCGTCGAGTGTGCCAAAAAGAAATTGGTATAATAAGCCTACAATGTTAAACAGCTCGCGTTTATTACGATTCTCAAGATGAAATATTATACCATTTAGTTCTTGTTGTAGTTTAGAGTATAAATAATTGATTTGTGATGAATTTTTAAAGTTAGGAATGGTTCTACGAAAATATTCGTTTGTTATTATTATTTCAGCTACGTTAATTCGCAAAGAATGATGTTCAAATCTAGTTGGTAATTCTAAAGGTTTATCTGAGAACAGTAAGTATCCGTGGTCCATATCCAAGTTATTGATTAGAATTTGTTGCGCGTGACATATGGTAAAGAGTGCGAACGATATTATGATTATATGTATGATTATATATACGAACCTGTGGAGCTTCAATTTGGTTAATTTTCTTTCGTTTTTTAAATTGTGTTTTATAATAATGTGTTCTATTTTTGTTAGTAATTTGGTAATGATCGGGATCTATTTGTGTGACGTTTTGGTTGGCTTTGAATGGGATTTCCAATTTTTCTTCTTGTAATGGTCCCTTTCGGTATCTAGTATGGATTTCGTATTCATGTCGGCCACTGTTTGTTTTGTTATTTGTTTATTTGTTTTCTGAATTCCTGGATGAAGAAGTTTTTCATGAGTTTTAATATTGAGTTCTTTAAATTCGGCGTATGAATTTATATTTTTTAGCTGGGTAAGGCTTCGAAGAATTTTAGTATGACTGGTAGTCATTATTTCTTTGTGTGCGTTTTGAATTACTTCAAAATCGGCATCACTATCAATAAACAACACACTAGACTTGGTGCAAAAGTGATCAATTAAATATTGTTTGGCCTTTTCTATTGTCATGTTATCATATGTGATGTGAATAATTAGTTTTTTTAAGTAATTTTCTTTTTTAATGTTTGGAACGCCTTTAGAAAATATTATTTGCCTTTTAAATGTGTTTATGGGTTTCTCGGTAGTAAATATTAAGCTGCTATTGTCTTAATCAGAACTATGCTGTGTTTCCTCTCCAAAATAGGCTTGCTGTGTTTTAAAGCGTGATAAAGCGCCGGCTATGTGATTATTCTTTTCTTTTATGTATTTAATGTTAAAATCATATTCTGATAATTTAACTCTCCATCTAGTTAGTTTTGAATTTGGCTCTTTCATTTTGTAGAGCCAACATAGTGGTTGATGGTCACTATTTATTTCAAAATGTCGTCCCAGTAGATAATGTCGAAAAGTTTTTGTTGCCAATACAATAGCTAAAAGTTCTTTTTCTATGGCACTGTAATTAGTTTCTTGTTCGTTTAAAGTTCTGCTAATGTAACTAAGTGGGTGTCCGTTTTGAGAGAGTACAGCTCCAGACTTGCATCTGTAGTTATCTGATGTGTCCAAGGAAAGTAGTTTCTTGTTTAAGAAACTCGCATTTATCAAGTTGTAGTTTAAGATTAGCTTCAGAAAGCTTTTCGAAAGCTAGTATAAGTGAATGTAGATGTTCTTCTAGCGATGTGGAAAATACGATAATATCGTCCAGATACACTAAACAATGCTTATTTAATAATGGCCGTAAGACATTATTAATGCAACGTTGAAAAGTTGCAGGAGCATTTTTTAAACCAAACGGCATACGAAGGTATTCATAATGACCATTTTTGGTTGAAAAGGCTGTTTTATGTATTGCTTCCGGATGCATTTGCAGCTGATGGAAGCCTTTCGCAAGATCAATTGGGGTAAAATAATTACATCTACCTAGCTTCCCTAATATTTCGTCCATGTTTGGTATCGCGTGTCTGTCATTAACAGTTACTTCGTTTAGTTTTCTATAGTCGATTACTATTGTAAACTTTTGTTTACCTGATGCGTCTTGTTTTTTCGGGACAATCCATATTGGACTGCAATAGGGAAAATTACTGGGCCTTATGATACCTTTTTCTAACATATATTGGATTTGTTTTTCAACCTCTTGATCGAAGGCTTGAGGGTAGCTGTATGGTTTGGAGTATATTGGGGAGTAATGGGTAAGGTTGATATTGTGTTTCTCTTGATTGCTGAAACTAAGTTGATCTCCTTCTTGAAACTGAATATGCTGATAGGACTTTAATAAATTTTTTAATTTTTATTTCTCTTCTTTATTTAGATGATCTTAACTATAAATATTTGAATTTTCCTGTAGTTGTGCATTGAAATTGTGCGCGGACTCAGGACTATTGTAATATTCTGCAGATACAGAATTTGGATAGGCTACAAAATGATTTTGATTTATTATTGGTGAATCATTTATTAATTGGTATTTTTTATTGAATAGTGTTACCGACTGTGATTTGTAATCTATTACTGCTTGAGCTTGAGATAACAACTTTCTACCAAATAATTTCTACCAAGTCATAATCCGAAGAGAATTCATGTAAAAGGAATTCACTATTACTCTTGAATATGTTATTAGAAGGAACGTTGATCTTTTTTGTAATTGTTAATGGCCCGCTAATTGTTTGAATGAGACATTCGGTATCTACTACTTGTAGATTGAAAATATTGGATGTCATCATATTCACTGTAGAACCTGTATCAATAAGACATTTTAAATTTATTCCTTTATGGGTCAATTTTATAAATTGTTGTTGTCCGAGGATGGTTGCTGAAAATTTTCAGCTTGTTCAAGTTCTATCTCGTTATACTGCTCAGTTTCGGGTTCAGCTACTAGCATTTGTGAATCTGAATAATCAGAATTTTGAGAATATCGTCTGCTCTTGGTAGTATTGAGGATAAAAGGCTAATTAATTGAAAAATTCTTGTTGCAAATATTCATTACAGTTCAGTTTTTCTTGGTTCCTGGCCTCGTGATCTATACTCATTTTACTTTGCGCACTTTCAGCTGGTCTAGGGCGTTTGATTAGTTGATTGGATACACCAGGATTGGTGCTCTCTGTGGAATGGTATTCTGATTCTGTCCGAATCGATTATGGTCAAATAAGTTTTGACGGAAATTTGGTCTAAGTGCAGACTGTATTGGTCTTGTCGGAATCGGTACGGGTTGAATTGGTCGAGATAAATAAGCGTTAGTGTAATGCATATTGTAATTGTTATAAAGAGGTTGTGGTGGATGAAATGGGCGTTGAACATATGGCTGATGATTAATATATGGGACGTAAGGAGAGTTATTTGGTTGAAGGAATGTTGGAAATCTTTGAAAATTGGAATTGGTTGGAGGTGGCTTCAAATTTTTTCTTGTTTTACTCTAATGGAATTAGAATTTTGATATTGTTCATCATACAGATTTTTTTCTTGTAATAGATTTATTAATGATCTAAAATCGGGAATATCGCAATTTATAATTCGGATACAAATGTTAGTGGGCAATTTTTGTACAAGATCGTCAATATTTGTTTTTATTAATTGCGTGTACAATATTTTTTCGTCATGGTTGTTTTCTAATTCTAGCTTACTCATCAAAGTCCGCCTACGGTACTCGGCTTCTTCCAGAAATTCTCGTACGTTCCCTTTAAAAGGTGTGTTCCTAAATTCTTCCAGTAAGATGTGGTTTTTGGTTTGTGTTTTGTAGTTGAGCACTAATTGTTTACGAAGATCCGTCCAGGTGTTTAGGTTATTTATTCCAAGGGACAACATGACATCGGCACTGATGCAACGATCCACAAGTACAAAAATAATAGATTATTGCCGTACATCATTGGTGGTGTAGAGGGCCAATATGTAGTCGATGCGGTTGACAAAAGTGTATAGGGTATTTTTGTCTCCATTGAATTTTTCAACATCCTTCAATTGATTGATTACTTGTGACATGCTGGCGTCAGAAAGGATTGTTGCGTTGGTTGTTTAGATTTTTTTATACCCTTGCAGAGGGTATATTGTTTTTGTCACGAAGTTTGTGACGCATTGAAGGAGACGTTTCCGACCCCATAAAGTATATATATTCTTGATCAGCATCAACAGCCGAGTCGATATAGCCATGTCCGTCTGTCCGTCTGTCTGTCCGTCTGTTTCTATGCGAACTAGTCTCTCAGTTTTAAAGCTATCTTGATGAAACTTGGCACAGATGTGTATTCCCTTTGCAAGCAGAACATTTGTTAAAATCGGATGATTATATCATATAGCTTCCATAGCAACAATCGGATGAAAAAAAAATTTTTTTTGAGCTATGTTAACCAAATTCGCTCCATATGCATTTGGCATAAAATCCTATGTGTACACCAAATTTCATCTAGATCGGACTACTATATCATATAGCTGCCACAGGAACAATCGGTCATTGAAAAAAAATTAACGCAATGTGCATGACTGCAAGGGTATATAATCTTCGGCTGGCCGAAGATAACCTTTTTTTCTTGTTTATTTGTTGGATTTGTCTCCGTCCCAAATAGCAGAATATATCTTAAAAATACTGAAAATTTTACGAAAAAATTTTTGCGTGCGTTCAGAAATGTGTATTCATGTTCAGGTAGGTACTGTTATATTTGTTTGTTTTAAACATTCATTTGTGTAAATCTATGTCTCGATTGTTTTTGCCATCGCATTGGATCTTTGCAACCTATTGAAGATGCACAGCACAAATTCTTGCAAATATACTTCATGGGCAATATGGAAGAACAACTTGACCGGCGTCATGGGATCAACACAGCTACGAAAAGAGCAATTCTCCAAGATTTGCAGCAAATGCTTCATGAACATCACGCATTGGTCAGGCTGTTCAAGACTGCTTTAGAGCGCATGCCAAGTGATGACTATAAAGTTGTAATCAGAGCAGATAAAAGACCAGTTGGAACGCATGAACGTACATTTAATGCTCCAACAGTTGATGAAGTGGCAATCCTGATTGTTGGTGAAAACTTGAAAGCACGTGACCTTGTGCTTACACGACGCAATACTGTGCAACTACAAAGAATATATGAAATGCACCGTTCATATGACGCGTTACAATACCCGCTGATATTTTGGCAAGAAGAAGATGGATATCACTTTATTATCAAAATGATTTATCCATTGAATGGTAAGATCAATATCATTGTTTTCATTTTAACTTGATATACATTTTATTCTGTTTGCTTTGGTAGACAAAAAAAAATTATCACTCTAAATTTAGAAGAGAGTATCTGTAAGACTCGTAAACCTATTAGGGGTTCTAAAATACAATTTTTACTGTATTTGTTTCAGATGAGGAAACTACCAAGGTTGATGATAGTGTATCATAGACTTCCCTCTGCTTAGGATTTAACAGTGGCACATTCGTTTGAACTGATTGGATTAGTTCATGTGGATCATATTCACGTTCACGTTCTAATTCTCTATTAAATGCGTCATTTATCCCGCGATCTGGCGCTGGCATTCCTAACCTTACTAAAAAACTGCCGCATATGAGGTAACACATATCTTCAATCAAGAGCAAGGCCGGGTTGTGCATCTCCGATTCGTCTCAAGATCGGGATTTCTTGAGCTGACACGAATTCGATATAAAATGTCTTCTGACATGTTATCTTTGTATTTGTTCCACAAGTCACGTGGGTTCGATGGGAAGCATGTCGAAATGATGATTGCAAATAATGTGCGTATCTGACTTGGAGATGCAGAAATAATTGCTTCAGCGATTGTCATATCCCAATGAGTATCGTTTTCAAGCAAATTCAGCTCTTGACATGCTGCACGAAATGTGGGACACACTATACCATTATCAATTCGTAGTGATTCAAATGATGTTGGCCCTCGAACATGTACCAGCAACAACCGCAAATAGAAACATTCATCATTCTTCGGATGAACTGTGTAAATACGACCAAGAGCATCAGCAGAACGCATACCTGAATGACCAGAAACTGCATCGCCTTGCTTCCGACGTTGAAATTTCTTCGATGGTCAGTGTTGTCGCTGGAGGTGTTTGTGCACGTTGAGCAGCATTCGACGCTGTGAAATATACTCTCTGACCGTTCTCTAGATGCACCCCCAAATATACAACAGTGGTGTTGGACCATAAGCATCGATAGTTAACATAAGGAAATAATGAATTGTTAGTATAAGATTAAATTAATGAAATTATTAAAATGTCCACGAGTGTACCAAACTCTTATATTTAAGCTGTAAGTCTAATTTGCATTCGGCAGTGCAGCTGTCGCGAGCGGCAGGCAGTTCGTCTCGTTATAACCACACACACACGCTGTCAAGCCTTTCAGCGACATTTCAAGGCTTGATTGTAGTGTGTATCGGTATCGATACACTCGTTGTTGGATCTCTCTGGAGATGTTGTCCATAGTGGAATTCTGGATTTGAACAGCCACGAGTTAAAGACACCCATATTGGAGATAATACCCAGAGCCCAAGAGCGACTCTTCTGTTGATCAGGTAACAGTGCCCAAACGAGTCAGTGTAGGAGAACATAGAAAGTGCAAGCATAGATGCGGCACATAATAAATAAGAACGTACAAACAAATATTGCTCCATTTGTTGCACATTAGACATTGCGTTTCGGCACTGATATATTTGTGATTTCTTAAAAAGGCACAAACACTAAACTTGTGCAAATAAACATATTTATATACATATCAACGTTCGCCGTTCCTCTTTAATATCGCTATTCGCCTATATCTACATATGTTCGGTGGTGGGTTATTGGCCTTTGTTCTATGCTGTTCACAACTTGTACATAAGTAAAGCGCAGTTCGCGTTTACATACATACATACAGACAGCTGTGGAGCTTAAGCTTGCGGTAGTTAACTTGTACTTTGTGTTTTACTATGATTTTGCTTTACTTTGTTTGTGTCAACGCTGCTTACATACATAAGCGCTAGCAAATGTACAAACGTTCGCTGATTAAAACAACAAACATTTTAGTTGTTGTTGCTGATTAACTGCAAGCATTTTAGTTGTTGTTGCTAGATTGCATCGTTTGCCTACCTACAAGCCCTTTAGTTGTTATTGCTAGATTGCATCGTTTGCATACGCTGTTGTTGTTGTGCACAGCGTGCAGTCAAATCAGCCGAATATTGCTTATCAGGCAAACATCGCTAATCAGCTGATTATCGTTTGTGCGGGTGCGTTTGCGTAAATTGTTATTTTGTTGTTGTTTCCAACTGTTAGTGCTTATCTGCATACACTTGCGCTTCTTCAGTTGCGGTTATCTCTGTTATTCGAGAAGTTTATCCATCTAAATTTCTGCAATCTTCTGATTATCTTAAATTATATTGACCGCCAACTGTTGTGAAGTATGATTTATCTTTAATCATTTGATTATCTCCCTCAGCCAACTTTGTTGATCGGCTAGTTGTTTTTGGGTATAGTACACTGACGTGCATTCGAATAAATTCAAAATTTTAATTATTCAATATGGCGCACAAAGTAGATCACAATAAGACTGTTGTGGATGTCGACGAGAGCTGACTTAGTGCGCGTTTAACTTAACTTTTTTTAAATTGGAAAAAGCAGAGAGCGATATCGAACGACAAAGGAGTTCACTCATAAATAAAATGGTGACTCCAAGTAAGTTCGAAATTCAGTGCCGGCTAGATATCCTCAATTCATACATTTCAAAAGCTATGGATCTGCAGTCAGAGATCGATTCGATAGATCCTGACAATACTAGCCGCGCAATGCTTGAGGATAATTTTGGCTCGATCGTCATACATGTCTGCCCTTAGTGCGTACCAGGCTTCTGAAACTGTGCCTTTACTCTCTCACCACTCTCACCTGCCCAAACTTAAGTTGCCTGTTTAACAGTTTAGTAGACTCCGATCGCTCGCTGTCAAATATTGATCAGTTGTTGTCGTGCTTACCAGATGAGGCGTTAGGCACCAACAGAGCTTTTCAGGTATCTGATGCGAATTACCCGAAGGCATTAGATAGTCTAAGTCGAGTATATGACAACAAATGTCTTATATTTTTCGAAACTCTTGCCCAGTTGTTTGATATTGAGCCAAAGTCTAAGCCATCGGCAATTGAAATTCGAACAATGCTTTACTCGGTATCGGCAATATTTGAGTCGTTAATGTCCGTTGGAGATGAACAAGATTTTGCAAATGCAATCTTGATTCATATAGTCATGTCGAAGGTAGATCCCCATACAAAGTCCAAGTATGAGGAACAGCTTGACTATAACACATTGCCGAAATGGGCTGACTGTGTTTTGGCTTTGAACAGACGATATCACCATTTGTCTGCTAAAGAAAGTTCAAAGTTTAGAATGAAGCAGAAATCAGACATGAAATATGCAAAAAAGTCGTCATTTGCATGCACGAAACATGCATTGGAAACTGCCAGGGATTCGCAGCATTGGAAGTTGACGAAAGATTCAATTTCGTGAAATCCAGTCAACTCTGCATAAACTGTTTGTATGCAGGGCACAGAGTGTCCAACTGCACTGCTTCGAAGTGTAGAGTTTGTTCTCGTCCTCACAACACTCTCCTTCAGAAATACGCACCCGTAGGATCATCACAAGCCTCAGCTCATCCTGCCCATGTAGATCATGTTACAACCGCAATCGACCAAGTGATCCTGCAGTCGTTACAGTTCGAGACTGATTCGGTCAGAAGAGAAACGCTAGAGCCTTATTGGATTCAGGGTCTCAGGTGAATTTCCTGACGGAAGATCTCGCTCAAGCATTGCACCTTCAACGCAAAAACGGTAGCTTATACGTTAAGTCGGTAGGACAGTCGAGTTTGGATGCAAAAAGCAATGTATCGACAATAGTTTCGTCTCGAGTATCGATACATCAGTTCAGCGCCAAGTTTTGGGTGCTCAAACCAATTTGTAGCAGGCACCACCATCAATAGGTGGAAGATTCCAGCAAATGTCGAACTGGCTGACCCTGAATTCCACAAACCGCAGCCAATAGATATGCTTCTGGGAGCAGACTACTTCTTCGACATGCTTTGTACTGTTAAGATTAAATTGGAAAAGAGTGGTCCGTTCCTACAAAGAACTTTGTTTGGTTGGTTGGCATCAGGACGGTACAAGAAAATGCATATTAAAACCCCAATATGCTGCTCTGTGATGCAACAAAGAGAAGATGTTCGATTTGAAGACAGTCTAGATCGACATGGTTGAAGATGTCCCAGAACCAAGTGTTTCAGCTTATTATTATGCGGAACACATTTGCAAACAAAGCTATCGGGACAGCGTTAAATTGCAACCCAAAATATATAAATAAATTTTTTTGCAATTATTTTTGATTTAAATTAAAATAAATATATATTCACTACTTATGCCCTACATGCACTAAAATATATTGAAAAACAAAAAGAAAAATTTAATTAAAAACACCCAACACCAACGCTAACCCACTGATTCCTAAGATATATGCACTTGAATAAAATCCTATAAAAATTAAATAAATAATACAAATGTAAACGTATCACATATAAATGAATTATTTAGTATATGGCATTCTTGAATATTGTCGCTGAAAAAAATATAGAAAATAGATACTATGATTATAATGAAGGTTTGAGTTTGTTATATGGGGCTATGATATATAAAGGTGTTAAAAAAAATAAATTAGGGAATCTCAAAGACTCACAGGGAGATTCATTGATAGGGAGGGTAAAGACCGCGAGTATCAAACAACATCTTTGATCCTGAACCGAACAATTGTATAAAGCTTTTCTTTTCGTTTTTCACCTGTCTTAATAATATTGGTTATTATTGGTTTGTATTTTAGAAGGCTCGGCTTTCTCTTTTAGATTTCGTATCGTTTCAGTAGGGACTCTATAATAATAATTTTATTGTCGCGGGAACTTAGGACACAGCAAACCCACCTCACCCCGAAAGAGCTGGGGTATTAAAGGGTCACGACCACCGCTGTGAAACCGAGGGTCCACGTGTGTTTCACTCGAGACTCACATTGGCGTTCAATGCGTTGCCACTTAGATTTTGGCACCCATTTTGGAGCACGAACGACAGTTAAAAACACGCGATGTTACATAAATTTTTTGGCGCCTAACGTGGGTCAACTAAAATAGATCCTTTGTCAATACTTTTATAGTTACACCTTTTAAGGTTCAATCTAGAATGTGAAGTACATTTTTTTCTATTCTTAGTAGCCACATCTCCTACGATTGTGACGTCAGAAATCAATATAGCTGAAATTGGTTAAAATTAAATTGTTGAGGTAATGGGTCTTTGGCATTTGGCTTACATCGAATGCACTGCCGACCAATGCCTTTTTTTTATAATTATCAACAGTTCAGCAAAATAATCGGCATAAGATCCACACTCACAATTGTTGCTCATTTGTTTTGATAACCTTTTTGTTTATTTTGTTTTATCGAATCGCTTATGACATTTCCAATATTGTGCTTCTTCTTCTGGAATCTTGCATATTTAGCTAGGAATGAATACCCTGCCGAAGTAGGACAGCACATGTTTGGGTTGTTTGATGACTTCAATAAAATAAAAATAAGAAAGAAAAGTACAGTCGACCGTAATATACTCTCTGAATTTTTTTCCGATTAAATTATTAAAATCGGTCTAGAGATATTACAATGTTGAGAACTATTATTATTAATTGTGGGAGAAAGGGGACCCGGCAGTCAAAAATGTTAAATGACATAGCATTTACGCTGCCACTAGGAACCTTTATACCAAAATTGGTGATCATAAGTACCATAGTTACTGAGATATTCGCCGAAAACACCGATTTTTTTTCCAGGTGTGTCTAGTTTTTTGCTCATTGTGGGCGAATGGGGCGTGGCACCGAAAAAAAAAAGACTTGTATTGACTGACTAAATATCTGATCGATTGAGACCAAGCTCTAACTTGTAGCTCTGACCATCTCTGAAATCTGTTTGTTCATACGGACAGACGGACAGAGAGACGGACATGGCTATATCGACTCGGCTTGTGATGCTGATCAAGAATATATATACTTTATGGGGTCTGCCACGCCTCCTTCTGCCTGTTACATACATTTGCACAAACCCAATATACTCTTGCAGAGAGTATAATGAAATAAAATAATTGTTCAAATTTTTTTTTAAATGTTTAGCACCTGAAAGAAATAATATGCCCCGTTTTTATATTTAATTGAATTTAACATGCCCATAGGACATAGTCCTCCAACTAATCTTCGATACAATTCTTGTGAAAAATGTCTTTACACTGAGTAATGTAACATGATTGTGTGTTTCGCAATTTCTCACTCCTCAGGAAATGTGAGAGAGTACATTGGTTAAAAACTTATGATAGGTGTCCAAATTGTGCCTCGTTGGTACAAATCCAAGACTTAAAACTAGTAGTAGGTAGTTGTTCGCTTCAAGCGATGCGAACAGATCCTTTAGCCCCAGGTTCAAGTACTCGGGCAGTGACTCGTATCTTAGCGAAGTCTCTTAGAGATGAAGATACTCAAAGGGAACATCGTGAGTTAGAAACGAATGAGGAGCCATTAGTGGAATTAGATAACAGCAATGTTACTAACCAAAATGATCGTTCTCCCTCATGTGGAATGAATGTTAGGAGGTCGTCCTTATCGCTCAACGATTAATCGTCGGGAAGATCCGGTTGATTACTCAACCATTTAAAACATGATGGAGCAAACAGTAACTCGGTTAATGTCGTCCTTGAACATGAGCAATCGAACTCCTCCTCACACTGTAACTCGGCAATCAGTTCAGCTGTCGTCGTCGAGCCATACGTCAGTCCATCCTAGCCAAGTAGCTCAAATAGTGCAAAAATGGAATATCCAGTTTAATGGTACTGAAGAGGGCTTGAGTGTAGGCGAGTTTGTGTATCGTGTAAAAGTGCTAACAGAAGATACATTTGATGGAGATCTAGATGCTGTATGTAAGCATACGCATGTTTTGTTCGTAGGAAAAGCAAGAAACTGGTATTGGAGATACCACAAGAAGGTTGGGCGAATCACGTGGCCCGAATTTTGTTTCTCCTTACGGAAGCAGTATGCAGATTATCGATCAGAATTTGCAAACAAAGAGGAGATATGTTCTTGAAGCAGAAATAGTGTGAATCCTTTACAAACTTTTATGAGGGCGTAGTGTCTCTCATCGACAAATCATCAGTTAGTATAGAAGAAGAATTAGTTGAAATCCTTAAAAACAATCTTCTCCGGAGACGCGTCAGCAGTTGCTGTTTCAACCTGTGCATTCGGTGGGACAGTTGCGAAAGTTGGTTCGAATGTACGAAACTTGGTTGCTGGAACCAATGACCATGTTGATGTCTCATCTCGGACAAAACAGCCTTTACCAAGGAGAAAATAGGCGTTTTTAATGACATTGAGGAAATGTTTCTGCAAGTTCGGGTCAGATAAGAGAATCAACAAGCTCTAAGGTTCTTATGGAGAGACGGAAACCAGGATTTGGAAGTGTCAACATACAAGATGACAGTTATGTTGTGCACAATATATAAAAAATGTAAACGCACAAAATGCCACAAAATATTCAGAAGCTGTAATAGATGCTATAGTAAATAAACATAATGTAGATGACTTTTTTGCTAGCTTCAATACAGAAAAGGAGGCTTTTGAAATAAGTCATGAGGTTAAAGAGGTTCACAAACTGGCAAAATTTGATTTAAGAGGATTCGTGTCAAATTCAGCAGATGTTGAGAAAAAGCTGGAAAACCTTCTCAAAACAACAGTCAGAATTGATATGGAAAAAGAGGACAATATACTCAGAATGCACTGGGATTGTCAAAATGATGAGTTTATTTTTAAACTACAATTGAACCGAGTAAGCAATGATATCGTAAATGCATCTCAATGTCCAACTAAAAGACAGTTGCTCAGTTTGGTTATGTCAGTGTACGATCCTTTCGGAATGATAGCCTACATGATGATTCACGGGAAGGTGCTAGTACATGATGTGTGGACGGTGCAAATTTTGGATTTCTCAGCTAGAACATATTAAAAGATTCAATATGAAAAGGTGCTATTCTCTTCAATTTTTGGACCCATTGGTGAATATAGAGCTGCACATATTTGTAGATGCTAGTGAGATGGCGTTTGCATCAGTTGTTTATTGGAGAATCAGCCTTAATGGTCAAATTGAACTCAAATTTATTTCAGGAAAGACCAAATGTGCACCCATAAAACTGTTATCCGTGCCACGACTGGGAACTCGCTTTGCACATTGTGGTCTGATTCGAGAACTGTGATTTCATGGATGCGTTCCAATCATCGGCAATATAAACAATTTGTTGCTCATCGGATAAGCGAAATATTGGAAACAACGGATGAATTTGACTGGCGATGGGTACCTACCGAGTTGAACGCAGTGGATAAAGCTACAAAAGCACCTCGGCATTTGAAGTATATACCGGACAATGTATGGACAAAAGGTCCACAATTTTTGTTATCAGAGAAACAGTTGTGGCCTTTAACTGAGTTGGATAGCAATTATGATGATGTCAACGAAAGAAAAAAAATTGGTATTTATGATTCTGCCAGAGCCAGCGATGAATATTAGCCGATACTCAAATTATCTACACCTGAAGCGAACATTTGGCTGGATGCTAAGATTCATCGGTAAACTACGTAATCGAGGTGATCCTACTGCTAAAGGAGAGCTTACGTCTTTGGAACTGTAAGCAGCGGAGACATCGTTATGCAAAATGGATCAAAATCAAATCTTTGCTCAGGAGATGTCCAGCCTCAAGGAAACGAATTCTGTTTCAAGAAATAGCACTATGTATTCATTGTGCCCGAAATTAACAGCAGAAGGTGTAATTTTAGTGTTTGGAAGACTTGATCACTTTACCTGTGAAGCACGCACTGACAAATCTGATTGTGAAATGGTATCATAAAATTTTTCACTACCAAAATGAAATGAAATGGGCGTTGAACATATGGCTGATGATTATGATATGGGACGTAAGGAGTGTTATTTGGTTGAAGGAATGATGGAAATCTTTGAAAATTGGAATTGGTTGGAGGTGGCTTCAAACTTTTTTCTTGTTTTACTCTAATGGAATTAGAATTTTTACATTGTTCGTCATACAGATTTTTTTCTTGTAATAGATTTATTAATGATCTTAAATCGGGAATATCACAATTTATAATTTGGATACAAATGTTCGTGGGCAATTTTTGTACAAGATCGTCAATACTTGTTTTTATTAAACGCGTGTACAATATTTTTTCGTCATGGTTGTTTTCTAATTCTAGCTTACTCATCAAAGTCCGCCTACGGTACTCGGCTTCTTCCAGAAATTCTCGTACATTCCCTTTAAAAGGTGTGTTCCTAAATTCTTCCAGTAAGATGTGGTTTTTGGTTTGTGTTTTGTAGTTGAGCACTAATTGTTTACGAAGATCCGTCCAGGTGTTTAGGTTATTTATTCCAAAGGATAACATGACATCGGCACTGATGCAACGATCCACAAGTATAAAAATAATTGATTGTTGCCGTACATCATTGGTGGTGTAGAGGGCCAATATGTAGTCGATACGGTTGGCAAAAATATATAGCGTATTTATGTCTCCATTGAATTTTTCAACATCCTTCAATTGATTGATTACTTGTGACATGCTGGCGTCAGAAAGGATTGTTGCGGCTGCTGGTCCTCCTTCCATTTTGTGGTACTTATGTTAAGATTGGTGGTTGTTTATATTTTTTTTTTTTCACTTAAGCAATATTTTATTTTATTTAATGTATATATTTTTTTTTATTTGTAGGTTTAAATGTTTAACTTTATTGAGATAACCAGGTATGTCTGGAATTATGTTCTCTCCGAATTCTATCGCGTCTTCTTGAATTATTTTCAAGTTTTTTAAACGTCCGTGGCTTTGGCAAAAATGCGAATTTTTGGTTTACGCGTCACTGTCGAGGTTTTTTAATAAAACTTGACGCGATGTTGACCGTCGCTCGGGTTGCCTTCGTGTTGGTTGTTTTTGTCGGATAACAGTAAGCATCAGGATCCTCAATTTATTATTATTATCCTACCGGCTGCGCCAATTAGATATTTTATGTGTTTAATGAATCCAATAAATACCGCGACACATTCTAACGGTAACGTTGATTTTATTTAAAGAAAATGCGGGATTTTAGGTTCACGTCTTTCTTTATTAAAGAAAAACTTAAGACTGACTGACATCTGCTCAATAGATAATAATGAAAGTTCTGTTTACAGAGATTTAAATGTTTACAATTTGGGGGTGACCGCTAAAAGCTGGGAACCAAGATTTGTGCGATTTCTCAGCTTTTGAGTGTGAGCCAAAATATGCTGATAGAGCGGTTTTCGATCATTGCTGATTGATTGGGTGAGATGCGCCGGCTAAGCTGCTCTTTGTTTATGATTGCCGAAATTGTTTACAAGTGGAGCTTGGGAATGTTTATAGTAGCGCAGCTTGGGAATGTTTATATCATATTATCAAAAACAATTCGCCAGAATCGCTATTTCCACCATTGGGGTTAAAAATGCTGACGTTGCACAAATCCTGGCTAGCAGAATTCCCTTAAATCTCAATCTCTTTAAGATCGAGATCACTTTGTTTACATAAGAGCCAAAAGCTCTTTAAGTTGAAAGCCCAAACATTAAAAGCTCAAAGCCGAGGCTTGCTCAACGTCCCCAGAACATAGCATAAGTTTAAGAAAAATAAATTATATTTTTTTGAATAACCAACTTACAATTTACGTTATTGGCGCAGCCGGTAGGATATCGGGAAATATCCAAGTAATAGAAATCGGTCCTTTTAGATCCGCTTATAGAGACTCTTGCATGACCAAGTGACTCTAGGATTTAACACGCAAAGTTTCTGCAAAAAGAGATCCGGTTCAGAACATTACTATTTTGGAAAACAATTTTCTGATGGCCGCAGAAGAATTAACGCGTGTGCTTAAACTTAACAACCCAACTATTAATCGTGGCCCACAGACAAAGTGCGACCGCCATCGAAAACATAATTGCCATATTAAGAATAACGCGCAAAACTTGCAATACACCAGTGTTCTGTTAATAAATAGATCCTGTGAACTATTTTTAACAACTGTAAATAAGGACTTATTTCCAGACTTTACACATCATTAAATTGATCCCTGTAAACGTAGGTTCTTTACAACCCAACAAAAGTAAACAGAAGTGACTATCAACATTAAAATTTTTTTGTGAAAAAAAAAAACATAAACTGATTTAAATATAATAAAAAACTGAAATTAATAAAAAAAAATTACACAACAAAATAAAAACAACATGACAACAACAGCAACGATGGAAATTTCTGAGATGCACCTCAAACAAACACTAGGAATGATACGTCAAGTGCCCATCTTCGATGGAAAAACGGTGGAACTCACTGCCTTTATAAGAAGGATTGATTTCATCATGCAACTATACCCGACCCAAGATGTAAGACAGCACAGCGTTCTATTCGGAGCAATAGAAATGCAGACATCTGGAGCAGCCCAACGTGTTTCCCAATTGTCAGCAGCCACCAACTGGAGAGACCTGAGGAGAGCCCTGATCGACGAATTTAAGACACAAACACCGTATGAAGAATTATTGAGACGGCTATACAACACCAATTATAATAATAGTATCCGTAAGTTTGTAGAAGAACTAGAGTATAAGTCTTTTGTAATATCTAATAAGCTTATGTAGGAAAACCAACCACAAAACACAATATTATACACAAACGCAATGAACAATACTATT